>VZSZ01010150.1:519154-535350 GCA_013398815.1 Ibidorhyncha struthersii
TCCCCTTCTCCCCCGGCCCTTCTCCTGCACCTCCCTCTGCCCCCTTCTCTCTCCATCCCGGTCTCCCCCATCTCCTCTCCTGTCCCCCCCTCTCCTCTCCCTGCTCCTGCCCTATCGTCCATCCCCTCCTTCTCCCTCTCCTGTCCGTGTTTCCGTGCGTGGCGCCGATTGGCTGCCGGCATCCGTCCCCCGGTAGCCACCACTCCACTCCGCCTGCCCGAGCCCGGCGGAGGAGAGCCCCCCCCGCTCCCGCAGGTGGCGAGGGGATCGCGGGGGAGAGACCCGCCGGNGCGGGGGACGGCAGTGGGCCCCAGTCCCACACCAGTCGCGGAGTGGGCGATGGGCAGGTCCAGGACGAAGGACTTGCGTCTCCGGTAGTGCACGGTGGGACTCGCCCCCTCCTGGGACCGCTCTGCTCAATTGCTTTTTAAGAAAGGGGAAAGGGAAAAATATGACACGGATTCTCCCGGTGAAGCGGAGGAAAATGTACATCCCAACGACACGTAAGTACCAGGCGGCTCTGCCCGCTCTTCCCAGATGTCTCCCGCGGGCATGAGTCCATGCAGAAGTTAACTCTGCAGTCCCAGAGAAGGAAACCTGCCGACCCTCCCCGACCCCCCCAACCCTGCCAGCCCAGCCTGGTCCCTACCAGAGAGCTCAGCCCCGCGGTGGGGCAGGGGGAGTCCTGAGCTGGAGCAGGGCCATGGGAAACACGGTGGACAGCAGGGGAGGGTGGCAAAAGGGGCTGCAGGTGACTGGACTCTGTGGTCCCCCCCAGCTTCTATTCCTGTTTTGTAACCAGGTCTTGGCTCAGCTTTTAGCATCCACCTCCTCCTCTCATTCAGTGCAGAATTATGTATTTTTCCTAACGAAAGCAGTAGCACCAATTTACCATCTCCTTCCTCTACGTTTCTGCCTTCCCCCTGCTCTCCAGATGTATGGACCAGGTATATTCTGGCAGCGCCTGTTAGGGAATCCCAAGCCTCTTGCAACAGGTGCAGTCCACATCACTAGAGACAGATGCCAAGCAGATGCCATCACACTATCAGTCTGAGGCCAAGGCTCCTCATCAATTCCTGCCTGTGTGGGTGCTGCTGAAGCAGCCAGCATAGTGAATCCAACCCAGATGAGGCACTGATTTCCAGTGGATGTTCTGTCAAACTAGCCAGAATAGGTGATGTGGCATTTGAGCTGCTAGATGGTACTTGACAAAGTTGGAATGGCACAGACAGACCGTGCCTGCTAAAGACAAAGTTTCTCCACTGCAGCTCTCTGAGCAGGAGAATGAGTTTATAGTGAGTCAGTGCTTTGTTGCATGCCTTAGCATTTTTGATAGGGCTTTTGGAGCCCTGAAGCTGGGTTTACTGTATTGCTAAACCACAGCCTGAGTGATCAGTTTTGAGGTCTGGACCACACACATTTCCCTATATGCTCTTCAGCCCCAGCACGAGCGTCCCCATCCGTACTTGATATTTGTGGGGCTCTGTCTCCAAATGCTGGTTTTGGAAATTCCTTTGCATGCAGGAGGAATATTCAAAGGGATTCCTAACTATGTCCCCATCTTTTAGAGGATCATCATTTTATGAATATATTGTTCTGGTCTCTGCCACCCTTTGCAGGGATTTTTGTCCCTAGAGCAGCCACTGCCCGCCCCTTTTCCTCCAACAAGTCACTTGCATCACTGGAACAGCACTGGAAAAAAAATATCAGGGGAAAGATCCTCGAGCTTAGAAACAGAGTTTCAAATCACTTCCTGCTGTTGCCCATTCATTGCAGTCACTCATGATGTGTGGAACAACCCCGTATTGCAGAACCCCAAGAGAAGGGCTGGGGCCTACCAGATGAGGCTTTTTCAGCGTAAGATTTGGTACACCTGTGGAATCTGTTCGGTTTGCCTATCTGATATCCAAGGAGTTCATCCAAAGCTCAGGTCTTCCCTAAGGTTTCCCAAAGTTGCAGTGACGTCTACAAAAAAAGAAAAAAAAGCTGTAGTATCGACACATGTGCGAACAAAATTGTGATGCTACAGAGAATCCCATCTGGAATAAAAGTCTCTGGAGCATTTCTGCCCTCTGGAAAGTGGTTGATATTGGGAGTCCTTTCCTTTGAGATCCCCAGTTTTCATTTGAATAACAAAGGAGCTTCACAGCCCTAAGAGGTTTGTTGGGATGGGTAAAGGTGCAACTCGGGGTCCCTGTTTTCTTCCACCAAGTTGTCCTCTCTTCCAAGGAGCTAATTCATCAAGAGAGTGACCCTGCCAGTCCACACTTCCAGAAAATTTTGTCAGAGCCCAGCTGGTCCTGAAAGCATCACAAATCTCCCCTGCATAAGGTTTGCCAGGGTGTTTCTGGCCTGGAGTATATGCTGGGCTCTGTCACTCACATATCTGGAGCCCTGACAAAAGGCACAACCTTCCCTTATCTGTCTCTTCTCTCCCTGCAACGTCTCACCCAGTGTCAGCAGAGAGCTGGTGGAGAGTAGGGAGCTTGTTTGTTCAAGGCTCTCTCTGCGTGCGCTGAGTGCTGTTTCCATGCCAAACCCTGATGTGACGGGCAATTGGGCACCTCAGATTAGGAGGGCTGGGACACTGCTTTGGTGTTGCAAACAGCTGGGGCAGGCACAGCCTCTTCCATTAGCAGTGTGTTGCAAGGTGCAGAAGGAGAGAAAACAAGAGAGAAAGAGACAAGAGGGACCTGGACCAATCCCTCTTGGTGTACCCAAAATAATCTGGCTCTTCCTTTACTCTCAAACTGGCATAGCACAAACCGGCTACCTTCCAGCTCAGGTGCTGAGCTCAGCCTCTGGGCTTGGATTGAGAGTGGAGGCGCTTTTGTTTCTGCCGGTGGGGCTAACAACCCCATAACCTGGCCTGTCCAAAAAGAGCTTCAGTAAGCAGGAGGATACTCAGTGAATGGGGGAGCCAGAGCTGGAATGGCACTTTGTCACTGGATGCTCTTCCTTCTCTTGTTTGTAAGACACCTGAGACACATAAGTATCAGGCCCCTGGTGACTAGTCCTCAGTATTGGAGCCATTAGCAGAAAATGAGAAATTTCCCTGTCCCTATCCTAGTCTATGGTTCTTTCTCCAGAGGTTCTTTCCCTAGCAGAGAGGATCCATTGGCCCATGTTGAGCCACATGTCTGTTTTTCCCTCCATGCCCACTGTGCCTCCCAGGACTAGATAGTGTCGATGTTGTCCTACATCTTCCAGCAGCTGCCAGCATCCACAAACTCACCTCAACTTCCCATGCCTGTCCATACCTACACATGGTGATTTTATCTGTGGCTTGTTCAGCTGTCATGTCCCCAATATCAATAGCTTTTTTCTCCTCCTCTCACCTCCAGATGCTAACTGATCCTGCAAGGACACTGCCCCCCGCCCTCTTCCCTGCCTCTGCTATGGACACTTCTGCTTTCAGCCTCCCCACACCGGCAGTGTCAGAGGAGGGGAATGTCTCTGGCAGCTGGCCAGGCTTCACCACCCCCAACGGTTCCACCACTGCCAGCCCTGGTGTGGTTGTCAGCGGTGTCCTCATCCCCTTGGTCTACCTCATTGTCTGCGTGGTGGGACTGGCTGGGAATTCTCTGGTCATTTACGTGGTCCTGCGGCACTCTGTGAGCGAGTCAGTGACCAACGTCTACATCTTGAATCTGGCCCTAGCTGATGAGCTCTTCATGCTGGGCCTGCCATTCCTGGCCGCACAAAATGCCCTGTCCTACTGGCCATTTGGGTCTTTCATGTGCCGCCTGGTGATGGCTGTGGATGCCATCAACCAGTTCACCAGCATCTTCTGCCTGACAGTGATGAGTGTTGATCGCTACCTGGCTGTGGTCCACCCAGGGAAGTCCTCCAAATGGCGGACGGCACGGGTGGCCAAGGCTGTAAGTGCAACTGTGTGGGTACTGTCTTCCGTGGTGGTGCTGCCCGTTGTGGTCTTCTCAGATGTCCCCTTGGGGATGAGCACATGCCACATTCAGTGGCCAGAGCCTGCCTCAGTGTGGAGAGCTGGCTTCATCGTCTACACTGCCACCCTGGGATTCTTTGGGCCACTGCTGGTGATTTGTCTCTGCTACCTTCTTATCGTCGTGAAGGTCCGTTCCTCTGGCAGGCGGGTGAGGGCTCTGTCCTCCAAGCACAAGCTTTCGGAGCGCAGGGTGACCCGCATGGTGGTGGCTGTTGTGGCTGTCTTCGTCCTTTGTTGGCTCCCCTTCTACGTCCTCAACATAATCAATGTCGTCTGCCCACTGCCAGAGGAGCCATCCCTCTTTGGTGTCTATTTCCTCGTGGTGGTGCTGCCATATGCCAACAGTTGTGCCAATCCTATCATCTATGGCTTCCTCTCCTACCGCTTCAAGCAGGGCTTCCGGAGGGCCATCCTCAGGCCGTCCCGCCGAGTCCAGAGCCAGGAGGTGCCAGCATGTCCCCCAGAGAAGACTGATGATGAAGGGGAAGAGGGTGAGATCAGCAAGATCACCCAGAATGGTAACGACAGGCAGGAACACCCTCTAAGCAGTGGGGAAGGAGAAAGCAATGAGCAAAAACCACTGCCTGAGGAACCTGCGGGATGCGAAAAGAGCAACAAGCTGCATGTCAGCTATTTATGATGAAAGGGATGGTGCGGGGGAAAGAGATACTGGGACATGAGATCCCCTTCACCCTCTGTGCTTTTCCACATCAAAGGCAATGGGAGAGGTTGATACAAGGGAATATTAAAGACCAAGACTCTGCTTAAAGAGGAAGAGGGCTCCATGAGCTTGTAGAAGAAGTAGGGCATTGTTCTTGGCTTTGGAAGGGACACCTGAGGTTTGTGTGGTACCAGGCAAAGGAAGGACTCGATCCAGGGAGAACTGAACAGGTGATGGGCACTGACAGTATGGAGAGAGCAAGGTCAGCGCTAGACTGCATGATCCATCCTTACTTCACCCAGCTATGAAGGGCATCAGCTGCCATCTGACTGTGGCGCCTGAACAAAGTCCTCAAAATGATGTGTATGACACATGCCATTGAAGATCTCGAAATAGGTATCCCGGTGCCTTGGTTATCTTCCTTATAAACGTAAGAAGCAGTTTACCCTAAAGGAAGAACAGGAAGAAAAATGTCTGTAGCTAAGACGTACCAGTTGCATGAATGGCTGACCCTTCTCTATCTCTCCAATAAGTCTTGGGGACAAGTTCCCTACCTCTGCTGGTCCTGGCTGGAGACCACTCTGACTTCTCAAAGCCTCCTCTTTCATTCCAGGGCTGTAATGGACTCTGGGCAGGCTGATGAGTCTTACCTGGGAGAAAAAATGAGATAATTCTTTCCTGAACCTTGCATTCTTCAGTGTTTTTCTGGTGCCTCTGCACCCTGGTGGAAGGTGTAACAAGGGCAGAGTAGACAAGGCATGAGTTGGAGGCAGGGTTCCTTACAAGCTGAAATGCCCTTCCCCTTTTCCTCTCCCTAAGCCTTACTGTAAATAAATAAAAAGCCTTTGGACTTAAAAGGCCAACTGGGCAGAACCATTCTGTGTGTTTAAGGGAGGGAGGGTGCTATAGATTTGGCTCTCCTGAGACTACACAATGTCTTTGAGATGAGTTGGTCTTTGTATGGAGAAACATTTGGCTGGTACAGGAGATCAAGGCATGTACAGGATGGGGGGCAGAGAGCAGAGGGATGTCGTGGGATCTCCAGTGTGGGAACTGATTTGTCTTATGGGAAATGGTAGGGTATTTGGCTCAGGATGGAGAAGAAATTATGTGTCTGATGTGTAAAAAGGTGGTTGTATGTGAAAGTTTGGTCACTGAACTGTACACATGTGAGAACGGCCGAACAGGAGATCAAAGACCCGATGCTGGTGGGAGATGTGCGTGGGTTGGGCGCTGATCCTAACCTGTGTGTGGCTGTGGAGTGCATATAAATGAGTACAAATGTAGATAAGGGGGTCTGTGTGTGGATACAAATACAGATGAGGAAGTGTGTTTGTGTAATTGTGGGATGTTTAAGTGTATATACGCTTGTGTAGGCATACAAATATATATGTAAATGTGCACATGCATGTGAATGGCTTGGGTAAAAGTGTGAGAGTATGTGTGTTGCTGTGAGTGGTGGATGAGCGCTTGTGTCTGCGCGTCGGTCGCTGGAGGGAAGTTGTGGGTGGGCCTGTCTGAGTGTGCAGGCTAGAGGAGCAGCAATGTACAAAGGTGGGTGGGATGAAGGTCTCTCCCTCCACTTTGGCTTCATTCCTGTAGGGTCTGCTAAATGTCTGCCCCATACCTTGAACTTCTCCAAGAATGCTAAGCTACAGCCACCAAGAAGACTCTCATACCAGAGCCCTTGGTTATATATCTGGGCACCTTTCTCCACAAATTATTTTGACAAATGGGAAGGAGGGCCCATCCCTGGAAGTGTTCAAGGCCAGGCTGGATGGGGCTTTGAGCAACCAGGTCTAGTGGTATGTGTCCTTGCCCATGGCAGGGGGTTGGAACTAGATGATCTTTAAGGTCCCTTCCAACCTAAACCATTCTATGATTCTATGAAAGATCCACCAGGAGGATACATGCCTCCCTGAGGTCAGGAGATGTTAGAGGAGACAGCCTGTGGAGGGTCAATGACAAGAGCTGGCTGGGTGATGGAGAAGTGTCTCACAGGTGACCTGAGAGAAGTCATAATGTGGGAAGGGATGGCATGAGGCCAGTAGTGCTGGGACAGAAGACAAAAGCCCAGGACTGGGAAGCAGAACAAGCTGCAGCAGCTGAGGATGATGGGAACAGAAACACTTTATGAGGAAGCAAGAGACAAAGTCACCCAAGGTGATGTGAGAAGTGAAGGCCTGGTAGACATCTGGAGTGCAGGACACCCAAGTTCAGCAAAAGACCGCAGCAGAGCATTGGGTGAGGAGACATGTCCTAGCCAGGCCGGAGAGCAGAGGAAGTGTGGGAAGGCACTGCAAACATTACTGAGCAAAAGACATTCAGCTGCGCTCTGAGCCACTGGTACAGCCGTCACCTCCCTGGCAGAGGTGATGATTGTCCCTATGAATCCTCCATTGTCTTGTTTTGTCTTTGAGCCTGGGATGCTGGTGTCACATACATGCTGTCCATGCCTGTAGGCTCAGCCTCGGGGTCTGAGCTACGAGCGATACCACACAGCTGTTGCTTTGCTCCTCTTAAAAAGCGTGCTTGCTCCCCTGAGCATGGGCAGTCAGACACCCAGGAGTGCTGGCTCAACTCATGGGGAAAAGAAAGTGCTTGGTAGCCAGTTTCTATCCTCTGCTACCTCTTCACATCTCCTCCTCCTTCCATCCATGCACCAGCTGCCCACACTGTGGGCCTCAGTGAGAAAAGCAGCCAAACTATTCATGGGTATAAGATACACAGTCTATTGGACTAAAAACATCTCTTTTTTTTTTTCCTCTTGGTGAGCAATCACAGCATCCACGAGACAAAGCACGGTCAAGAAATCCTAGCAGAGTGAAGATGCACTGCCAAAGCTCCTGCCTCTTTGTGGGGCAACAAACAGTAGGAACATTAAAAGGTCTGGCTACCAAGTGCTCAATTAGGTGGACAACACAGCGCTTTAAATGGGAGTCTGTGTTGCTCCTCTGTCAGTGAGGAGCAGGGCAAAGTGAATGCTGGGCACCGCTGGCACAGCAATCACTGTAGGACAGAGGAGAAATGGTATTAGCTGGGGAGCACGTAGCGCTGTTCGTGGCTGATGACCAGGCGCTGAAGGAGTTATGTGACAGTGAATGAGGACCTTGCAGGAGGCAGCTCAGGCGGTGGTGGGGCAGATACAGGAAGGGTTTTTCCTTCTCCACAGCATGGCTGCCCAGCTGCCCAGTTGCCGTGGGGAGACGGGGGAGTTCCCTGGCTGCCAACATGCTGAACAGAGCCACTCTCCTTCACCACTGAATTGAGCTGAGACTTCATTTTGCACGCCTTTGCAGCTCCATCTGCTGCAAGTCACCACTCAAGAAACTCCACCAACTGGTTGGCTTCTTAAAATACCTACATCTCTGAAGAGCCCAGGCACTGCAATGCCGGCGCTGAGCGAGTGCGCCAAGGAGATATCATTTTGATGCATAGAGTCTGAGCCCACCAGCAAGGCAGCACTGCGGAGAAGCCTGATGGGGAAAACAAAATGTTTTCCAGGGAGACCTGCGGAAAACTGGAGGTCTTCAGTTTAAACAGGAGTTTAAAAGAAAAGGGTCACAAGTACCATATTCTTCTGTCTTGTGTTTTCTTCTCCCCCCTACGCCACGTCCTATTTTTCAGTGACAAATTGGGGGTAAAAAAATGGAGATGAACCGAAAATAAGACTGGGGGAGGGAAAAGAAAAGGAGTTTTTTTGTTTGAAATTCGTGAGGAGAAAATAAGCACTACAAAATTCTGCAAAGTATCACCATGAATTAAAAGGCTGGTTTTCATAGGAACAGACGTTTCGAATGACAGAGAGTACCTCACTGCCTCCTGACTCTCGCCGCTGCCCTCAGCTGTCTCCCTCCTGGTGAATCCCCAGCTTCCTCTGTGGTAATAGCATTAATCTGACTGCCCTTGTGATCCCTCTCCCTCTCCTAACGATGGTGTCGTTGACTCCAGGCAACCCAGAGGCCAGCAGGACCGTGTGCAGTGGCTAAGGGAAATTCTGGCCATGTTCAAGGGGATTTGTTCCAGTCAGATGGGGAAATGGATTTTTCTATTCTGGGTGCAGAGACACGGAGATAAGGGCTCCATCAAGCCCTGTGCTGCACAAAAGGTTTTATTCTCATCACGTAGAGATCGGAGCTGCAAGACTAGAAAAGGCCGCAATGATTTCAGCAGCATTGTGCAATGCCGCTTCCCAGGAAACATTTGGTCATGGACAGGGTGTCAGAGGCACAGAGAGCCCATTCTGCCACCTGCTCAGAGAGTTCATATGCACACGTCAGAGCGCACAAGAGCAGATACAGAGAGGCATATATAAGCAATGTGTATACATGCATACAAATGAGTATTTATGTGATTGCATGTGTGTATGTGTGGGTACATGTGACTGTGTGGATGTGTATAAATATATATACATATTCATGTCTGTGGGTGCTTTGATTCAAGTATATCTATGTGAGCGTGAGACCATATGTGGCCACCCACACAGCTGCACACATACCCCGACGCACACCTACCTCTTGGCCTAAGCGTGAACACAAGAACACGGGGCATACGCCTTCATACACACAGCCTGGGCATGGGCTAAAACTGGGAGATGACAACTGGACCTTGCAAATGACCGTCCCCACACACAGACTCAAGCACACCCAAGCACATTTCTGCCAGCCCAACAGTGGCCCGGGGCAGCTTCAGACCCACTCGGTTTGACCTTTCTGCTCTGCGGTGGATCTTCAGGAGAGAAACTGGAAGGGCAGTGAATGGCGATTGGGGAGGGGTTCCAGCGTGGATAGGCGAGGGTGCGTTTCCAGGCTGTTACTAACACAGCCCACACTTAATGTCATTTGAAGCTGTTGTTAGGGAGCCGCTGTATTTGTCATCAACGAGGAAACACAGCAGCTCAGCTCAGGCAACAGCAAAACTCTCCAGGCCACGTTCTGCTTCAGCGACCGGGGAACGAGGGGTCGTGGGGAAAGGGCAGGAAGCAGTTAATCAGTTGTTGAAATAGGGGAGCCAGTAGATAAGAGACAGGGAGACACAAGAAGGGGAAACACTTGAAAAGAAGATGTTCCTGGCTCTCCTGAGGATGCAACGGAGAATTGAAATGCTTTATCTGCTTGAACGAGTGGAAAATATGCAAATATTTGCTCATGAAAACTTGGTGTTCTTTGCCTTCCCAAGCATAAAATATGCAAACGCCACGCACAGGGCAGCCAGCTCACTCGGATCTCACACGTACCACGTCACGCACAAACACATGCATACACATACGCAGCACGTCAATGCAGCCAGCTAAAGCAACGTGCCTGGCCTGCCGCATGTCCTCCTATACAAAGCAGAGAGGGCTGTGTGGGAAGGAAATATATATGCCCCGACTCACGGGCCGTGCGCTCACGGACTGCGCCCCAGCGCTGTTTCCTTCGGTGGTCTTTGCTCGGAGCAGCTGCTGAGCTGCGGGTGGGGGTTTGCAGGGAACGTGAGCCCACCCCACCCCACAGTCCCCTACCTGCCCTCGGCCACAGGTGCCACCCACCCGCCGGCAGGACCTGCGGGCTGCCCGCCCTCCGCCGGCAGCCGCGGGCGGCGGGACGCGGGGCGCTGCGCGGCGCGTCCTGCAGGGGGGAGTCGGCAGCCGCCCTACGGGCGGGGAACCGGAGCGGGGTAGGGAACCGGGCAGGGAACCGGGCAGGGAGCGGGGTAGGGAACCGGGCAGGGAACCGGGCAAGGAACCGGATAGGAAGCCGGGAAGGGAGCCGGGCAGGCGGGGAGCCTTGTACGTTGGGCTTAGAGCCGTGCCCACTTAGAATCATAGAATCGTTTAGGTTGGAAAAGACCTTTAAGATCATCAAGTCCAACCGTTAACCTAGCACTGCCAAGTTGCCACTAAACCATGTCCCTCAGCACTATGTCTACGTGTCTTTGAAATACCTCCGGGGCTCAACCACTTCCCTGGGCAGCATGTTCCAATGTTTGATAACCCTTTCAGTAAAGAAATTTTTCCTAATATCCAATCTACACCTCCCCTGGCATAACTTGAAGCTGTTTCCTCTTGTCATAGAATCATAGAATTTTTAAGATTGGAAGGAACCTTTAAGATCATCAAGTCCAGCCATTAACCTAACCTGACAAAACCACTTCTAAACTTGTTACGTGGGAGAAGAGACAGACCCCCCCACCTCGCTACAACCTCCTTTCAGGTAGTTGTGGAGAGCGATAAGTTCTTCCCTCAACCTCCTTTTCTCCAGACTAAACAACCTCAGTTCCCTCAGACATTCCTCATAAGACTTGTCCTCCAGACCCCTCGACAGCTTTGTCGCCCTTCTCTGGACACGCTTCAGAACCTGAATGTCTTTCTTGTGGTGAGTGGCCCAAATCTGAACACAGTACTCGAGGTGCGGCCTCACCAGTGCTGAGTACAGAGGTACAATCAGTTCCCTCGTCCTGCTGGCCACATTATTTCTAATATAAGCCTGTCACACACCTTTTCCCACCTGGGTTTGAGGCAGGGCTGTGCCCAGCAGGGATGCTGCACAAATGGCTGGTCCCAGCACCCCTGCACACCCCACGGTGTGCTGACTGCAGGAACAAAGGATATTGTTGGGAACTTAATTGGGACTCCTCTCTGACACCACTGTCTTCTTGGAAATCCCATATATTCACCATGCAGGTGTGTGGACCTGGAGATCTATGAAGAGGCCTCTGTTAGACCCTCGGAGGCATCGTAGCTACTGCAAGGCATCACAGGGTTTCAGCAGAGATCATCTGCTGTGAAAAGCATCAAACTTTATTGCATGGGCATCAAACAATGGCTATGCCCTACACCTTGAACACAGAGTGATGAACATGCTCACGCTGGATCAAATGGCCAGAGAACATGGCAGGACACTTGCCCTGTTGACTGGTTTTAGGACCATACTCAGGACAGTGCTACCAAGCGATGGTGGAACCTCTCTGTTTCAAACCCCTCCAGTGTCAGGGTGCTTCCCTTAGTGGCAAGTACCCATGATGGATCCAAGAGTTTCTGTGAGCTCTTAAGCACTAGCTTCCCCTGTCTTGCCACAAAGTGTTTGTTTCTTTGGTGAGAAAGCTCGTGGGTACCTCTGCCCTAACCACCTTTCTCAGCACTACTTGTGAGAGTTGAGATGCCCCCAGTAGCGATCTACTGTTGATAACTGCTCAGGGCAGGGCTAGGAGTGTGTGTAGGACAGGACAGCACAGTCCTGGGTCTACACAGGAGTAGATGGGAGGAGGAGGCATTCAGATGCATTCCAATGCAGAGAAGAAGAAGGCAGCAGGCTCAGCTGAAGGTTGTTTTTAAGAACTGGTTCAAACAGGCTGCAATGTCACCTGGTATCTCCCACCCAGCCAAGCTGCTGGGAGTAGAGGCTCACAAGGCAGTGAAGTCTTGCTGGTTGCAGTAGGGTTAGCGCTTGTAGTCATATGCCAGATTTTGGGGTGGATACTGGCACAGTTTCTTGTCTCAGTGGTCTTGCAGACAGGGTCAAAAGGTGCAGGTAAGAGATAGGACACTCAAGCTGGAAAAGCTACCTGTGGGGTGAGGGGCAGCCTGGGTGATGTGCCCTTAGCTGCAAAGCTCCTCCAACTGACACAGCTTGTCAGTCAGTCTCCGATACACCGTTTGGCTGTGTCTGGCAGACATGCGGTATCTCAGACTAGCTGTGGGGGCAGTGGGAAGTGGGAGACAAGCTCGCACTTTCATGCTCAGTGCTGGAGACTGCCAGCTCTGGCAACAGCTTTGCTCTAGCAATGAGTGCAGGTGAACGGCTCTTCCAGCTGCTCCTCAGCCACGTGGCGTTTCAGCAATTCACAGCAAAAAAATGTAGCGGCTTTGCCAGGCCTTGATCTCCATGTGAGACAGTCCAGGCCGCTGAGCAGCCCACAGCAGAAATCCCTGCTGGCAGAAGTGCCCTCAAACTCGGCAGCAGCCTGCGTTACGGCAGGGAATGAGTTGTTCCTGGTTGGTCCAGGCCCCACATGGGCAGAAGTTACGAGAGCAGTGCAGCCACGCAGCTGACGTCCAACAGGCCTGCCCATCCTCAGAGACTTCCAGATATTCTAAGCCAGTAATTTCATACCGTGTCGCTGCTCTTGGGTAACAAGGGCTGGCTGTTACACAAGCCTCGTGCACAGCCGTGGAGTCCACAGGCTGGAAAAGATTCCTCTTATCATGGAATCATATAATCATAGAATAGTTTGGGTTGGCAGGGAGCTTTAAAGGTCATCTAGTCTTCCCAACCCCCTCTGCAGACTGGCCAGAGATGATCAGCGATCTCAATATGGCAGAGGGCCCAGAGCTGCTTTTGCAGGGTAACCTGACGGCACCCCAAAGTGCTGAAGATAAAACCACATTGCCACCTTTCCATGTCTTGGGTGTCCCCCTCCCCATTTGCAGGCACTACAGAAGGGCAAGGCAAAGGTACCCAGCAGTGGTTGGGCAGTGATGGAGAGGAGGCGAGCACAGAGCAGTGCTGCCCATCGCTTCCCAGCTCTTGAAACATGTGAACTCTTTTTCCAAGGGTAGCAACGGCAGTAGCCAAAAGCCTGAACTTTGCTTCCAGAAGGAATCAGCTGTTGAGCTGAGCAAATTGTGATGCTGTGTGGGGTGGGTGGAAGGAGGGAGGGAGAGCCAAGCCTGACACGGGCCAGAGCAGGAGGGGGGAGGCACTCACAAAGGCCTTGGAGGCAGGATGGAAAAGACAGTAATTACATAAAAGCACTTGGCGAGCATCTGGCTGGAGTCAGCTGGGCCCCGCCAGCCGTCCCTCCCCGCACTGCTCACCAGGAGCAGCTGAGGATACGGATAACCCAGCGCGGGACCCCTCCGGAGGGGAGCGGAGGTAAGAGGTCCTCCGCTTCCCCTCCCGGCTTGCGGTGCTCTTGGAGAGTGGGGGCAGAGGGGTGGGGAAAAAAAGAGAAAAGGGAAAGTGGCTGTGGTGGAGGAGAAGCGGCCAGAAAGGGGAAGAGAAGGGGCTGCTTCTCTGCCTCTCGGTGCGGATGATACCTTTGCTCTGGAGGTTTTGGTGAGGGAGGAGCCGTGAAGGGCGAGTGTGTGGGTGTTTGTGGGTGGATGTGAGTATGGGTGAATGTGTAGCAGGGCAGGGGATCCACACGTGCAGCAGGGGAGCCGAGCTGTACACGGGGGCTGGAAAGGGGAGAAAACATCAAAGTGATTTTCTTCCTTCTGTACCTGTGGTAGAGAGGGTTAATAGGATGGAGGCAGTCACTGGGGGAGAGCCAGGCTGTATCCTCCTTCTTTGCCTGTGTTGGGGGGGGTTGCAGGAAAAGGGAGGAAATGTAGAAGGAGGAGGAAGCAGCTGTTTTTGAGCAAGGATTGTTGCAGTCCAATCTGGCCAGGGCTTCCCTGGGCTGCCTCCAAGGCAGAGTGTGTGATGAGGGACAGGGAAGATTGTTGAGCACATAAGGTGCCTTCAGGCTTGGGTTACACTTAAAAGCGTGGCTGGCACAGGGTTATTGGACAGCATTCTCAAAAATCCTGTCTTTGAGCACTCGGCCATACAAGCCAAAACCTCCTGCAAATGTGGCTTTCCTGGCAAAATATTGCTGGTACAGCCAGTTCCCTCCAGGGAGCAAGGCAATATTACCCCAGCAAAAGTGTCTTTACTGGCATAAATTGCTGCCCAGCTGGGCAGTGCCACCAGTGCAAGTCTTTTTTTGGTGGCTCCCTGCGGGTCCCTATTCAGCTCAGGCGAGACATTAAATGCAAAGTCCTGCTCACTGTGAGCTGTGAGCTGTTCTTGCAGTCAGATGGGACAAAGGCAAAGGCCCCCACTGATGAGGTCCTCCATGAAGAACGTTTGCTTAGCTGTGAGCAACTCAGGTTTACAGATGGAAACGTGGGACGGAAACGAGGACGATGGCCTCCCTGCTACCTGTTCCCTCGGAAAGGTAGAGGGGGCCAGACATTAGGCCAAGAGCTGCAAAAGGGGCTAATAATAAGCCAGGCAGGAAAACCTGAAGGAGTGAGGCACTGGAGCAGCTTCGATGGGACAGAGAGGAACTTTGCCTTCAATGTCAGTCTCTGAGCGTTCATGCACCCCAGAAAATTTATTGGCTTTTATTAGTACTAGCAGCTGCCGAAATCCCCACCAGCAGCAGGCAGGAGTAGACAACACAACAGATCACAAAAACCCGCTTCTGTCAGCTGGCAAGGCTCTATTAGAAAGAAGTGTTGTGCTAACCTTTCTCCCTCTCATTTTCCAAAAGGGGAAACAGGCACAGGCAGACGTGGGAGACTTGCAGTGGGTCTCATTGCATGTCAGTGCTGGAGCCTGGCTAGGAACTCACGAGTACAGCAGCGAATTTCTTGGTCCTCTTCCCACCCCGGCTGGGAGGCATGTTCACTCCATGTTCATTGAGCTCCAGGCTGACAGGCAGCCTGAGAATATCTCCAGACCTCCCAGCCCCCCCTTCCTCCCTTCCCCCCAGCTCACAGCACATATTTTCCCAGAGTTTTCCGCTTGCTTCTCCAGTGGTGCTGGGGTCCTGCCAAACGCCAGCCACTCTCTGGGAAGCAGGGCCTCCCATTCCCAAACCAAACAAATGGGAGAAGGAAAACAGAAAGAAAAAAAAAAAAAGTCTAAGCACACATAGGCACGCACAAAACCCTTTCCCCCTCAGAAACCTTGGAGCCTCCTCCAGCTTCTCTTGGAAATTGCAGGAGGCACAGTGCTGACTTGGCACTTCTGGCCCCCGCAGAAGAGAGCTATTGCCCATTCTTCCTTCTGCCTCTCAAAGACACATACGTACACACACACACACACACACAGGGTATACGTTCCCAAATCCATTTTTGCTGCAGGGTAGAACCCCCAAAATCCTCTTCCCAACAGATTCTGCAGTGTAAGAAAAGTCTCCTCTCCGCATCCCCCCCCAGCTTCCTCCCCCAAAATGCCCTCCATTCCCAGGTTCTGGTGCAGCCACGTAGTGCTCACCCCAACAGCACAAGCACATCAGCTCGGTGCCAGGCTGGGGGCAAAGATCACGGCTGGGGTTTGCTCCAGATCCTCAGCTTTCCTGGCAGGCGGCTCCCTGCAGCCGGGCTGTGCTTCAGGCCAGGCACAATCCTCCCGTGCAAACTGCTCAGCCCGGGACCAAACCAGGGGACGTGACCCGGGGATGACATGCGCCGGAGTGCAAGGCTTGGGGCTCTGCCCAGGGAGAGGGGATGACCAGAGAGGGAAAAAAACTAATGCCTCTCCCAGTTGGCAGATGAGCCTGCTAGAAAGATCATGCCTGGGGCAAGAAGCTGCAGTGACATGCAGAAGAAACAATGCAGGAGAGAATGAAGGATGAAGTTCGGGGACTCTGAGTGGAACAGGCACAGCTGGGGAGAGAGCACGGCCAGCCAAGTGAAGGGCTAATGCATGGGACAAGGGAGTGAAGGCAGAGTCCTGCACCATCACACCTGAAGGAAAGACCTTCTCTCGCACCCGTGCACCTCACCTTGCCCATCCTGAGATGCCCACGGTGGGGCAGTGCCCTGCTGCCTGCCCACCCTCTGCACAGGGTGCAATCTGTGCTGCCTGCATTTTG
>VZSZ01010150.1:535378-609178 GCA_013398815.1 Ibidorhyncha struthersii
GGAAGAAAAAGGGGGGGGGGGCGAAACACAAACAAAACAAAACCCAAACCATATATAAGGAAAAGGTACTACCTAGGAAAGAGTTAAAAGGCGCCGAAACCCAAGCCGGTTTGCAATGGAGAGCGCCCAGAGCCAGGGAGGGAAAGGGAGGGAGAGGAGAGGGGAGGGAGCAGGTCCAAGCCCAGCTTGCGCACCCAGCCAGCGCTCAGCGGTGCCTGTGCCAAGAGCCAGCTTTCTTAAAGCCATGGGCCCGGGGGGGGCCGGCTTCGAAGGCGGAGGGGAGCTGTCGAGCAGGGGCTGGGAAGCACAGAGGGGAGCCCTCAGGCTCCCGGGGTGAGCTGCCACAGCTGCGCTGGGGTGCAGGCAGAGGGAAAGGGAGGGGGGAGGCTGGGAGAGGGGCTTTCTCAAGCTTGTTTGCGTGTCTGTCTTTCGTAAGCGTACTTCTCTGGAGGCTGCCTGCTCCGAGCTTTGCTGCCTTCAGCCTCTACAGCGGAGCAGCTCCCCTCTGGTCTGTCTGCGGAGGCCTGGCGCTGCCCGCTGCTCTGGGAGGAGCAGGCCATCCCTTTGGGAAGGTGCTGGGGTTTGGCTGAGGACACAACTGAGCATTGGCGGGAGGGGGCTGAGACACAGAGCGGGATGGGATTTGGTGGGGGGAAGGAGGGGGCTCAAGTTAAGTTCCCAGGCCACAGACTCCGGTCAGACTCCGGCTGGGACAGGAGGGTTTGTTGGGTTAACTCCCGTAAAGAGTTGATACCTTGTGACTGGAGGACTGGAGAAAGTTTTTACAGCCCTCCCCACAGATTCAGCAACCTACCGGAGCACGCTTTTGCTAAAGGGGCTGTGTGGTTTGTCATGTCTCCTTCCTCTGTCCCAGCCTGGGGACTGAATCTTCTAGTGGCTCCAGTAGTTTGCCTAGTGAAGGTCAAGCCTTCTTCCAGGGTTAGCACTTAGTCTCCTTTGGTCTGGGCAGAAGGGCGTGGGGCATCCTCTTGGGCCATGCGGTTGCTTCTCAGATTGCAGCCTTGAACCTCCAGGGACTTCAAGCATGTAAACTCCCTCCACAGGACAATGCCATTTTGTCCCACCCCTTGGCTCCAGCCACAGAAAGATGTTTTGTGGTGATCTCTACTCCATCCCCTGTGTCCTTCCCTTCTTACACCTCGCTCTAGCGATTCTTCGTGTCTTCCCAGGTCACCATGGACATAATTTACCTGCGCACATCCCTGGCCTTCCTTCTTCTCCCTCTTGTTGTGCTTGGGGCACCCACAGATGAACCCAACCTCACAGAACCAGCTCCTGGTGCTTGCAAGCGCTGTTGTGACCCACTGGACTCTTCCACAGATGCCCCACCGCTCCCTCCCAGACACCACCACTTGCCCTACCCAATGCCGGAGGTCCGTCCCTATATCAACATCACCATACTGAAGGGTAAGTGCCCATCTTGGTCCCAGGATGCCAAGGCCTGCTCAGGGACCGGTGGCACTGTGGTGGAGGTGACAGCTGGGTTGCTGGCATTCTGGTTATGCTAACAGACTGCCAGATGCCATCCTGAAGACTAGGTGCCCACACACACTGTGCTCAGGGTTTAGGTGTTCTGTGCTGTGATCAAGAGTAGCCTGGGGGGAGGGAAGTCAGTGCATATCCCTGCTGTGACCCCAGTGTCTCAGCATGCTGCTAACAGCTCTTCCTTCCTGCGAGCACAGGAGTGGCAGCCTCTTGCCAAGCTGGGAGGAGACCTTCCTTGCCTCAGACTTCCAGAGTCCTGTAGCACCTGAAGGAAGGAGCAGACTCTATCCAGCTGCAAAATAAGCATGTTTGGAGGGTAGGCATTGGCACCTGGGAAGACTGTGGGGAAACTTTCTCCAGCTCCATGGGTCACGTGTATTTTGGAGCAGGAGGAGGGCAGCAGCTATTTGCAAGCACCTCCAGGCTTACTGGCAGTGACCCCCAGCTCATTCCACCCTGCAGTGGCTGGCTTGGTTAACGGGAAAAGGCTCCCTATTTTAGATCAGCTCCTCCCTTCAGGGTTCCCCTTTTAGCCTTTGCTGTGGGCAAAAGCCTGTTCCCAGCTGGATCCTGCTCCACTCGCTTATTGTTGCTCTGTGGGTTCCTCTGGGCTAGCTGGGCAGATGCTTCCCTGTCCCTGCCCAGCCTGGAAATAGCTGCAATCCATCAAAGCTCAGAAGTGTGTCTGGGGCAGAGAGAGGACTGGACTAAAGTGGGGTGTTGCAGGGGGACCTGCAATACAATGCAGGGGATGGAGAGGAGGAAAAGAACAAGGCACAAATTTGGGACGCTGTCACTTGTGCTGGAGGCTGCTCTGACCCCCATCTCTTCTTTCTACACACAAAGTACGTTCTGGTGCTGCTGCCTCTCTGTATTGATGCCTGCCCAAGTGTGTGACAGGCAATGCACAAAGCCCAGGGTAGAACTGCAGTGTTAATTATACAGGATGCCCAAAGGATGCCGATATGGTCAAAGTATCAGCCCTCTAACTTGCACTGCACCATCCACCAAGTCCAGCTTGGATCTTTTCCCTCTCACTGCCCCTCATTTTCCCTCTCTAGTCATATTCTCCCACAGGCATTAGCACTTCAGCCCCATCTCCAGCCTACAGCAAGAACAGTGTTCACACTGTGTGGATAACTGGGTCATGGGAGAGGTGTGCAGAAGGGCAGGGGCTGTGGTGGAGGTAAAGGAGTGTGGAGGAGAAAGAAGAGGTGGAGAACCTCAGTGGTACTTTGCATTGCTGGGCTCCATCTCAGGGTGAAGTCTCCTAGTGCCTCCAGCAAGGCCATATCATGTGGTGAGCAGGGGATTCATAAGAGAAGAGACCCCAGTCTCACCCAGAGCTCTGCTAGCTCATTTCCCACGAAACACAATGATATTGTGACCCTCAGGATTGTTCCTTCTTCTGGCATTGCCCCATCCTTGAACAATCCTCTGCCTCCTCATTAGGCTTTCTCACCGCCACTTCCACCTCTGCCTCTGGTATCACACAGGAGTTGTGTCCTCTGCTTCCTCTCATAGGAGAGAAAGGAGACCGGGGAGAACCTGGGATGCCAGGGAAATGGGGCAAAGAAGGACCACGAGGTGAGCGGGGTGCCCAGGGCCAGAAAGGCAGTAAAGGACAGATGGGCACAGCGGGAGACCCCTGCAAACATCAGTACGCTGCATTCTCCGTTGGTCGCAAGAAAGCGCTGCACAGCAGCGAGGGCTTCCAGGTCTTGATCTTCGACACTGTCTTCGTCAACCTCTACAGCCACTTCGACATGTTCAATGGCAAATTCTACTGCTATGTAGGTGGACTTTACTATTTCAGCCTCAATGTTCACACCTGGAACTTCAAGGAGACCTACATGCACATCATGCACAACGAAGAAGAGGCAGTCATCTTGTACGCCCAACCCAGCGACCGCAGCATCATGCAGAGCCAGAGCCTCATGCTGGAGCTTCAGGAAAATGATGAGATCTGGGTGAGGCTCTACAAGCGGGAGCGGGAGAATGCCATTTACAGTGATGATGTTGATGTGTACATCACCTTCAATGGGTACCTGGTCAAACCCAGCCTAGACTAACTGCCTCTCCTCCTCCTTGAGGCCTCTTTGGCCTTTTCCTTCTTCCTCTCTCTCTCTCTTTACTGCCCGCAACCACTGCAAATCACTTGGAAATGGGCCTGTGAAGTCTCAGGCACTGAGTGTGAAACTTGCCACACTGGCTCCCACCTCACGCTCTCTTGTAGCCAGGCCTGTATCTGTCCACTTACAGCGTGACACAACCATCTCTCGCCCCCTCACCTCATGACCCCAACTTAGGTTATTGGTTGCTTCTAAATCTGCCAGCAAACTGTGTCTAGCATTTAGGGTCCTAGAGCAGGAGGAAGGCTAAAATGCTGCTCCTGGGGAATGTGTCCCTCCTTGGGGCTTCATAGACAAAGGACTCCCATAGAAAGGGCTAGAAAGTTCCCGCTGCCCAGGTGCTTCTTGGCTCTTTTCCATACTGACTAGAGAGGCCAATTTTGCAGCCTGCAACATGGCCTTAATGTCACCTGTGACACCTGTATTCTGGAGAGCAGACTGGTGTCTGATGGCCTCCTGTCTTTCCAAAAAGGGGACCGTTGGCCTTCCAAATGTGATTGGCTTTCTTTAGACACTCTTCTGGGTCACAGAGTCCAGGTTGGCTGTAAAATCTAGGCCTGGTGGGATTTTCCTTCTCAGTGCCAACTCTAGTTCTTCTAACACATTAAGGCCCAGACACTCAGCCAGGTTCTTCAGAGGTATCTGCCATTGAATCAGTAGAGCCCACTGCTCTATTCCCACTAGTGATTGTAAGTACAGAATAAGAGAAAGAGATAACCCTACCAAACCTCCCTACCAAACCTCCCCTGGGGTGCCACTCAGTCTCGGTTCCCCAGTGGTGGGAAGCCAGTCCAGACAGTGAACCCAAATCTGCTCTCCTCTTTGGCAGAGGTGCACTCATGCCCTTCCATTGGCATCAGAAGTCATCCCTAACACTTGCTGATGTGAGAGGAGAGTCAGGGCTGGGCCCTGGCTCCTGTGTGCCATTATATTGGTCCTCCTGAAGGTGGTTCTCCCATGCTGGTATTGATGGCCCGCTGTTTCAGAACCTGACCTGGAGGCTGTAAGGGCAATTGCAGTTAAATCAGTTCCAGACCTGGGCAGGTTGGCACCTCTTTGCCTTTGTGATGGAAAAGAGATAGAGGTGAGACTACAGCACCTCACATCAGTGTTAAAAGCTTCCCTGTCACATGCTCTCTGCCCTTTTCTGGCAATCTCATCAGAGCAACAGAGGAAAGCATGTGGCTAAAACAAACCCTCGCTCTTCTTGTCAGGTTGGAGATGTCACAGTGGGAAAGGAATGCCAGTGGTAGGATTTTCTAGTAGCATTTGTACTGGTCTCACACTGCTCTCACTCACATCCCTTTGGGATTGCTACAGTCCTGGGGAGAGCAGGTGAGGCTGACTCAGCAGTTTGGGAAACCTACTTCCACATGCTGTGATACTCCCGTAAACAGCAGTGCCAGGAGTTGTCTGGTTTTTGAGTCTCAGGACAGGAAAAGCAGGAGAAACTGTATTTCTCCTGTGCCCATCACTGCTAATGAAGTCTTCTGACTTACCTAATTTCTGCGGTCTCATGATTAGCCATGGTCTCTGCCTATAGCACCTGGGACTACCAGAGCTCTCCCATAGGAGACATGCATCATTACACAGGACTAGGTCTGGTACACACAGCCCAGGATGGCAAAGGCACAGGGACCCAGGCTAAATATTAAAAATGAACTTGAGAGAATTGCAGGACATTTTCTCTCTTGGCCTGTTTACTTACCCTCCCTGCTTTGCTAAGGAAGCTGTACAGACTGGAATGAGTTTCAGGCACTTTCTGCCCTCAATCCTCCCCATGGCTGTTACTGAAGCAATGGGTATAAAAACAAAGTTTCACTAAGGCAAAGCTGGGTTTTTCCCAGGAAACATGTGATGATGGGATCATGGGAACTAAGGGAGACTGAGTTTCTTCCCCTCCCTTAGCACGTCAAGCATGTGGAATTGCTCAGAGACAGGATTTCAGGCAGTAGAGAGGAAGCAGCATGCTAGAGGTGATGCTCAGGACGGAATCCCATTCTCTCTTCCTCATCAGGCTGCAAACCCAGATATTTACAGTGTATAGTGCCCCTGTGTCTCCCTGAAGAGAACCAAGCCTCTCTAACACTGAATATCTCCAGAAACAAGCTTCCTTCTTCCTCCTTTTCTATTTGGTGTTTGAATGTCAGTGATAGGTCTCATGGGCTACCCATCAGCAGCCAGATGCACACGAGAGAGGAGGTCAGGGGGACCAAAGGGTGTGTTTAACAGGCTTCTTGGTGCTAAACAAGTGGCAATCCCTTGGTGCTAAATCAGATTTCAGGAGTATTGGGTGCTTTCTGGAAGGTGTAGTAGGCTGGGTTGTAATGTACTGTGGAATTAATGGTGCTTTATGTTAAAAAAACAAACTCCAAGAACTTTTGTGTATATATACATATTTTTTCAGTGGTATTAAACTTTTTTCCCTGATTGTTTTGCACTTAGATCTGCTTTTCCCTCCCAACCTACACCTTCTAGCTCTGGTTATCACCAAATAGTGTGATGGAAAAGACACTGACCTGAGAGAGACAGGTACAAGGTCTAAATCAGCTCTGAAACTTCCCTGGGCAATCCATGGTAATCTTCTCTCCGTTTCCTTTGTGGAGAACCATTACCTTAAATATCTTTGCTGCTTGAACTCTTCTAATGACAACCCTCTCCTCTGCTGGGAAAGCTTTAAGCAAATTCAAGGAAGGTTTCTTTGGAAATTACCAAAAAAACCCCAGGACAGTAGAATGGGATTAGGCTTCAAGTACTTAATTAATTATATTGAGGAAGGCTGGGATGACACTGGATTCTCTTAAGGGGGATCAGACCCTTTATCTTGCGAAATTTTTAGCACATCCTTCTATCAAGTACTTAGTAAGCACGTGTGTTTTCTGTTTTCCCTGTGGCGTTTCTCTTTTCTCTGCCAAGAGATGAAAGCCAGGAAGTACAGATGTAAGAGGGACATTAAACTGTTGAATAGACACTTGTGCTTGCTAACAACAGGGTGAGCCGCAGTTCCAGATTTAAGGGGGACACACATTTTTGGAAGACCTGTGTATGATGAGAAAGGCCTGAGGTTCAAGTCAGAGGTGGAAAGACAGATGGCGATTGCCCGTAAAGTTGGGGAGAATGGGGAGGCATGAGGGGGGAATGGAGACTCAGAGGCTTAAGTGGAAGATCTAGGAGGGGGAGAGTCCTAAAGACAGGGAGGTGCCTTTTGGAGGTCTCAGTGCAGGTCAAAGAGGTAAGTAGGGTTTTGTTTAGCATCTTTGGGGTTTGGACTGAGGGGAGTCCTGCTGAAGTGGAGGAATGGACAAGAAAACAAGAGGAGATGCCCATATAGGACCTTCTGTTTTGAGTTTAATTCATCTTCACATAGCTTCTCCTGTGGTTTGACACGTACCAGACGCTTCGTTTGGCAAGGGGTGGAAAACATAATCACATGCATCCTTACAGGCCTCTTTGGTCCTGTGTCAGGCACAGAGCTAGGTCTATATATATCCTAGTAAATGCAATACTCTGTCAGGTCGGAGCCCAGCCTTCTTCACATCTTTTATTTACTTCTGAGGAAGCAGATAGAAATGTGTCCTCAGGAAGTGCAGGGGTTGCGCTTGTGCATGTTCTTGGCCCCTTGAGGTGAGATGCTGGTAGATTGGAGGCGACTTTGTCACAGTTACAAAAGGTGAGGAGTGAGGGAGGAGGGAGGAGCAGAAATGTGTAGCCAGACCTTCTAGAAAAGTTTTCTGTGATTCAATCCTGCAGCCTGCCCACTTGCAGAGGAAAGTGCCACCTGAAGAGTCTCTTCAGCCAAATCCCTTGGGGCTAAGACGCATGGTGACAGGTGGCGTCTGTAGCTGGTGCCACCCGTCACATGATGAATGCCCGATTGGGGAGTTGCTGTAGGTGAGGGTCAGTTCAGGTAAGGTGGACCCTACAATGCTGTTGAAGGAACAAGGGCTAGACTGGGTCAGACCAGCCCTGCTGGCCTGCCACTGGGTGCAGCTGTGCCCTGAAGGCCATGAGACCTCCATTGACTTCGTTCACCCCAGGGCTGGGTACTTTTCCACGCAATGGGGCTGCCGTGTGGTATGTGAGCCTGGGCTTGGTGACAGCCAGCACCTCCCTCCGGGGCAAAGCAAGAAGTGTGCTTTGGGGTGGGCAGCTACAGCACTACCCCTGGGGCCATGCCCCTCTTTTCCCCTGAAAGACAGGTCCAAGCTCTGCTGCAAAGGGCTCTGCGGCCACATCTCAGGCTTGTTCAAGGTATGTGCCAAAGGATGGCCCTTTAAACTGACTTCCTGCAGGTTTGTGGTCTTGCAGGTATGAAAGGTGGGGGAGGAGTGGGAGAGAGGAGGTAAAGGGCAGGTTATGGTGCTGTCTCTGGGGCAGAAAGCACATGTCAGGGACAGCTCAGGAGAAGCTGAAGGCCCTGAAATAGCTCCTTGCCCTGTGCTAGCTGTGGGAAAGGGAAAGAGAGAAGCAGGGCGAGAAAAGGAATATGAGAGAAGATCTTTGACCCTACTGGTGGCACTCAGATGGGCACAGGTGGACGTGCCTGCACCCAAAGCACCAGGGAGAGCAGGAGCACAGCATAGCAGGACCTGGTTCTGCATGTCCCCTGACCCTTTGTCACAGGTGGGGCAGCCATGGGAAAGGTCTCTGGCAGCACCTTGAGCCTCGCCCCAGCTGCCAGCCATGGTGCAGGGTCTGCCCCACATCAGGGATTTGTGCACCATTCAGGGGGCCGCTGCACCGTAGGATAGCAGGTTTCCCCTCCCCTCTCTGCTCCAACCTGCTGTGCCCTCCTCCCCTCCCAAACCACCCAGTCAACCTGCTTCACTCACACCTCAGCCTTGTTTATCTCCCAGAGTCCAGGGAGGGAGAGGGGTGAGATGCAACAATGCAGCCAGCATCGCCCAGCGCTGCAAGGAGAGCTCTCGCCTCCTTCCATCCAGCGCATTGCAACTAGATGCCAGCAATAGGTTGAACCTTCCCCAGATCTCCCTTTTTCTCACCTTCCCTTTCCCATTGCTGGCTGGGAGCTATCACTGGGCCCAAAGGGCTGGATGTGGACAGTGCCCATGGCTGCACGGATGATGGGGCACAGCTGCATTGCCAAGTGTGATTGTTCCACTGCCTCACGTGGCATGGCCTTCCTCTGACCACAGTGGGAAAATTGGCTTTTACAAAGCCATGCTGGGCTTCAGAGGCCAGCTCAGTGCACACACTGCTATGACACCCACACATGTATACACACGCATGTACCAGCCCCATATGGACATCTCTCACCTTCCTGCCAACGGAAACTGTTGCCCTTTGCAAGCCTGGCTCGCTCTGAAGATGCTATCAGGAGGTGGGTAGAGCGGGGCTGAGGCTCCAGGCCTCTTTGGTACAAGCACGGCTCCCTCACCTCATGACATACCTCCCCCTTCTCCCACAAGCCCTCTGTGATCTCTCTCCTGGCAGTTATACCACAGTGAATGCCAGGGCAGGTTTAAAATCAAAGGCTTTTGACAGTTTCTCAACCCACAGACTGTCCCATCTCTTGAGTTTGGGTCACTTAGCTCACAAATGATCAGGGAATTACTGCAAAATCTCACACCTTTCCCAGTCTCTCTTTGCAATGGCTAAATGGGAGGGAGCAGGATGGAGAGCACTCAGGTTGGAGAAGCTAAGGAGAAGGGGGCTCCCCATCCACTTGGGAAGGCTGGAAATCCGGCCCTGGGTGGGTGGGAGGCAGGGGGCTGGGTTTGTTTCTTGATTCATTTGTACCTACTTGCATCCGTGCCTTCAAGAATTGAGGCTGACCTGCGTCAAGCTCAAAGCTGCTGAGGTGCCTCAACTGCCAGGGACCCCAGACAATGCAAACTGCAGGGCACCTCCGAGGTGGGATATGTGTCCAAGCCTCACTGGTTGCTACTGAGGACAGTTGCAATGCTTCAAAGTAGCCAAGGGAAGAAAATGCCCAGGGAGAGGAAGGAGGACAGCAAGTCTCCTGTCTAACTGGCACCTGCCTGCAGGCATCATTTTCACTGTTCTGGTCCCCTGCTCTGAAGTCCTGACTACCCTCCAGGTGTTTGACACAACAATGTCCTAGAGCAAGACTTGGGCAAAGCATCCTTCATGGTGTGCCTGAGGCTCACTGCATTCTCCTGTTTGGCCCACACAAGCTTTTCTGGGCTCACGGTGTTCCTCCATTCACCACTACAGACACTTTTTTCCCCCATGTGTTCTCAATTCTCTCCCTGAAGTAGTGGAATGGGGCAGATCACTAGAAAGGACTTTCCAGACAACCGAGCACTGTCCCCTGCAGCCACAGGCAGCAATTCAGCAGACCTTTTGGGCCAAGGGCCCACAGAATTACCATTACACACACAGTTCAAAACACCTCCCAAGCCCTTGCTTTGCTCTGATTCCTGCTTGTCTCCATGTGGTATGCTGGTGGCATTGTTTGACTCTTTAGAAGACTTATCACAGAACCACAGAATCAGAATGGTCAGGGTTGGAAGGCACCTCTGGAGATCATCTAGTCCAACCCCCCTGCCAGAGCAGGGTCACCATAGCAGGTTGCACAGGATGCCGTCCAGGCGGGTTTTGAATGTCTCCAGTGTGGGAGACTCCACAACCTCTCTGAGCAGCCTGTTCCAGTGCTCTGCCACCCTCAAAGTAAAGACTTTCCTCCTCATGTTAAGATGGAACTTCCTATGTTCAAGCTTGTGCCCATTACCTCTTGTTCTGTCACTGGGCACCACTGAAAAAAGACTGTTCCCATCCCCTGGTACTCTCCCTTTAAGTATTTATAAGTATTGATAAGATCCCTCCTTAGTCTTCTTTTCTCTAGACTCAAAAGACCCAATTCCCTCAGCCTTTCCTTGTAAGAAAGATGCTCCGGTCCCCCAGTCATCTTAGCCCTTTGCTGGACCCTTTCCAGCAGTTCCCTGTCCTTCTTGAACTGGGGAGCCCAGAACTGAACACAATACTGCAGATGCGTCCTCACCAGGGCAGAGTAGAGGGGAAGGATGACCTCTCTCGACCTGCTGGCCACACGCTTCTTGATGCGGGCTTTTACAGTTGTACCACATTTGAAGTTTGGTCCCACAAGGCTTTGAAATGTTTTTTTGAAACTCCATTTGTTCATGATACGCCAGAGCCTGAAGCACCCCCCTGACCCTAGGACAGGCTTGCTTCTCCTCCCTCATCCCCAATCCTGCCAGCTGTGGAGGCAGAACAGCCATGCCTTCATTGCAATGCCCGGACCAGGCAGGGACAGTGGTGTGTTGGTTCAGCCCGTGACTCTCTTTTCCTGCAGGGTGGCAACCCAGGCTCTGGTGAAATGGAGAGAGGATCAATGCGTTGCCTTCTGTTTGCTGCAGGGCTTTTTTTCCACTACCCCCCGCCCCCCCCCTTTAAGCTCCTGTGCCAGCCCTCCTCACCATTTCGAAGCAGAGAGTTTTTGGAGTGCAAAGTGCAGGGGAAGCGGTGGGAGGGTCAGGTGAGGACCGAGAAGGGCAAGAGGAAAAGGTCAGTGACGCAAGCCCAAAGCGATGGCTCTCCGCTGAGCCGCTCTGCTGTTTGTCCGTGCTGCGCTATTGCTACTCGGCAACAATTCACACATCTGGGGACCACAACTCCTTCCACCGCCCACGCTCTTCCTCCCCCTTCACGGGGGCTGAGGCAGGGGAGGGGGGAAGGAGGGCGAAACACTGCACCAAGCTGCCAGCATCATTTCCAAGACCGAAGGGGAAGAAAAACCCAAGCAGTCCTTTTGAACAGCCACCTTCCCTCTGGGCACTAAGCATCTCTGATGAAGGAACCTGCTGCCTGCAAAGGGGGTGGGGAGAGGAGGAGGAGAGGGGGGATCCTTTCTTTTGGGGTGCAGGGAAGGTCTGCACTGGGGAAAGGTACTGACACCCCTCATCCTTGAAACATAAAACCAACAGTGCAAGTTTCCCCTCAGAGTTAAGGTCTCACCTGGGTAGACCGTGGCTAAGGGAAGGGACCCGGGTGCCAGTGAACACGTGTTGTCCTTGGCCTGTTTCCAGGGTAAGCATTTGAGTGGAGCCAAGTGCTTGATCCCCTCCGTGTTTCCCCACTCGACTGCAGCCCTGCGTGCGTGCCTCCGTGTGTGTGTTTGTGTGTGCGAATGTGTGCACAGGTGCAGGCAGAGGGCATGGCCCCCCCCGCAGACCTTCTCCACAGCCTGCTCCCAACTGCGGGACATGGCATCCTGCCTAAAAAAGCCCTCCTAGCCCCGAGCGGGCTGCGAGGGCTGCAATTGCTCTTTTAAGCTGCAGGGAGAGGGAGGATGAAATTATGAACTGCTTCAATGCTCTGCCCTTTCCCGCTACTTATGCGGGAGGTACTGGAGCAACGGGGAATGGTGATATTCAAAAGGGCATTCCCTTCCTGTCCACGTGTGCCACTCTCAGGAACAGAAGAGGAGGGAAGTGATACCTTGGTTTTGTCTTTCTCTCAATGAACAAAGTCCCATTTCCCCTCAGACCTCCAAGTCCTGTTTCCCAAATACAGGCACAGTGAATGGGGTAGATGTGGTGAGATGTGGCTTGGGCTTTGTGTTACAGCAACGAATCTGAAATGTATCACACATAAAGGGCTCTGTGTCCCATCTCTCAAGGAGCACCTTCAGGCTCCTCAGAGACCATAGTGGGGAAAAAAGTAATTTCCACACTGCTTGTTTTTTCTCCGAATGGTGGTCTTGCAGTATTTACCAGGATCTGGTTAGTAGTCTCCAGTAACAAGCAGCCTTTCCTACTCCAGCTCCCCCCATCTGGAAAATGGGGTCTTCAATTGCATGCAACCATACACAAAATCCTTGTCAAGCTGCAGAGCTGCTCTGCTACAGGCAGTTCACCTCAGAGGAGGGCTCCCTAGGAGGAAAAGTCCTCAGAGGAGCAAGCCCAGAGCTGAAACCCCAACAGAGGTGGGCTCTCAAGAGGAATGAGGGGCACTTTGGCCTGACCTGTTTCACAAGGAGGTACATCACTTGGGGGAGTGAAGTGCCCTCAAGTCCTTGGGTCATGTCGTGCACTTGGACTTCACCCTTCCATTCTTTCCATCCAGGCACACTGGTTGTAGCCATTGCTTTTCTCATCGTATCTTCTGCCTCCCAGGGTGGGGAAGAACAGGTAAAGTGCTCATAAGCAGCAATGTTAGGGGGGCAAATGGCCAAGGGCTGAACCTGAGAAACCACAGAGCAGGAGAAAAAATGGCTTTCCTGACTGAGCCCAGGGGAGAGACAGGAGCACAATTCCTAAGCACTGACCTGTGGGAAGGCAGGCAGCTGCCCCCAAACAAGCAATTTCTGTTCAGGCATTTTAATGACATGAAAAGTAGTAATTGCCATAGTAAAAATCAGTAATCCCCAGAAGGGCTTAAGTGGGAGCAGGAGTCTGGCCTTTGGGTAAGCATGACATCATCAAGCATATTTTAAAACAAAATCAACAATCTAATTAACTCCCTTTCTGGAAACTGCTCAGGCACAGAGATGTAGAAAACGGAAAAGAAGCAAGGAGAGCTCTAAGCAGAGTGGGGGTGGTTGTTTTAATGATTTTTTCCTCTAGAGAAGGAAGGGAAATGTGATTAAATTGGGAGCAGGCTTTGCTAGTCAAAGCACCTGAGGGTTTATTCCCAAGAATCTCCTCGCGGTATCATGTCTTGCCTTCAAGCAATTTTGAATGCACAATAAATCTCTGAATTCTTCTCAATTTATTAGGTCTGGAAGCCATCATTGCTTCATATCAGGCTTGTCAAGCATTTGCACACAAGCCCCTCTAACTTTAAATAGAGAGAGATTTAACACATTGGCAAGCTGCAAAACAGAGAGGGGCTTTATCTTTCCAAGACCGCCCAGGTAACAAGGTAATAATCTCCCTCGAGGATGAGAGGGGTCGCTGGTGCTGAATAGCAAATCAGCCAGCGTTCAGCTCATTATCTTGCTCAGGCACAGATTTGGTATAAAGCTGATCTCTGAATCCAGTGCTACCCTCCTGTAGGTCATATAACTTGCACAGGCACCCCCTCTTCAATACAGGTCTGTGGGCAAGGTCGGTAAGCACTCTGGCCGTGCATCTTCAGCATTCGGTGCTGGGGAACCCTCAGGGACTTGCACAGGCATGTTTTAATACTAGAAGTCAGTAAGACAGCCCTGGCCAGTAGACACCTGCATGTGATGCAAGATCTGGTGCCTGGTCTGCGAATCTCAGTTCTTGAAGAAGATGGGAAGATGTCCTTTACACCCCTTTCTCTGCTGTGGAAATTGAGATGCAGAGAGGATGTGAGAGCTGTACAAATATGTCGACAGTCCCATGGGTACGCCACCTTCCTTCCACTTCACACTGGTTAGTTTTCCATCGCAGGTGTGCCAGGCTAAGATCATCTGCATACACAGACTCCACAATTCAGCTGACAGAGATGACTTGCCACGCTGCTGTGGCTCAAATGCCTGCTGTGACTCACATGCTATGTCCACAGGCTCAGACAAGGGCATAGGTACTAACCTTCCTTCATGTTGCTGAGCCCAAGGGTGCTGAGGGACACTGGGTGCCAGGCCCAGGGGGACAGCCCAGGTCTTCAATGAGTGTCTCTAGGGAGGGACTCATTGAAATCCTTCCCTGGGGAAGCCCTTATGGCACCACAGGCACCCACCAGGGAGGCAAGCATCCACACCTAGGAGCTCTCTTAGGCCTTGAGTCTGCTGTGTGGGCTCCAGCTCTTCAGACCAAAGTCCTGACACTGTCTGGTTCTACCCAAACATAACGAGGAGCTGGGGCTCAGGTCCTGAGTTGGGGCATCTCATTCCCATGCTCATGCTCATGAATTCATAGCTGTGTGTTCACAGCCGGGCAGGCTAAGAGTGAAACTGCTTGAAAGTAGCATGCTTCCCCTCCCACCCTTGTTTCCCCACTTCTCTGGGCCCGTGACCATCACCGTCAGGGAGTGAAAGTGAACACCTCCTCTATTTCCTCCCACCTGTGGCCCCAGACTTGCCACGGGTGAGAGTGTCTGCAAATGCCTCAGCTTCTTACCACTTTTATCCATGTTCTTCCATAGCCTGCAGGGCTAGGGAATCCTCACTTCTGAACATTTTGTGTATATTTGTATATAATGTGTATATGTGATGTCTTCTGCTTTTATCAGGCAGATCTATCAGGACGCTTTCCATGGGACAGAAGTTGGAAGGGAACAAATGCAGGAATATCATCTGCTGTGTAGGTGGGCTTAATGCTTGCTGGCTGGCATGGTTACTCCATTGTGGTACCTGATCCCAGAACTTAAACTCCATTGCTCAAATGCCTCTCCACTTAAATATGGTGATGGAGATTAACCTGAGGGCAGTGTTTAGCCTACAGCAGCAATATCCCTAGGGATGATAGAGCAGGAGGAAAAAAGCCTCTTTAACTTCGGCCCAAGGTTGCCATTTTGATACAAAACAAGGCCTCTTTTAGATTGGTAATGTGAACAAATTCAATAAAGATCTCACTGATACACTAAACAGTGGTTCCCTGCGGGGCCATTTTTAGGGACTTTTTTCGGAGTAGAACCACAATTTGAGGGGAAAATAACAGCAGATATAGAACAACGTTGTAGTTTTGAGAAGCGCACATATACGAGTGGCAGGAAATTCAATGTAAAGGTTATAGCTAAAACAACATTATTTGGAAAGTACCAAAAATAACCTACAGAGTGTCTAGAGATCTTCACGGTGTATCCTGTCAGGAAGCGAACTCGGGCGGCCATCAGGGCACCTCTGCCCTCATCCTCTCACCTCCCGCTGGCTTTGCACCCTTCCCACTGCTTGACTCCAGAGTGCCATGAGGACAGGACACCGAGATGGATCTACTGAACCCTCCACTGAGCTCGTCCCTGGTGGTCTGTAAACCACAGGCAAGGCATCCCAGTTAGCTGGGACTCCAGTCCCAGCTGAGAGCCAGCAAAGGGAAGGGATGTGCCTAGCATAACGGCAGCTAATAAGTTGATGAATTGTCCTTCACATTTCTTCGCTCTTTCTGTTCTCCTGTTCACCTCTGCCATTCTGCAGAGACTCTCAGTGGACACGCAGCTGAAAATGAGAAGTTTCAGGAGCACTGCTTTTCTCTAATGACAGCAGAGTAAGGACAAAAATATGAGCCTGCACGTAAGCACCTGCCCCAGCCTTGAGGATTTTTAAAACTTACATTGCCCCTAAAACACCGATCTGGCCGAAACAACACCTTTAACCAAACCTCCAACAACACACTTTTAGCTGCTGCTTTAACACTGAACAACAACGCTGACTAGTGAGTTCACCCGTCTCGGTTGCCATTATGGGGACAGGAAGGTAATCACAAGAACACCTCACGTGTGTCGCTGACAGTGCGGTTTTGTTTGGCTTCTCACATTACAAATGGCACCATTCCTAACAATGTTGGTGTAAAGGAGATAAAAAGTACCGAATCCTCAGCAGCATGACGTCCTGGGCCATCAGGTCTGAAAACTGTGCTGACAGCAAGTGTATTTATCTGTATCAGATGGAGTCTGGACATAACCATGGTATCATGCCTGTGTAGGAAACCCTTTCTTACTTGTGCCACACAGTTGTTGTTTTAGTACATTTCAAACTGTATTTCCAATGGAAATTAAACATGCTGAGGCAGTCTGTGTCTCCAGGCATCAGTGTTCAGCTGTCTCTTAGCTGATCCATGGGGCCATTCCCCCTCCCTCCACAATTTTGGAAAAGTCAATCAATTCCAGTCGCACTTGACAAAGAGGTCTATCCCTTACTACTGTTAAGCAAAGGTGGCTAGATAGAGGAGAACTGGATCTCCATTAGGACCCTCATTGGGAAAGTCTTCAATGTGACATCAATCCTTACTAGGTAGCAAAAAAATCTGCATAAGAATCTATCATAGACACCCATATCTAGAAAAAACAGTCTCCAGTGAATTGGCTGACCAGATAAATCCTTGTTTTCAACTGTAGCAGCCGCTCATCTTCTCTAGGGAATAACTACATGTTAAGTTTTCCTCTTCCACTATTTCAGCTACCACAATGCACAACGAGCCTCATCTGATTCTTACACATAGAAAAAAAGGAAAAAAAAAAAAAAAAAAAGGGAATCAGTGTGTTGGGTTTTTTTTCCCTTCTTATGCTGAACAATAAAAAATGGGTGTTCTGTGCTCTTACTTTCCCAAAGTGATCTCTGGTCTGAATGAAGGCACAGATTTCTCAGTCTGAAGGACAAACGGGAAAAATGATGGTTAACATGAATGCTCTGTTGCAACTGCAGAGCTGGTGAAACCAAGAAGTTACTTGCAGAGCACTTCGTTGCTTTAGCCAAGGACTTCTGCACCAGAGTAAGTTGCATTAATTTTAAGAGTTCCTGGGAAAGATGGGCTGTGCCCTGATGATACATGCCATTACAGTTCCACCCTGGTGGGAGCATCCAAGGGGAAACTACCACAGTCAGTGATTACCAGAGCAGGAGAGCACGCAGCCCATCCTCTCCCCTGCTCCGCTTCAACAGAGGCTGGCTGGTCAGATTCCCCAGTTGCCCTTGCAAAGGCTGGCCATAACATGAGTCTTCAGGTGACTAGCAAGAACATCCAAATGACACCTCTCAGACTCCTGGTCCATGTTGTTCATGGTGAGGAAAGAGGTGTTACATTCCAGACCACTGGCTCAGTGAGTGCTCGATGCTGGATTAGCTGCAATGTTCTCCCATAAATGGTTATGAAGATCCACTATTGCAACCTCCTTCAAAATGGCTCTGCCCATACCTTCAAATCACTATTTTGCTCCAACACTATTTCTTTTTGAGGTCTAATATCTTCTGAGATCCAGGCTCTGGGCTGGGCTGACTGTGACTAAAAATTCCTCCTCCTCCCAAACTCTTTTTTCCAATACCTGAAACCAAGATCCTTTTGTTGTTAAAGAAGGCCCCATCCTCCAGGTTTATAGAGTCCTCAAAAAGGAACTGCCTGGAGACTTGAAATTAGCATATGGTAACTTTTGGTCAGCAAGACCTGCTGACCAGACCTGAACTTGGGCCTTGAGCTGCTTTAGGAGAGAAAGGTGAGGAGCGCAGAGTGTGGTGACCACTGTGTGTATAAAAGGAGATTCTCATCATCTGGCCCCACACCAGTGGCCATCATTGTGCAGCCCAGACCAGACAGGAAACGTGATATGCTGCACCTCAGAGAATTATATTTGTGTATGGAAAAAGAGAGGTGTGCGTGGACATGTATGCATGTGGATGCCTGTCTGTGAAGCAGGCAACCATCGGGCTGTGGATCTGCGTTCGTGTGTCTGTCTTGGCTTGGGATGTGAAGGCAAAGCATGCTGGGGAAGATGTCTGCCTGTTACGAAAGGATCCCCTGCAGGGCCTGTAAGGGGTTATCTGTCTGTGAAGGTGAGGGCACAGTAAGCTTTGGGAGAAGGTGGACATATTTTTTGCATCCCTCTCTGGCCCGTTGAATGGACAAGCCACGACAAACAGGCACTGCAGCTACTGTGGAGTGGTGTTGCCTGTCTGGACTAGCTGCAAGGCTCAGGTTGGAGGGGGTGATTCTTCCTTCTGTGGAGCGAGTGGGGTGCTCAGCTGGGTAGGAAGGCCGTGGGATGGGTGTTCCTGTGGTGTCACACCATCTGCAAGTGTGAGGGTTGTGCTTCAGGCTTGCTCACACCCAGCACTGCCCTCGTTCCACTCCCGCTCTGACCCAGGATAGATCCTCTGAAACTGGGGCAATGATGTGGAGGCTGGTTTTGTTCTGGTGTTGCTTAGGTCAACGACTCGAGTTATTTTTCACAAAGTGGTCCACAGTGTTTCTACTGTAGGTTGACTTCTATCTCTGGTTTCAAAGTGATCTCTGCATGTGTGTAGACCCCAAGAGCAATATGAGTGATCTGTTTGGGTGTCTGAAGGAAGAAGCTATGGGTCTCTTGCTGGTGTCCCAAGAAGACAGGTCCTTGTCTCTCTCTCTTTTGCTTCCCAGCAATAGTTACAAACTGGTCCCACTGCAAGCTAACACCTGATCCCTCCACCCTTGTTTCTGCACCTATTGCTTTACCAGCAGGAAGTAGGACGTGGTTTGGGGCTTTTTATTCTTGGCCTCGCTAGCCTTTTCGATACTTCAGGGCCTCGTCTCAGTCTGACAAGGCAAGCAAGCGGCAGCTTCCTGTGCAAAGGTGAGAGGGAGAAGACAGAAAGAGACCGTGCACGTACGAGAGGAACGGCTCCGCAGCAGGACTGCTGGGCTGCAGGCACTTCTCCTCTTGTGCCCGCAGCACTGGCTGACACCTGGACATGCGCTGAGCCAGGATATCCACCTCTATCACTCTCCCTTTCCCCCCTCCCTGTTCCCCTCACTGTTTGATGTCCAGCACCTGCTTCCATCCAACCCCACGACCTGGTACCCGGGGACTCCCTTCGTCTGGACTGCTCAGTGCCTGGAGCTGGAAGGTAAAGGGGGTGATGCCAGCTCTCTCCCACACGGGGGTGGCTGATCTGAAAAGCGTCTTGGAAGGAGTTTCAGTCTGACAAACTGAATCTCGCCGTTGGGGAGGGCTGAGCACATATTTATCTCTCTGTCTATCCACAGTCCTCTCAAATCATACCCCACATCTCACAACCGTGCCGCCTGCTTTCTTTCTCTCTCTTTCTCTCCCCTTTGTCTGTTAATGCATTGTCGTCATGTTTTTCTTCCTCTGAACCTAATCTTTTATCACAACGGGAATCGATACTATGCCTTATGCCAGCCCTTTATAAACCCTCTCTCCCCGCTCCCCTGGCAGTCCCAGCAGGCTCCAGCGGGACTCTGTCTTGTTTTGCTGAGCTCTGCCTGGGCTCCAGGCTTGCTGAGAGGTGAGGGTGGTCCCTTCTCCTGTGGGCAGAGGCAGAGCTCGAGGTATGGGTGTCCAGGTGGATGGGGAGAGGAGGAGGCTTAGATGAGAAGCCCGTAAGCCCAGTCTGTCTAATATGAACCGTGGCTGTAACGGGCTTTGTAAGACAAGGAGTCTCCCTGGGTGCCACGGGTAGATGAAGGGTGCTGCAGAATTTCCTAATTACAAAGCACAAATTTTCTGCTACACCTAAAAGCATGACTCTTTCCAAGGCAGTGCAGGGTCTACTTGGTGAGGATGGTGCATGGTTTGTGCATGACTATGTAATATTTTGTGATACGGCAAAACCTTGGCTTTCCAGAACATGGTAAACTCCTTCTTGTCCCTGATTTCCTCCCCTGTCCCAAACAAGCCATTCAAAATCTACCTTCTAAGCCATGAGCTCTGCAACTAACTTTCGTCAGTTGCAGCCAGAGACCCCTCTTATTCAGCAGGCACCTAGTTATTTCAGCCCTGGGGCTTACCAAAAAAAGCAGCTCTTCAAAGCACAAGCCGTGCGCCGCCAAGGCAGCACTCTCTACCTGAGTCAGCAAGCAGCCTGAAACAACACACGCGGGCTGCTGTGCACTCACTCACACATTTCCAGAAGGCATTACTCCTGCAAACAGCCTATCTGTGTTGAACCGCGAATGGTTTCAGTGCTGAGCAAAGCACCCAAGGCAGGAAAACGATGAGGTGCTGAGGGAAAAGCACAGACTCTGGAGTGGAAAGGGTATGAGTTTCTGAGCCTGGAAGATTGGCAGTGGCTTTGAGCATGCCTCCTGTGAGATGACATCTTCCTAATCTGCATTGCTGAGCTAAGTTGGGGGGGCGTCTTGTCTCTTTCAGTGTGTCACCAGTACAGATGAAGCCCTCTTTGCTGCTTCTGTGTCACCTTTGGCTGTTCAGCCTCGTACCTCTCTGGCGGGCATCAGACTCCGCACAAGGTAAGAAGTGATTCCCTTCACCTGTGCCACATGGGCGAGCAGGGAGGGGGGGGTCAGCCGGCGGAGTGTGTGTGCCACAGTGTGTTGCTGTGCAATGCTCATGTGGTAACATACAGCCAGAGAAGGCTGCAATAGTTACAGGTCTCTTAGGAGCACATCAACCTCCAAGGACGTAGAGAAGTGGGTGGCTCTGCCTTTCCTGCTTGGAGACAGTTATCCAGCAGAGGAGTCCGTTTGTAATTTGGGATGGGGCAGAATTGTCCAGGATGATGGTTAATGCCAAATATCATTGCTAATTCAGGCACATTGCTGTCCGTCTCTTCTCTGCTGGCAGGTGCCTCCAGCCTAACTTGTTGGTATGACTCACGGGCGGCTCTCTTCTGCGACTGGAACCCAGGCAGAGACCTGGTTGAAGCACCATGCCAGCTGGAGATTTTATCGAAGTTAGCTTTTTGTGACAGGTGGGTGACTGGAGAGGCTGAGGAAAGCCAATGCTTTGAATGAAGCACCCTGAGAAGTTTCCCACTTAACAAAAATGTAGGCTCCCCCTCCCCAGGCCAAGTTTAGTGCAGTCACAGAGCCAGAGGGGCTTTGTCTTGAACTCTGTCTCTAGCCCTGTGTGGGCTGAGATGCTGACCACTGCTCAGTGTTTGTCATCTGATGGTCCCACACTGTCTAGCACAGCCCATATTCCAGCTCCATAGCTCTGTCTGTGCTTCATTTTCAAAAAAAATCCCTCTTCCTTGGTAGTCACCCTCTGGACTGAAAGGCATTTTCAATGGAAAAGGAGGATGTATAGAGATGGGGGCAGAGGAGAGTGGAATTAAAGTTATACAGGGGCCATTTGCCCATTTCCAGGACAAGCTGGAATGTTGCACCCTAAGTAACGATAAATGAAGGTAAATATTGTTCCCTGTAACTCCCCTGGCCCTTTAATTTCTCTCAGTTCATGATGTTTTCCTCTCCCACGCGTCTCCCAGCAGAGAGATAGGTGTGTGGCCAGCACGGCAGTGGGGGCTGGCTGAACCTCTGTGCTCTCCAAGTATGGTATCTCCAGCCAAGTGACTTACCAGCCTACCCCAGGGCTTCCCTGGGTGCCTGTCATAAGGAGAAGCTCAGTGCAATTCTGGGAGTGGGTGGGTTGCTTGTGACTGTCATCGAGGCACCTCCAACAGGGTGAGATGGGCAGATATATTCTGGGGCCTGGTGCATGGACCTAGAAAGCCAAAACATTTATGTCGCTCTATGGGTGTGAATCACTGAGACTGGGGCTGGAAATTGGGCTGGATTTGGAACTGTGCTATGGCTTGACCAGGGCTCTAGGACACCACCTCTCCCCACCGTCAGCAAGTCCCAAGCTTGATCTGACCTTACAGCTGAAGCAGGCAGCTCAGTCTGATACCCCCTCAACTGCAACCCCAGGGATGCTCTCCCACCCTGTCACCCCCTGTGCCATAGCTCAGCTTAGGATGTCCAGCCACGCTTGTCAGAGCAGAAGAGAGGTCATGGCGTAGCGGGGCCAAATGTGATGTACGGTCCTGGCTGACTGGAATGTGACCTGGTTCAGAAGATACATCTCACTCAGTATCTGAGATCCTACGGGACTGTCATTAGCTTGAAGAATACCTGTAAACCCTAGAGGGGCTGAAACAGGCACCTGTCTTCCAGGGCTATGTTGGCGTAGTTGTGGGCAGCAGGTGTGTTTGGGCTCTGCGTGCCCTTTGCTATCAACAAGGAGAAAGTAGCAAGAGGGTTTTGGAGACTGGAAACCTACTGTTATCTTTGGTTTGAAATAACTGGGATGCGTTGACGCTCCATGTGCCAGCACATAAAATTTATTTGAGTGATGCAGTGGGGAGAGAAAGTGGGATTACATCCTTGCTGTAACCTGTTCAGCAAATACGGCAGGATGCAAAATGTTTTGAAAGGCCTTTAGTGTTACATAAAGTTTGACTAAATACAAAAGCTCCCCAGCTCACTGGAGTTCTGCTTAAAACCCAGGTTATTTCCCTTACGTGAAAAATTCAAGGAGCACTGTGAATTACCCAAGGCAGAACACACGACAGGACTGAGGAGGTGCATCAAGACCTTCAGTAAAAACAGTAATGTGAGTAATTAATCTGGGACGTCCTGGCTAATGACAAGGTGGAAAGGATTTGTATGTGGATTTTGGGTGTATAAACAGTGCAACACCCAGGGCAGTATAGAAAGCCCAAACCTAATCTCTGACTCCAGTTCTGGTGTTGGGCTTGATGTTGTGTGTTGTTGATAAGCATCACCCCTGTGGGTTCCCCTGCAGGAAGGACCAGCTTCATTGTGAGCTGGGCCATGCTGGGCCACACGTGGGCCACACATGCAGAAGAGATGCAGGATAGACAGATCGCATGCAGTGTCCCATGTCTCACCTGGGTTTGGCCCTAATCCCTTCCTCTGAGGAGGGATGGACATGATCACCAGCTCTGAGGTCACCTCTTGACCTCATTTTCCTTGAAGAGGTCCGTACCATTTTCCAGATCATTAACTACTGTGAAGTCTAGCTAGATGTGTCAAATGCAAGATGCAACAACAACACATCACTGAAGCTAATGGTAATGCAAATCCTCTAGCTACTATTCTTTATTTAAGTAAGTCTTTTTTGACTCATCATGTGCTTCCTTCAGTCGTATCCAGAGTTACTGTAGTCCTTGTGTTTTCAGGAAAAAACCCACCCAAATATGAGCTAATTCTCCATATTGATAAAGTCACAACCAGTTCTAACGAGAGACAAGCTTTCTTATATTTGCACATCATGTGCAAAGACAAATTGCAGGGTTGGTAAACAGCTCCAAAATCTTTTCTTTCTAATCAAGCTACTTTCCCTATTGCTTATTTAATACTGTATGATATATATGGCCCTTTAGTATCATTGCATTTCAAGAGCAATCTTTAATACTAATGTCATCTCAGTCTTACCAATGAACGCAAAATGTTTTAGTAAAAATATTTTTTCTCAATCAATGTCACAGAAAGTAACTTTTTTCCTGCTTAGTCAGCACATACAGCAATCCCAGTAAACTACCATATCACAATATTTTATGCCCTTCTCGCCATGAACAAAAAAATCCAACCACATGAATTATATATCTTTGGTTCCTCACTCACTACTGAGGCTTATGCCTTTCAGCCACAAATATCGTCCATATATATTGTCAAGTATTTCTAAACCTCTTGTATATACACAATGCTTAGAAATATGAATGCTTACTGATGAGACTTTAGTGTCATTAATGGTAAATTTTCCTTGCAGACCCAATGCTTCACCACCGCAGACCGTCTTACCATGTCTGTCCATTGCCAGACTGGAGAGAATAGCTCTATACCTGTACGAATAGAAGACTTCAGGCCACTTGAAAATAGTGAGTACTCATCTGTCGTGTGGTCTCTGAAGCTTTCCCACAAAATGATAACTAATTTGTCTTCCCCATCCACCCCTATGCAACACCCATGGCTGATTTTAGACTTGCGCCTTCTCCTTGTCCCCTGCTACAACCGGTGCAGATGAACCACGTTGACTCCTGCCACTTGCACCTCTAATATGCAGTGCCATGCCAGCCACTTCCTATCCTGTATCTGGGACACTGTTAAATGGGAGTGCTTTGCACTAAGAGTTCTGGCTTCAAACAGGCAATGACAGCTCAGCTGACCTGAAAAATACATGCTGCAAGAAAGAGGGAAAGTCTTGCTGCTCTTCTCCTGCCCCCTTTGGCATGCATCAGTCTTTGCTGAAAGGATTGAACTCACTAATCCAGCAGAAAAAACATCTGCTTGGGTCATTTTTTTTTGCTGGATGTGTGAGTTTACCTGGGTCAAGGAGACATCCAATAGAGCTGCTGCAAGGTGAGGCATAAAAAGGCCTGGCTGGAGTCAGGGATTGGGAAAGATCAACCTAGACAGTCTCTGTAACGCCATCTTCTGTGCCTGTAGCTCTGTGAAAGAGCAGCTGGGAAGCAGCTGTCTCCCCAGCCATGCTCCATTCCTGGCCACACAATTGCCTTGTGGATCACCCTTACAATATAGGATGCATGGCCGTGTGGGATTGATTGCCCTGACTGCAGGGGCCACTCTCACAGGCTCACAGGAGGAGCTGCCTTTGACGTAGTCCAGAGACAACGGGCCTTTTGCCTTCGGTGACAGTGGGGAAATGGGGGGAACAGAGAGGGGGAACTCACTAACCATCTCACGTGGCAGTGGCTGGCTGGAGTCTGTGAGCACAGCCAAGACACCAACCCTGCTGCAGTGGGGTTTGCGGTGCAGCCCTGTTATGGACAGACAGTGCAGAGGTATCAGCCCTGCTCCTTCTCTCTTTCCAGTAAAGCTGAGGCCTCCAGGAAATCTTCAGCTGGTTAGCAAAACTGAAAACACCTACAACTTAACGTGGAGCCTGAATATTTCCTCTCACTATTTGGATGGGGAGCGGGAATACCAAGTGCGGTACCGAACCACAAGTCAGTCCTGGGAGGTGAGTACAGAGTGGGGTACTGGGACCTGTCACCATACGAATCCTGGTCTTCTTCATGTCACCCAACTTGCTCCTGGGCCTCCTCTCAGGACAAAACCAGTTTTGGTAAAGCTGGAGAGCGGATGACAACCCCCACCCTTTTATCCATGTCACCCCCTGCCAGTGTGTTGTGGAGGCAGATGGGAATCCTGTTTAACTTAGTGTGGGAATCCTGTTTTACTTAGTGCTGTCACAAAGAAATCCAGACAGCTCCAGGACAGACCTGAAAGGGCTTAAAAAAAGCAAAGTGAAGAAGAATTTTCCTGCAGGGTGAACAAGCAGTGCACGAGGGGTAGAGATCTGAGACAGGTCCTCTCTGAGGGCCTTGGAAGAGATGGGAATGTGAGGCTGTAAGCCACGGCTGGGTGTTGACGGTGGTCTAATTTTGCCCTTCTCCCAGGAGGCAAAGAACTTCACCATTGTGCAGGACCAGATGTGGGTTGTGTTTGAGAGCCTCTCCCTTGACTTGAAATACGAGGCAGCTGTCCGTGCAAGGCCAAGTGCATCAAGTACCTACAAAGGCGTGTGGAGCGACTGGAGCGAGACGATACTGTGGAGCACACATGCTGACCGTAAGGATCAGAGTCAGGCAGCCTGGCTTCGAGGGGAAAGAGGGCACTCAGGGAAAACAAGGTAGAAGGGCCAAAGCAGGCTGGGAAGTGAGAGGAAGATGGTTTTGTGGGAGGATTATGTTAATCGAAGAGCAATAGGAAGACTGGAAGTGATTTGTCCCTCCTAATCTGTTATGTCAGGCTGGCTCAACAGAGCTTAAGGGCAAAGACCCTCTGACCCCAACACAGCCCCTCTGACTTCCAGAAGCCAGGCAAAATCCACAAGATGTAAATCAGGGACTGCTTCCCCAGAGCAGTAAGGCCAGATGTCTGACCTGCAGAAAAGGTGGCCAGGACTGGCATTTTTCCAAGTGCTCCTGTGACCTAGGGACATAAATCCAGCTTTCTAAAATGTCCCAATTCATGGAAGCCATTGATCAGTGAAATGCAGTGAAACAGAGCACTCAGCTCTTGAACCAAAGGAGACCTGAGCCTAAGAAGCAAAGTCTCACAGAGAATGAGACTTACATGCATGTAAGTCCCTTCCAAAAAGGTCTGCTGAGACTTGCATCAGTCATTATCATGAACCACAGCACGGAGGACACCTCCAGCCTTGAACATTAGTGTCCCGAGCAAGTCTCTTCGGTGAGTCATTAGCTATGTTCTCTGTCATTTCTCCTCTGAAAAAATAAGCAGATAGAGGTTATTCCTTCTCATGTCGCCCCCACTCTGCCCCTGCTCAGCCTCTCCCTGTTGTGCCTGGTGCTGGTATAAACAGAGGAGCTATGTTTAGAAAGGGCACTGTGTTGCTGTGGCGATCAAATTTTGACAGTGTGTGATGTCAATGAATCGGATACAGCCGCAACCAGTTGTCATAGCAACCAAGACCCAAAGATAACCAGGGTACCAGAGGCAAAGGAGACAAAGTGATCTTAGCAGCATCTCAAGGACAGGCAAAGAGAGAATGTCCTAAAAATGTCTCCTCCTCCTTTAATTTTGATTTGCTCCCTTACACCTACTCCAGATGAGCTCTGCAGGCCCAGACCAAGGAGTATTAGAGATGGAGGGAGATGGGGGTGGGAGAGAGAGGAGACAGGCACCAGAATAGCAAGACCAAGCAAGAATGCACTGGGGAGATGTGCGTGAAAGAGACAGAAAAATTTGAGATAATGCCAGACAAACCTAAGGAGTGCTGGCAATGTGGGAACTCAGGCTCTTTCTCCTAAGCCTACAACCCAAGTACCAAAATCATCATGTGGTGGAAAGCTGTAACCTTCTTAGCTTCCTAAAGCTTTCCTACACCTCTCCAAAGAAAGAAGCCAGCCCCTTGAGCCTTAGCTTTCTCCATCCTTGGTCCTCCTGCCTTCTCAAAGACCCTGAGACTCTTTCTCCCCCACCAGCTCATAATGCTGTTTTAAGTCTCCAATCCCACTTAAGCTGATTTTAAGACTCCCTGCTATCCTTTGCAATGAGACAGACAGGTTGATGGACATTTCAACCAATACACTGTGCCACCTCATCTGTGGCAACCCCCAGCTGTGGTGCTGTTAAGAACAGGGAGTTCAAGCTGTTCAGCACAAATTATCTGTTAAGCAATGCCAAGTAGATTCTGAAACCCTCAAAGGCATCCTATACAACACAGCAGAACTCATTTATCTGACCTGGATATTACAGTTTTATATCACTGATCAGCTTGAACCACCACAGAAGGGCTGCAGTTCCTACCTCCAGAATCCTGGCTAAATTTTCACAGCAACTCCCTCATTCTCTCTCACCTCGCAGAAACATCCCGTCCAGTCCTACCAGCACTTATAGTGAGCACTTGCATCTTCGTGATCATTGGGACTGCCTTCCTTATTAACTTACGGACCCTGAAATGGTAAATGAGAATTGAGTTTTCCTCTCTATTCCTCTCCTGTATCTTGTGTGTGTTAACCTTCTCAAAACCAGGCTTATTTTTCATTTGGCATTACTCAGGATAGAGAATGACTTAAAAATATGATTTATAGCCCAACCTTTTGAGGCTGACATTTGTCTGGGGAGATATATCACCACCCAAGATGATGTGGTTTCACCATCATCATTGTGTTGTGCCACGCTCCTGTGACCTGGTACTATGCTCTGGTTGAATTCAAAACAGCCGCCTCAGCACTTCTGTTGTTTATGGGTTAGAGTGGTGTTCCTCGGCAGGGATGCACGAAAATTGCCTCTTAAAAAGCAGGCCACTGGGTTGAGCACTCACTCAGTAGAAAGCACCAAGCAAGCCTAGGTACCCCTACCTTCTCACTTAGTTGAAAACTCTGGGAAGAGCTCGGGCAGGACATGGTGACATTTGGTCTGTAGTCAAAACAAGGAGTACAATTCTTCTCCCTGGTCTGTGCAGTCCTGAAGTGTCTTATCACATGCTGGTAAACATTTACATGATGCTTTAAAGACCTCTTTGCCAGCGCTTCTACGCAGGCACTGCTTTTATTCAGGACTGACAGAGTCTCACAAGGTTATTCCATGCAATAATATGGAGAGTGACTTGTCAGCATGGTGAGGTTAGAAACAACCTCAGGATTTCTCATCTCAGGACAGGGACAGAGAAGCAGAATGCTGATGTTTGTGGCAGGGAGCAGGGAGAAATATTCTCAGGGATGAGGCAGCAAAGGCTGGGACGGCTTCTCTCTAAGGAAAGGAGATGCATATCGAAGGAAGATGGATACTGAGAAAGTCACTGGTCACTGTGTTTTATCTTGAGTCATAAACACAAAAGTGAGGAAGTGTTAGCTATATGGCAGAGAGAGATAAAAAGGGTTCCTTTCTCCATGGAGTATAATTAACCTGGGGAAACTGGATGGAGAATAATGCTGAGGTAAGATCCAAGGAAGGATTAGACATGCATGAATAAAAATAGCATCTGCAGTGATATAAGGTAGTTTATATGCAAGAACTAGCAAATTCTGGTGCTTCAGAGAGTACACTGATTGCCTCCAGAGGTCAGGAGGGTTTTTCCTCAGAGTATCCCACACCAACGCTTCAGCAAAGAGCTGACAGGATCAGCCAACCTCTCTGAGGGACTGAGGAGAAGATTTGAATCACTTCATGCTGCCTCAGGATGACAGCACACTGGATCCAGTAAAGTAGAGGCAACTGGGCTAGTGCAAGGCATGCTCAGACAGCCTGCACAGCCAGTGTGTCCTAGCTATACCATGCAGTGTCCTTCTAACAGGACAGACAGACAGTTGTGGCACAGCTTTGCCAATGATGGTCCCATTGAGGCCATGTGGTCCCGAGTCATCGTGGTGGCAGGAAAGCAAAGAGCAGGCAACTCACAACAGCTAGTACTCAGAAACAAGGGAGACGTGCCCAACTTGTCATCAGAACAGGGGACTAAGGGGCCAGGTGGAGAAGTTGAGGTGACCAGCCAAGGCAGGGAAGAAACCAGAACTGCTCATTGTGCTTCCCTAGGGAAAAGGCTGAGGGGAATGCATTCTCCAATTCCAGGTTTAACTGCTTTATCTCTATACCTCTCATCCCTCAGCTACTGCATTTCAGGCCACTCAAGAGCAAGGAGAGCCATCAGGCTTGCTCTTATTTTACCTCTCCCCCATACCAGGGTAGTAGTACCCACAAGCTGCCATGCCCTCTCCTACCCACACCACAGTGCCAGATTGGTCAGGATGCCTGCTTCATTCCTCCTTCTCATTCTCTTTTCTCAAGGTTTAAGAAGATCCTGAAGATTCACATCCCAGACCCTGAGAAGTTCTTTCCCCCACTTGTTTCGGTTCATGGAGGTGACATTCAGGTATGAGACTGTGGATGAAGCAATGAGGTTTATGAGGGAGAAATGAGGGCGAGGATGGTCCAGCTGCACATGCCCAGGACAGACAGACAGTTGTAAGACCTACATGTGCGCACACGACACATGTGCCTGTAGCACCAGCTGCTGGGTTCTCCGTTCGAGTTTTATTTTCTGACCTTCTAAAACCTGACACTCGGCTGAGGCATGGCTAATTACAGAACTGAGAAACAGCAAACCACGCAAACCTCAGCACCCTGCTCCCCTAACGGGGAGCCTGAGAGAAAACAAGGGACCTGCAGGAGGGAACTCGGCCTCTCAGATCCCCTTCCACCCCATTTCTGTCCCTCTCTGCCTGCCCTAGGCTGCCCAGCTCTTCCCCAGATTTCCTGCTGTGATCCTCTCCTCCTGGCTGTGAGCTTTTCCTCTGCTCCTAATGTGACTTGCCATCACGCTGGATGGCACTTAGCTGTTTTCTGCATTCTTCTTGTCTCTTTCCCTTCTTTCTTCCCCTTTCTTCTCCCTTCCCCTAATCTCTCCTTGAGTATGGGCAGCTGCAAGGGGACAATTACCATTCTGTGCAGTATTAGAGGGAGTGTCAGATGCAAGACGTGGGAGGTGATCCCAAGGAGCATCGCACTTTAAGAAGGATGGAAACAAACTGCAGAGGGTCCAAAGGACAGCACAGCTTTGGAAAAGCCTATATGCAAAAAACCTTAGAAAGCTTAAACCACAGGGGAAGAGTGTGGAGTAGGGGGGTGGGGGTGTGCAGCAGGCACTGAAGACACTTTCTCAGTGCAGAAAGAACTAGAAAAAATTCCTTTACTGGTCATGAAAACAATGAAGCTGGATGTTATCAAAGCCAGGGTTTTTTTAAGGATAATGATGCACTGCAGTATGCCAGGCATTGTGAGCGTGGAAATCTAGGCACAAGGGGCCTGCAAGAGCACGTTAGACAAGAAATCTGCATGGGGCCATGTAGATGTGTCAGAAACTGGTTCAGCACCTAGGAATAGATTGCATGAGACGCATCTCAGTACTGCTTTTCATGTTTCCACCTTCATCTTGTGGTCTTGTAATATTTTTTCTTCCTTTCACTTTAATCCTCCATCTTCCATTCCCCCATCCAGAAATCTCAAAACAGGCTTGCAAGATCCGTTCTTGATTTCAAAGTGACAGAAAGATATACTGTCTCATCAGAATCCTGCAGATGAGACATCATGAATGTAAATTTCCCTCCCCACCACCTCCAGCAACTCTTGCTTGGACAGAGAAAAGGTCACTTGATTGCTGTGGGTGCTCAGGAGAAGAAACCTTTGGTTCCTCACTGAGTGTTATAATTTAGGCGTAACAGTCTCTCTCCTGTGTTTCTTCCCCATCAGAAATGGCTCTCCTCACCATTCTCCACATCTTCCTACTGTGTGAACAGCACAGCCCCAGAGATCTCCATGCTTGAGGTGATGCAGAAAAATGACCAGGAATCCCAGTTTCTGCTTTCCAAGGGAACCCTGACTCCTGATCCTCCCTTAGAAACCAGTGGGCACTCTGTATCCAGCTGCTTCACCAACCAAGGCTACTTCTTCTTCCACCTTCCCAACTCCTTTGAGATCGAGCCATGTCAGGTCTACTTCACCTATGAGCCTTTCACCCAGGAGGGCAGTGGCAGCGAGGATGGCAAGTCTTACCATGCTCTCCCCTCCCCAGACTTCTGCACGCTGGCAGAAGACATGCCCGTGTTGTCCCACAACTTCTTTCACTGTATCAAGGCAACTTGTGGCTTCCAAAAAAACACATGCATGGAAGAGACAGAAGGTGAAGCCCAGCAGGCCACGGCTATTTCTGGGGCTCTCCAGTCAAGTGAAGGCACCTCACCAACACCAGTTCTGAAACAGGATGAGAAGGTGATGGACAAAGCAGCTTTACAACCTGCTGAGGCCCTGTGCCAGCTGAACACTGACTTTCCTGACCCACCAGACCTGCATGACAGTGATACTATCGATGTAACAGAGGGGAGCAGGAAGGCAGGCCTTCTGATTGACCCCTGTACACCAGTAGCACATGCTACCTCTTCTTTCTCTCAGCCTCCACCTCTGAGGCAAAGCCAGGATGAGGATCCATGCAGAACAGCCTTCTCCAGCCAGGTCCCAAACACTGGTGCCTACCTTTCTCTGAGGGACCTCCAAAGCCAGTACAGCCATTGCTCTGTCTAGGATCTGCCTCGAGGAAACCCACAGGTGGGAAAGGCCTTCTCTGCAGGAAGGGATAGATGGACAGTTTTTCTATTCAGGACCAGAACATGACTTCAGCATCATATCCATTGGGATTGTTCTTTAATGAGGCCGGAGAACAGTTACTCTAAAGGGCTGCAAAAACGGAGAAGGGACAAAATGGACAAAGTATAAATTCATGGATGGCTACATGGGTAGCACTAGTTACCAAGATAAAGCGTTAGTGAAACAGACCACTGGAAATGAGAGGACATTTTGCAGGAGAACTGGGCTACTGGACAGTAAAGTAACACATGGAGGACGACAAAGGCATATTAAAGCTGCTCAGTGGCTACACAGCTAAAAGAGACTAAGAAGCTTGATTCCTAGGCATACAGGCCAACAAGGACTCATCTTCATAAATGAACGTGTTTCTCTGCTATTATGGGATCAGATGACATAGAAACCCCTTCCCACACCAATCAAGTGCCATCCCGAACCTCACTAGCTTGTTTTTTCGTTGCCAGCTCCTGATAGGAGGCTGTGCCAGCACTTCTGTGCTCTGTATCTTGGTGTAAAATAGCACTCAGCTTTGAGGCTGAGCAGGCACATGGTCCATTTGCATTGTACCAGTCTAAAACCCCCTAATAGGAAGGAGAAATGCCAAAAGAGGTGGATATCAGATTTTGTAAAAGGGACAGTAGCACTGCCAGACAGTGCTGGGGCCAGTGATGAAGTGGCATCTCCTCCTGACTGACCAAGGGTGTAATTTTTTCTGTTTCCCACTTCAGGTTTTACTCAGAGATTATATTCTGAGCTACTCGGTCCAGCTTTAGACTTGAGTCTCTAAGGTCAGCTCAGAGCCACAACTGTGTCAGCTGTCTAAGTAGTGCAGTGTAAAAAGAAATCCCCATTATTGGGTTAAAAATACTGGGGAAATCCCCTCCCCGCTCCTTCTTTCCCCCAGGTCTGATGATGGCAGTAAAAAGAACGCACACAATTTCCCATTCTTGCTGCAATATTTTTCATGAAATCGAAAGCCTCTCTGCCCTGCTGGCAAAATACAGTTATTTGACTACGATAAGCTGATTGCAGAATAGTTCATCCCACATCCTGTGTATTAGTGGAAAACATTTCAACGGTGCTGCCCATTCCTTCCATTGCTCAAGGGAAACCATTGCCTAATTAGCAGCAAAGATGCGGTGAATGAGCCCAGAAAACTAACCCACAAATCAGCACCTTTGCTGAAAAGAAAACCTCAATCCACTCACAAAGAATGGGGATAGAAAAGACTACTTTTTTTTTATTTTTTCTTTTTCCTCTGCATTTGCTGATCTGGGTTGAGAAAAAGCAGCACACTGCAGAAGAACGGTGGCAAGGCAAAGGAAGACAAGCTGTTCTGGGTACATCCATCCCTGCGTTCAACATCTGTACTGTCTGTCCTCTTTCTGCCATATTTCTGGACTATTCAGCAGTGGGAAAATACCAGCCCTCTGCTAAAGATCTTTCTTCTAGGAGTTTTTATATCAAAAAGGTCAGGGATATTGAACCTGTTGGTACTTCTGTCACCCCTGTGAGTATCACCCAGAACTAATTCTTCCCTAGCTCTGCCTGTACAAGTGTCGATCTTTCCCTTTGTCCTGGTCCCACACTGTTACCTGGCCTTGCCTTGTGCAGCCTGAATGTCTTTATGAGTCCCAGCTACAGGGTCACCCACTAGCTTGGATTTCACCTCAGAAGAGCAGCTCAAAGGAGTTGAGCCTGCCTACAGCTGAGAGGCTGGGGGAGCTATACCTCTCCTCTCATCAGCTTCTTCACCACCTGCATCAAGATGTGACCTGCTCCTTTGTCTCCAGGAGACAGCAGGTGAGCAAGACGCCACAGCTTCCCAGATAGGGAAGCACAAGGCTTGCTCAGCTGTTTGCTGAACTTTGAGACTCTTCCCAGATGGGCTTAAAAGAGAGACACTGAATCCCTTACCCCTGATGGGCAACTTGCTCTCTTACATGGGCCAAGGATACCAGTTGTACTAATGGTTATCCTGTCCCAATGTACATCTTCATAAGCTTCTCAATTATTCATGCTGCTAAGTACAAAAGAAAAACTTTGCCTCTTGGAAAATAAAAGAAATATTAAGGAATCAACAGTGTTTTTCTGTCCTTTGGGGTGGGGGGAAAGGATTAACAGCTTTTCAAAATAGGGGAGTGGGCAAAGCTTTGCTCAGACCAATATATCTTTAGCCCTCCTTCTTACTCCCTTCCCCAAAGGACTCAGCCCCCTAAAACAGAAAGCAGATTTGGAAGTCATCCTGCTGCAAGCCCCTGAGGACCACCCTGCTGGCTCGGTATTTTCCCCTCCCTTGCGAAAGTGCTGACAGTTTTCAAGCTGGCAAGCTGTTAGTACTGCATTCACAGCCACGCTGGGTGTGAATGTGTGACACACTGCGGCAGGAAGTGCTCAACATCAGATCTGGTGATAACTGGACCTTTCTTCCAGGAAGACAAGATCATGTGGTCTCGTATGTGAGTAACCCAGGTTGTGAATACGAAAGGCGTAACACACTCAGTGATATGGGGCCCTTTCTCTGCTGGGTCCCCAAGACTTCTTTGGAAATGTCACATGGGGAGCGGTCCCCACTCAAGCTGATGCAAACACCCAGTGTGTGGTTCGCAAAGCCACAGAAAGGTGCTACAACGGTGTCCGTCAGTATCAGAGGCAAACCAAAGCTGAACATAGGCACAGTGTAAAATACTGAGCTAACAGCCACAGACATGAGTCCTCTCTTTATCTTAAGCCCAGAGACAGCAAAGATAGCTGTCACATCTCTCATCTCCCTCTTTCCAAGATACCTGGTTCGTAAATAGCCAACATCACTCTCAGCCTCCTCCCACATCCCTTCCTCTTTTTTTTACTGTGGAGAAGCAGAAAGTAAAGGGTACTTGCAGCAAAAGAATTCCTCTGAAGTCAAATCTGATCAAGGTTTTGGGTCCTTGGTTGATTCAAAAGCCTGCGGTGATAGATGTGGTATGTTTACTTACATAGATCAGATTAAGATTCTATATTTTTTGTTCTGCTGAAAACACCAGAGAAGGAGGATGCTTCTTTCCAGGAAAGATGGATACAAAAAAGTAAGGTCTCCAGCATCGGGAAATACCCTCAGCTGGGTTCTAACGCGCTGTGGGCAGCACTTATAGTATAAGCTTGGGAAAGCCTAAAAATGCAGCTAGACCCCAGTTATCTGGGGGAAAATTGTCTGGAAGTAACTTTTTACAGTGAAATCTGGTCTCTTAAATCTCTCAAGCAATTCTGAAAGCACTTCTTATTGTCATTGCATGCCTCAGTTTCCCATATGTACAGCAATGAGTTAGTTGGGATAACCACACTGACACATTTCCAGTGAAACACTGCAGCTTTTCATCCACACGCAAGGTTTGTCTACTAGAATCCACCATGAGGCAACTACAGCAATGGCTTTTGTTCTTTACACAGTCCCAGACTAAACCTGAACCAGTGGCAGAGCTGAAAGCAGCTATCCCTGCCCAGCTGCCAAAATGAGCCCAAATGAGCCCCAGCCCAAATGAGCTGAGCTCTAGGTCAATGCCACTGGCTGGAGCTCAGTCCCAGGTCAAGAGTTGTCCATGTCCCCATGCCCCCGCCCCATTTATTGACAGAATAGCTCTATTTACTCTGCTCTAGCTGGAGCGTGGTGCTCTCTGTGAAAAACAAAGGGGCACGTACAGAGCCGTGGGGCTGTAAGCAGAAGCTGGTGCAGGCAAGGCAGGTGAGGAGGACCTGGGGCTAGAAGAAAAGCAAATGCCGCGGGGAGGAGCAAGTTGTGGTGCAACGGAGTGTGGGGAGCCCAGTATCAGGAGACAGGGGAGCAAGAAGCACAAGAAGACCAGAGGGAGTCTTGCAGGTAGGGACTGAGAGACGCTGTGCTTTGCTTTCATCTGCATGACCACTGCGGTAACCGGACCCACTGCCTACTGCTATCTTCTCTCCTTCAAGCAATCTGCACCTGCCAGCCAGCGTCTTCTCCATCTCTGTGCTGGGGACCACACACCCTGCATTTTGTTTCTCCGGGACCAAGGAGGGTAGCTAGGAAATACATCAGTTGCTCAGCAACTTCTTGTCTCCCGAGGAGGACAACACCAGCCTCCTGGGTTCTTCTCTGCACAGCTGGAGGTGATCCTACCCTGACTTTTTCCAGGCTCCCCCTGCTTAGCCTGCAGATCTTCTTTCCATGTAAGCCTCTGAAACCTCCATTTCAGAAAACAAAAAAGCCATTGCACGGGGTGTGCTGACCCATCGCAGCAGGACAGCGGAGGACAAAGGCCGAGCTGAAGGGACATGGCATCAGGTTATTGATTGCGGAGGAGACCTTGAGCTTGGGTAAATAGATGTCCTCCTCTCTTCCCGCCTCCATGCGTGTGAGCTGGCTTGTGTAGGGGTGTGTGGGCCAGGCCTCACAGGCGGCAGCAGGTTTCAAAGGTAGGTCTGCAGTGCTGGGGGAAACCCCAGTGCCTACCATCAAATCTTCTAACAAAGAGGAGCTTCTACTGCTGCTTCCTGCCCTCCTTCCCCCGCCCCTCCGTCTGCAGTTCTTTGCTTTTGCCTGCTGTTTCTGAAGGGATGCTATGATAGCAGAGAAGTGCCCTTGCTCTCCTGGACCACCCAACATGGTTCATTGGGGAGGAGATCCTCCCCCGGGGTTGCACAGAAAGGTGGCCCACAAGAAGCAAGGGAGGGCAGTCTGTGCTGGGCCTGTTTGTACAGCGTGCCTCTCTGGAAAGGTGCGTTAGAGCAAGCAGATGTGCGGCTGATTGTCGATGTGCGGCTGATTGTCCAAGTGCTGATCTTCACCAAGCTGGGTTTAATGCTTCATAGTGAGTTATCTGGTGCTTATGTTCTGTTGCAAGGCAGCCTGGAGGGATCAGGGCTCAGTTACTGCGGGAAAGCAAGGAGACCAAGAAGATCACTCGCCCCTATCATGTGAACACTCCAGGGTATCCACACGGGCTAAAATGGGCATGAGGCCAACCAACTCTTCCCACATCTGTAACAAGTCCCTCATCTGCGTTCATGCCTGCAGAGTCACATGTACCCCTGGGTGCAAAGACAACTCACAGACATGTAGCCATGCAACAGGCATTCCCCAGACCTCTGTGCCCTCTGACACAGGCTCATTCACATTCCTTTCCTCTCCAACCACAGAAACACAGAAAGCCTTTGGGGGTGGGCAGCCATGCACTGGGTGATGGCAGAGGAAAGGAGAAGGAAGGTGGGTGAGATAGATAACCAAGATTAACATGTCTCTCTTGGGCAATGGCATATCTTATCCTCAGAGTCTGGGGCTGACAGAAGGGGTGCTGGTCAGGACAAAGCAAAAGAAGCAGCCTGGGTTAGATGAGGGGCAAAGGAAGACAGAAGATGTCCCCTGGCACAAGCAGAGGGTGGTGGAGGGCTGAACATCGTTCAGGTGCTCTCTCCTCACTAGCTCAGCTACTGAGTCAGTGCCAGCATGGTCTTAGCCCTGGGACACGTGGTCTGGTGGGAATGGCAAGGTTTGCTAGGTTTGCTTACCTTTATGGACCAAGAGCAAAGTGGCACAGTAGGCAAAGTGCAACTTCAGGCTCCCAGGCTGGACTGTTGTGTGCAACTTCTGTGTGCATTTGAGGTCACGGATTTTCTTTTGCATTGATTTCTAGGTCAGTAAAATACCAATTCTAAAATCATTCCCAGCCTGGGAGAACAACATATTTGTCTCTGGAGAAATTAATTATTGTACTCATTTGTGGCTTTGGCAGGAGCAAAACCCAGGGAATTCCTTTGAAAATTGAGGGATTACCCAGGAGGCATAGACAGGACAGTGTCCTGGAAGCCCATCTCCTCCTGAATTAGGAGTTTCACTGACATTTGCACTGAGCAGTCTTTGATGGTTAGCACACAGATCTCTTGGGGCTATAGATCTTGGGAGATAAGCACAGAGATGGCAGAGCACCTCCAGAGACAGATGTAAAGGGATGCAGAAAACCCAGCCTGACCATGGTGTCCTGTGTCACTAGATGCCCCTGATGGAGGCCGAGGAACAAGAGGAAAATGCCAGCTCCCTCTCAAAGGACGAATCAGAGACTAACTCCCGTGACTGCCTCCGCTATGTGCCTCTTGGGATAGCCTTTCTTGTGCTGGCTGGAGCTGCTGCAGCAACCTGGTATTTCCTAGGTAAAAATTCAATATGTTTTGTCTCCACGCAGGAAGTGGATGGGATATAGTCAAGACAATGCCCAGCCCAAAGTGTGTTAATGACTCTGCATGATCTTTACAGACTCATACATAGGGGTAAACCCCTCTGTCCTACATATCAGCAAAGTAATCCAGTAGTGTTTTCTGTTGGCAGACTACAGACCATGGCACCTGGAACCGGCCGTCCTGCAGTTTTTCTCTGGCAGCCTCCAGGTCCTCAATCGCCGATACTCCCCGGACCTTGGGCAGGTGGAGTCCAGAGCCTTCTGGTTGGAGTCAGCTAAGCTCCAGAAGATGGTGAGGGCAATTTCATGACCAGAGCTGGCCCTGAGGCAGTTCAGTGAGCAGAAAGAGGAAGGGGTCAGGTACACCCATCCAAGTGACAGGCTTGGTGGGTCTGTACAGCAAGAGGGATGAAATGTAGGGTTGGCCATAGGTCCTTTGCCGCTGTAATATTGCACAATAGTTATCAGACAACATTCTCGTTACAGCTGAAGGAACTGATTCGTGCCACAGAGCTGGGTCGATATTACAACTCGAGTGCAGTGTATGCCTTTGGGTGAGTAGCACCCACAGCATTTTTGCTTGTTCTTGTGTGAAAGCTTCCAGTAGTCCAGTTTCACTGAATTCTGGCCATGACAAACTGATGCAGTCCCCACCAAGACCTCTTAGCTAAACTGGGCAGTCCACATCCAGAATGGTTCCAGCATAACAGAGCTGGGGATATTTGGAGGTGTTCATGTTCTTCCGAGGTCATGATGAAAAGCCAAAACTGAGAATTTTTTCAGAGAGGCAAAAGTTCAAGAGAGGAAAAAAAACTCACTGGGAAGAACTGAAAAAAAAAAAACCCCAATCCTGGGCTTGGCATTCTCAGGAGAAGCTAAGCAGCTAGAAATTAATTTCTCTAATTCAAGAAAGTCATTTTATGGCCTGATTGTAGGCACCAGAAGGGAGAGGCCAGACTGCACTGTGGAAAAGGTATTCCAGCCAAGAAGCATGGTCCACCTGGGTATAGGATAACAGTGGAACAGGACAGATGTGGGACTACAGCTTTGCAGGTCATCACAGTAGATCAAGAAAGCAGGAATAACTTCCAAACTGGCATATACATTTGCTTATGATTTTTGTTTCCATGGAAGACTACACCCCTAAATTTGTCCTTCAGCTAAGGAAAATTCCAATTTTGATGTAACTCCAATTTCAACTGGGGAAAGAAAAGTTTCACTTGAAATTCTTCCTCTAGCTTTCTACTGAACAAAGGTTTGTTTCAACATCTCTTCCCCCTCCCCCAGCCAATTTTCTCTGCCAGCTGGTTGAACAGACCTTTCCCAGTCACAGTCTTCTGCAGCTTGAGCCTGCCCAGCATTAATGGCTTGTGGTAAGGTACTGAGTCATAAATCATCCACTTGTCACCCCTGGGAGGTGAGAATGAAGTCTCGAATGTTTCTTTTCAACCTCTGGTCAGTAGTAACCAAAGGTCATTTCTACCTGAAATGAGACTACTCATTAGACCAGTCTTGATTAATTATCACATTAATTTGACCACGTATGGTCATCACTAAAGCCAGATGGCATAAAATGGCTTCTTCCCTCAAAGGACCGAGCATTAACTAGCGCCATGGACATAACAGCTCTCATGCTCCTCAGAGTGGTTCCTCTGAGTCACAGCAGTGAGCTGGCAAGTCCACACAGATATGTCCGATTTGTGGAAAACCAGCGGGGGGTTAATCTCTGGGGTTTACCTCTCCAGTGATTCTGGAGAGGAAGACAGAGGATATTTAACATGGTATTTCTCTGTTAGGGAGGGGGCTCTGACCTTCTTCTTCTGGTTTGCCCTCCAAATCCCTGAGAGTCAGCAGAAGGAGGTGACTGCTGAGAGGGTAAACACAGTGCTCCACCAAGAGCTCTCCACCAGCTTCAACAGCTCAGGCAGCCTGTCCTACCAGATGGAGTACAGGGTCAACCCAGACTCACTGGTTTTGCTGGGTAAGTACCAGCTGCTCAACTGTGGCCTGAGCAGTCAAGACTGCTCCAAGGTTTATAAGGGGTTGAAGGGAGGTTAGGAGAAGAGGCCAGAAGTCACTACTGAAGGGGATAGGGAAAACCTGAAGAAGATAGGGAAGAAGTGCGGATCATGAGATACAATTACACATTTTTCTTCCTGATAGAGGAGAACTGAGGTTTGTTAAATAATAATAATAAAAAAAAGTATCCTTCCTTTGAAGGATTAAAGATTACTGAGGATACAGCTGACCATGACCAGCTGGGCAATGCTTCACCCCCCCCGCCCCCTCCTTTTCCCACCAGTTTTGGCTTCTGTGGAGTAAGATCTTACACAGGTCATGACTTTGATGAGCTCTGGACAAAAATAGCAAGCAATTAGGTTTCCTGCTTTCCTTTGGGAGATTATTCCAGGCTACTTGATCGTGAGAACAAAGGCAATGTACCTGAGTCACCACTAGTCTCACTCTGAGACAAAGCATTGTTGCCGCTTCAATTCCTGACATAGGATTTTAAGGATAATTTATCGCTGTCCCAAGTGAAGATCATAGCCTGTTCGAAAAGCCACCCCTACAGAACTGCTCTAAAATCGGCGTTAGATAAAGGACTAGGCAATGCGTCTATATTCAATGCATCCAAGTCCAATGGAATTTGTATTTGTTTTTTTTTTTAAAAAAAGTCTTAACTTCTCAGCCTGATCTGATCCCTCTTACAGAACCCCAAACCTTACAGGTTTTAAAATACATTGTGCTTCTTCTCTCCCCTTGGGACTCTCGTTTCCAAGTTTCTTCTTCCCATGAAATGTTATGTCTCCAAGATTTTTTTCCCCAGACATGTTATCTTGCGTTTTTCTAACATGAATCTTATTTTAATCTATCCCACCCATATTTTGTTTAAGTTTTCACTCCACATCCTAATTGTTTTAATTTAGGGGTCATTTTTGTGGTATCCCCAAAGAAAATTTTATTTCTTCAAAATAATTTGCACTCCCTCATCTAGACCACTGTGTTAAGATCTTATTCTGAAGCTGCATTAGCATCTCATGAAGGCGTCTCCTCCCTCAGTTACCATTAGTCCTTTACTTCTACTTACAATTTGTTTCCAGCATACTAGACCTTATGCTCAGCCAATTTAACTTTCTTAAGAAAGATATCATAAGACAATATGCTAAATGCTTCTAAGTCAGCCCATCTAGTGTTTTGCCTTCATTTACTCACTTCACAATACAACTCATAAACAAATAAAAATGATGGCACCATTCTCTTAGTTATTCCCTGTTCCCTCTTATTCCTTTTGCTTCTGTTTCACTGTTTTATTCATTTCAGCAGACCATACTTCTTTCTATTTTGGAATTAACACACCAGTTGTAGATTCTCCAGCTCCTTCTGCTTTCCCTAGTCCTTTCCACCTCCCTCTCCAGTCAGAAGCACAGTCTAGCAACTAAGGCAAAAGCCAGAAACCTCTTACACTGCTGGGCTGGGGTGACCTCAAGCCAGTGACTTAACCTCTGGCTTCATTTGCTCTGTAAAACTGGAGTGAAAAAAAGAGCTAGCTAATAGCAAGTCATTAGCATTTCATTGCTTTCTGACAGGCCCATTTGCTGACCTGCTTAGCTCTAGACATTAAGTCTCACTGCAGCCTGCCTTAAGACACAGAGCTGCAAACCATTGACTGGTGCAGGAACCTCTCCAATGTCTCCAATCCTTTATTTTTATTAACAGCTACATTCACCCCAGGACACTAGCCTCCCCTTCCCCCCCAAGAGAGCTTCAGGATGTCATTGTCCTTACAGGAACTCAGTTTTATTACCTTCAGATAGAAGAGTACTTAGTATCAGCTCAGCATACGTCCTTCCCTGCAGCACACGAGCTTCTCTAGGGACCTCCTTGTGCCTGCAGGATCATCTTTTCCACAACATCTGTTTTTAGCATGACAAAACTGCTCAGCTCTCCCCACAGAATTGCAAGGTTTGTTTAAGCACTACAAAAGCCCAAAGCCCTGACCTAGGCAAGCCCACAAAACCAATTCTCACACCCAGCCAACCTCACAGTGCCTTTTATTTTGGCAATTATTCCCAGTAGCACCTGATCTCTGGCCACTCCCTCCAGCTGGGAGGCTGGAGCAAAGCCCAGCTCTCCTAAAAACAGTGTCCGCCCTGTGATTCTGTTTTGCACAGATTTGTAGTCCTTGCTGGTGGCTTTCTCTGCGTCTCCCTTCTCCAGAGGCGGACTCTACAAGGGTGTTGAGTAGCTCATCAACTAGTGGTCATCTAAAGTGATCTCTTTCTCCACCCTCAGTAACTCCCATGTGTTTCAGTGTGGGTTATTTAGACTGGGAGAGCAGGGGAGGGGTAAGCAGACACTGGCAGCTCTGGGAAGGGGGGTTGTGCCCTGTGGTGTGGCTGGCAGAGGAGGGGGTGGCTGCCTGAGACAATGCCCAGCCCTCCTGGGTAAGAGATTGTCCTGGAACAGCACACAAAAACCAGCAAGGAAAAAAGGCAGAGAAGCCCTTTGTGGGCTGGAAAGCGCGAATCGGGCTGTTGGATCTGGGGCAGAGGCCAGAGGGACTTCCCAGGGAGATGGGGTAGGGAAGGTGTGACAGAAACGGGTCCCTGCGAGCAGACAGAGAAGCACCTGGAGTGTGCCACATGCCGAAGTTTTAAGGGAGCCATTTACATAGGAAGGAAGACTCATCCTGCCATGCAAGCATTCAGATACTGCCAGTTTATCTTTTTGTTTATCTTCCTTTACGTATTTCTTTTCTAACAGAGTCCAGTGTGAAAGACATAGTAGTGCTGAAATCCACGCTGGGTAGGCTATCTTTTCCTTTCCTTTTGAGTTTGTGACTTTGTGGGAGGGATTTTTACAGGGGACAGAAAGTTTGTTGGCTCCCAGGAGTTGCAAATCCTTGGAAGGGGAGGTGAGAACAGTAGCAAGGGAGCACCGGTGCGGCTGCTTGGCCAGATCCAAACTACATGATGAGGTTATGTGCTGGACCGCTCTGAGCGTCCTGACACTTCTGCCCCAGTACCATACGACTGTGCAGAGATACCAGCTCCCAGGGGCAGTGCGGCCTCCTTAGGGACAGTCTTGTCCCTGTCCTGATGAGTCCTGTCAAATAGCCTGCTGTACCGGTAAAACAGTGCTAATTCCAGGCCCCGATAAATAATGCTGAGTGGGGTGGGGGTTTCCCCGCGTGGGTCTGCACGGGATGTGGTTTCCGTCATTTAGGAGTCTGTTGTCTTAGCAATATTTGAAGGTGCTTTTAGTAATTTCAGGCAGTGTTGTAAGTGCTGTGGCTGGCAGCTTGCATTAGATATGCTATTGGAAATTCACCTTTAAGATGACTTTTATTCAAAAGTCCTGGACTGGAAGCCTGCTGAAACCTGGAAATCAGGTGAGGGAGATGTAAATCCAGGAAGAATATGGGGACGAGAGGAGAAAGAGATGATAAAGAAAATTAAGCCAGTGGAAGGTAACTGTGTTGTGCTGATATTTAAAGCCTGAGGTAGTACTGGCTTCACCAGGGAAGAGGGGACAGTTCTTGACGAGAGAAACCAGGGCACTGGTACGAGCGGACCGGTGCCACTACAACATATGTAAGAGTAAACTAAGATCACTGGCATGAGTCAGCCTCACCCCAAAACAGGGCTTACGCTGATATATGTGCCAAGTGACAACCCCATATCTTAATTTCCCTTACAGCGAACACTAAGCCCTCCGTTGCCTCCATTTACATCACCCTGAGGTTTAAATCTCTCTATCTTTCCCCTGGATTCAGGTTGCTACAGATACAGCTATGTCCAGGAGGATGATGTCCTAAGGCTGGAGGGCCCTGACTACCTGGCCTCCAGTTGTCTTTGGCACCTCCATGGCCTCAAGGGCTACATGATCAAGCTACGTCTGGAGTGGACTCTCCCAGACTGCAGGGACCGCCTGGCTATGTACGATGCAGCTGGGCCCCTGGAGAAACACCTCATCACCTCGTAGGTAGCTCCTGAGCAGGGTGAGCACGGCGGGGAAGCCGGGCAGGATGGCACGACACACCACAGCAGGGGAAGGTGTTAGACTACATCAGAGGAAATTCTCTTTGATGCAGAACCTTCCTCTCACTGATCGGCTGAAGTCACTGATGTGGGATATCACACAGCCAGCCGTGCAGTCTCAGAGATTAAGGCAGCACAAGCTGTCTCTCTGCTGGCCCTTTATTTGATTCAGTTAGTGCCTCACAGCAGGCATGTGCTGTGGATAACACAGACCTCCATTGTCTCTTTTTCTCATTCTTCTCTTTTGTTTGTTTGACACTTGCTTCACTCCTGTTCTTTTATCTTTCCTCTCAGAATCTACGGCTGTAGCCGGCAGGAGCCCATTGTGGAAGTCCTTTCATCTGGCCCTGTCATGTCCATTGTGTGGAAGAAAGCCATGTACAGCTACTATGACCCCTTCATCCTCTCAGCACAGGTGGTGCCCCTTAAAGGTGAGGAATGCTGAATGAGGAGGCCATAGATACAGGAAGGAGATGGATTATCTCCTACAACATCAGAGCTCCTAGAGGTGCTCCATCCCCATTAGGAGCAGAATTCACTCTAGACTGCAAGGGTAGAGCTGGTCAGTAAAAAGCAGGTTAGATGCCGCTCCCTCACCTGGACTTGTATATTAGCATGAGTCTTTACAGCCCTGAGTGGTCATGATACTTTAAGAGAAGGCCAAGCTCTCATGCATGGGCAGACCAGATGTGGCCTGGACATCACATCCAGATGCACTTGCAGGTCAATGACAAGACAATATAAGAGTCTAGAGCAGCAATATACATTACTGTTCTCTGGACAAGAGGAGGAAGCTAAAAGTCTTGCCAGGTAGAAGTGGCCTCCTGAAGGGTTATGGTGGAACATCCCAGTCACCTTTAGCATCAGGCCTTGGAGCTCCTTTTCTCCCTTCCTGCAGTGGGCTGAGTACATGGTATGCCCAGGCTGAGCTTGAGATGACAGGCAGCCATGCTTTGAATGTCTGTATTTACAGCCTGCGAAGCGAATATAACTCTACGGGAGGACCTGGAGCTGCAGGGGAAGATCAGCACCCCACACTACCCCAGTTACTACTCGCCCAACACGCAGTGCTACTGGCACATGACGGTAAGACATGCCAGCTCCTACAAGAGCATCCCCCACCTCCCTGACACCCATGCAGCAGTTCGCACATTATGGAGGGTACAGCCAGTGCTCTCACTCAGATCATCATGAGAAGCAGGCAGAGGGCGGCAGCCTGCCTAGCCTCCACATAATGTGTGTTTCTGAAGGGGAAGGAGTCTGATATTGCATGTGGTAGCAGAGATGACATAGCTGAGGAGGAACCTGAAATTTGGTCTCCAGAGGAGTCTACAGAGGCAGAACCAGATTGCTAGGAATTGCTAGGAATTACCATGCTTTGAGACCAGCAGCAGAGCCATCCTGGACTGCAGCATGGCTCCAGTTTAGATGGTGCTTCCTTCTGTCCTGCAATGTGTGAACTGGCAGCTCTCCCCTTCACATCTACCCTGCTCGTTTCTGTTGCATGGAGTGGGCTGCAGCACTTGCAGGAGCCATCTCCACTCTGCACTGGATCCCCTTGCCTGCAGGTCCCGTCCCTTGACTATGGGGTCACCCTATGGTTCGATGCCTATGCACTCAGCAGACAGAAGCAAGACCTGCCCTGTACCCAAGGCCAGTGGATAATTCAGAACAGAAGGTGTGTGCTGGGGTCCTGGTTTCTGTCTCTCACTTCCCACCTGGGATTAAACTGGAATTAAACCTCTGCAGGTTCCCTGCTCACTTCAGCCACCAGGGCTGGGGAAGGAGAGCCTATCACCACACTCAATGGTCACTGTTTGTGCTGCTGCCTTTTGCTTTTCTGCTTCTTTTTCAGCCTCTCTTGTTCACAGGCTCCCCCCGAGCGAGCACATTTCTTACAGATTTGCTTCGAGCTACCAGCCTGCCTTCTCTGTCTTGCTGTTTGCATCAGGCTTCCTAGTTTTCTCCTGTGTGTGTAACCTTGGTGTCCTCCCACGTCTCCTGTGTTTGCAAATCTGCCTGTCACCACCTCTGCAATATTATCTATGTGTGCCATTGCCTTGCATCCACCTCCGTACAGATCTTCCGCGTAGCTCCATATCCTCCTCCTTTGACTACAGCCACTTCCCCCTGTGGGTCTTACCGAGATGAGCATCTATGCATACCTGGGGCTGCTGCTCACCACTGCACAGGTGCAAAGCACTGAGCTGCTGCGCTCCCATCTCCTCAAAGCAGACTCTGAGATGGATGGACCTATGGTTTTGTTTTTCCTCCCACTTACTGCAAAATCGCCCCTTTCCCTCCAAAACTTTCCCCAGCCTGTCTCATTAACTTCTTCTTCACTGCTCCTGTGGGAGTAACTTCTTTTCCTCTGAAGGGTCTGATCCAGAAACTATGTTCCTGTGGCTTAGGATTTCCACTTTTTTCTCTCCTTGCCTTCCTCTCTTGAACTATCAGCACCACATTTTCTATGACATGGCTTCTTTGGGAAGATAAATGTAAGAACTGAATTTCTTTGTGTGACCTGAATTCAGAACTTGTCCAGAAAGTGGGAAATGTCCAAAGACAGTAGGGTCGCTCTGGATCTCATGCCATATTGAAAGCATTTTGCCTTCCTGGCTTCCTGCCTACACCTCGTCTGTGTGGGCCCCTTCCCATCCCAGCCCCACCGAGCCCCCATGCCCTACTTCATTGTCTTCTCTTCCCTCCTTGCCCGAGACATCCCGCTTGTGTTTGCTCCTCAGGTTGTGTGGCCTGCGGACCCTGCAAGCCTACGCTGAGCGGATCCCGGTCACTTCCTCTGCTAATATCACCATCACATTCACCTCACAGATCTCCTTAACTGGCCCCGGCGTACAGGCGGCTTACAGCCTGTACAACCAATCTGACCGTAAGTTCAGTCTCCTCCCTGCTCCTTGGTGGGGTGGTGGCTACCAGCAGTCCCCTGTGCACTTGGCTTGTGTTAGGAGAAACACAAGACATCCCGTGAGCCTTAGGTGCCATCTGCCCCTCAGGCATGTGCTCACAAATCAGTGACGCACACACCACTGGTCTCCCAAAAAGAAGAGGCATTAATGTCCAAAGCTGCTTCTGCACATGTGGCCCTGCCTCGTGTTTCCAGAGCATCTGTGCAGCAAAGCCCGAGGTCTGAGAGTTGTATACCATCTCACCCCCATGCCCACATCATGGACTGGCCTTGGGAATTCAGTGAGAGACTATCTCCGGCTTGAAGTGACTTTTATTTTGATTATAAGAGCTCTTAGAGAGAGCTGTTTCCTGCTCACCTTGGAATCTGTGCAAGTGGGAGACAAAGAAAACTGCACACAAATACACACATGCACATATGCAAATGCACACCGACCATTTTTCTTTCCAAGGTTTCTCCCTCCTAAAGGCTGCCTGTAACACATACCAGTCCCTGAATACGTGCACCTGCCAACACGTGTCTAATACCAACCCTTTCAAGGCCCCAACCAAGTCTTAATAACAACTCCAAAGAACCTATTTCAGCCTTCCTGCAGCATTCAGGGGTCATGAAACAGCCCTAAACCAGAGATATAACATGGCAGGTGGGTGGTTGTCTTGGCTTTCACCCGTTGGTACAATGGGAAGAAGGGAGAGAGCCCTCCTTCTCCTGGCACATAGCCTGGTTCCATTTGCCCTTGTTCAAAGTGGATGATGTGGCAGAGTTTGGGGAGCGCAGTGAGTGCTGCCGGCACGCTGCCGCAGCACACGTGTGGTCAGGAAGGTGTGCAGCTCCACGCTCCACTTTCAAGCCATGGTGCTCTACTGCAAGGAGGTTTCCAGTCATTGGGGACTAACTACTTTCTGGTGGTTTCACAGCCTGTCCTGGGGAGTTCCTGTGTTCAGTGAATGGCTTGTGCGTCCCAGTCTGTGATGGGATCAAAGATTGCCCCAATGGGCTGGATGAGAGAAATTGTGGTAAGTGATTTCTTCTACCTGCTGGTCCCTGGTCTCCTGGAGCCCCTTGCTCCTTCAAAGATAGGGAGAGGTGGGGAGGATTCATTTGGCCTAGGTACAGCTTTGTATCTCCCCTCCAGAAGCTTAAACCTCTGCATCCTTAAAAGCTTCATCCTTCTCGAGAAGGAGCAAGAACACTTCTTGCTCCTGCGCACAGCACAGTCTTCCTGGGAGAACCCCCTAGTACCCTTGCACCAAGAGCTGCAGGCGCTCTAAAAGAAGCCCCCTGCCCAGGCTGTCCCCCACCTTGTCCTGCTTTCCACTCACCCAGGCCCGATAATCAACCTCAGCCCTGGCCTACAGCCCCCTCTGCTGTCATACCACTCAGCATCCCCCTCCCAACCCTCCCACCTTGCCCACATGACCCCAAGCCCTGCTTTCTCCCCCTTCCCCCCAGGCCATTTGTGACGCTTGACCTGTATGGATCCTCACCCATATATTGTGTTCCAGTTTGGGAGCATCTAAGTCCTCAGTCAGTCGTCAGTTCTTCATGCCAACAGCAGTTAGTGCTGATGCAGACACCATCCCCAGCATCCCAGGACTCCTGCAAAGACCTGTTTTCATAGGAACAGCTATTCAGGCTCAGGCATGACACCAAATTCATCTGTTCTTCCGTCCCTGGTGTGAGGGGAGGGGGGGCTCATCACATTGCTGCCACCACTAATTTTTCATTAGTCGTCCCCTACAGAAAGATCCCTAAACCACTGGAGACAGTGGCCAATTCCAAAAGATTCAGAGGAAGGTATAGAAAAGCCTAAAGTAAAAGGAAGGAGAAATCTTTCTCAAGGAAGTTTTAATTCAGTGCTGGAAATTTGAGAGCTCTCACAGGATTGCTGAGGTTGGGTTTTGTATTGCCTGCAGTCTTGCTGACGGTGCACTCTCTCCCAGCATCCAGCTGTCTGACATCAGGGCTTGCTTGCTTCCCTCATGCAGACATGGATGCATATGCATCCTTATGAATATCTAATAATTTCTTCAATTCTGTTAGCTTCTTGGCCCCAGGGATATCTTGTGTTGTTCAGTTCCACAGGTTAACACAGACCAAGACTGAACAAGAAAAATACTTGTTTCTCAGCGTTTTCAAAACTCCCTTTATATTTGAAAAAGAAAATAGAAACATTGTTATTTCCTTCCTTTCTTATACTCTTGCCACTCTTGCATCTCTGCTTACTCACTCCATGTCTGTATGGAACAGACCCTGTCTTTAAAGTCAATGTTCACATTCCAGTATCTGAAGGGGGACTACAAGAAGGCTGGAGAGGGACTTTTTACAAGGCGATGTAGTTATAGGATGAGGGGTAATGGCTTCAAACTGGAAGAGAGTAGATTTAGAATCGATATTAGGAAAAAAAATTCACTTTGAGGGTGGTGAGGCACTGGAACAAATTGCCCAGAGAAGCTGTGGGTGCCCCATCCCTAGAGGTGTTCAAGGCCAGGTTGGATGGGGCTTTGAGCAACCTGGTCTAGTGGGAGGTGTTCCTGCCCATGGCAGGGGGGGTGGAACTAGATGATCTTTAAGATCCCTTCCCACCTAAACCATTTTATGATTCTATGATTTCCTCAGATCTCCATGTCCCTTTAGTCATCTGGAAGCCTCACACTAATTACTGAAGAAATTATAGTCATTGCAGGAAGAAAATGCCCAGGAGGTACTGGCCCATCATGTTTGGTGTTGCACATAGATACACACAAACACAGGACAAGTTCCTGCTATGAAAATGTATAATCAGAAGTCAAACTCTGTGATGGGTAGGCACCTTAGGCCCACCTCCATCCTGAGCTGCTAACAGAGCTCATGGACATCGGGGAATCCATTGTTGTTCAGGACTCACCTATCAGAGATCAAGGGGAGCAGCTGCTCTGTAGGGGAAGGTGACACACGAGCTGAGGGTAACAGCAAGGCAGGAGGAACAGTGACCTCACCAGACAGAATGCAGTCCTACAGAACCTGAACAAGGCAAGCAGAGCAGGTCTGGTGACGGTGGTAACCCGGGGTCAACCAAAAGCCCAGTGATCACAAGACGAGTCCATAGTGGTGAGGCAGGTCCAAGGCCAAGCCAAGAAGTCAAGGAAAGTCAGGTCAGCATCAGCAAGGTATAAGACAGGGTGCAGGCATACCTACAACCTACCTCAGGAAAAGACCAATAGCAAGGACCTCAAATTAAATGCGGCTCCTGAGCAAAAGGGGGCCAGGCTCCTGCTCTGCATGGCAGTCTGTTTCAAGACTACACAGCTGCACTATACCAGAGCTGGTCTTAAGCACAGGCTGCCAAATCCTTATGAAATGTGGGAAGAGGTTGCAGAGCCTACTGGTGCTCTTAGGGCCCTGACCTAACACCTGACGCCTTGTCTTGCATACCTAATTCTCGGGTGCTTCCCTCCCACGCAGTGTGCCCTGCAAAGTTCCAGTGCCGCGAGGACAGCACTTGCATCGAGTTCAGCAGGGTCTGCAACCAGCAGCTGGACTGCGTCAATGGGAGCGATGAGGAGCAGTGCGGTGAAGGTAGGGAGGGGGAGGCGCTGGGCTGGCAAATACCTTCCCCTATGCTCAAGCCAAGCCTGTCCGTAGCATACTTCCCTCTTGAGAGGTAAGGGCACCAGCTGGGAGTTAACGTGCCTGACCTGCTCATGTTTACTCTGTAGATGACCAAGCTTGCTCAGGAAATTCCCTGTCATCATTTACGGATTTCCCCCAAGCTCTCTGTTGCCTTTTTCCCCCCACTCAAAGGACTTCAGGCTGTGTTTGCGAACTGCCATCCCTCCCTCAGCCCTGGCTCCCCTTCTTCTTCACAGGGGTCCCCTGTGGTCCTTTCACCTACCGCTGTGAAGATGGGACCTGTGTGAAGAAACCCAACCCTGTGTGTGACACCACTGCAGACTGTAAGGACCTGTCCGATGAGAAGCACTGTGGTAAGGAAATGCTCAGTCGCGTGTCACCCAGGCAGGTTCAGGGTGCCACGTAGGCTGCAAGTCACCCCTTTTCCTGCTGCCAGCCCAGCATAAGCATCCACCCTCCCCTGTTCCACCACCATCTCCCTACCCCAGCACCACGGCAGCAGTGCCACCGCTCCATCCTGCAGTGATGGTAGCAGCAGCAACGAGCGGGCTCTCTGTGCTGAGCTGTGAGCAGGCATTTACTCTTTGGACAGCTGCTCCCCATCTCCTTCAGGCAGAGGCATCAGGCCAGACAGACGTGTCTCACAGGCCAGGTCCTACCCACAGCCTGCCTGTTGGACCGCTGTGCTGCCTTATGTGAAGTAATGCCATCCTACAAGCCAGGGAAATCACCCCTGACAGCATGGTCACTGGCAGGGAGAGAGCTCGTGTTTTGATTTCCCTGCTTGGTTTTTCTGGAGTCTCGGTGGGCAGCAAAATGGAAGGACTGCGAGGATTCCCTGACAGGACAGCAGGTAGCACAGACAGGACACTGCCCCGAAGGAGGGGGTAAGGCTGTGCTGGCATCAGTTGGGACACACGCTGGGAGGGAGCACTTGCTAGACCTGTCCTGGACAATAAGTACATAAAGCATCTGCTGGCTGGGTAAGGCAAGGGGTTAGAGGTCAAACTCTTCAGTCAATTAAGTAGGAAAGGAAGGGCAGGCACAGTATATCATGTTCCCTCCCTCCCCTGAAGTACCTTCTGTGTCTCCTCCTCCACAGACTGTGGGCTGCAAGCCCCTCTCAGCAGGATCGTGGGTGGTGCGAATTCTGTGGAAGGGGAATGGCCGTGGCAGGCCAGCTTGCAAGTTCGGGGACGCCACATTTGCGGGGGAACACTCATTGCTGACCGCTGGGTGGTCTCAGCTGCACACTGCTTCCAGGATGAGAGGTAAATGGAGAGGGGAGCATGCTGGACAGGAGAAGGATTTGAAATGCTTTCCACGTCATGCATGATGGGAGGATCATCCGGCTTGTGAAAATGTCACAGGGCAGCCACACCCCTCATCTGGGACCCGTGCCATACTTCTTGGTGGCTTGGAGCTGGAGAAAGGGGTATGGGTATGCACACCAATGTTTGGGTGTGCATGCAGGGAAAAAGGGGCAGTGCTTGGATTCACAGAGCAGCTTTGGGAGGGCCATGGTAGTGGAAGACACTTCACAGCTCCATCTTTGCTTTAGCTCTGGCTTGTCCCCATGCTGTCACAACAGCGGAGGTGTCAGCGTGTGCTAGGATAGGACCAGGACAGCATTACCTGCAGAGGATGCTGTTTGCGTCCCATGCTTCCCACCCCCAGGGTCTGCCCTTTCAGGAGGAAGAACAGTCTTTTCCCCAGTTCCTTCCACCCAGTGTATGTACCACAACAGTGGCAGTAACATGCAGATAAGGGTGGTTCATTTATTCCTTCAAACTGGGAAGAAGTGAGGAGGAGGAAGTTCCACAGCTCTGCTAGGTGACAGGGCTGGGTGGGAGAAGAAATGTGCACCTTCAGGCCCAGTCTCCACTTCCTCCAAACTTCCGTTTTCCTCTACGAATGAGCAGTGGGGGATCCCCCACCTCCCCAGCTACTACTACTGGACTTCCCTGACTGCCCTTCCCTCCTGGTGCCATGTGAGCTCAGGGAGGAGTTGCTGCTGGTGATCCTCCATGTGGTGACAACAGCCTTGGTAGGACTGGGGCTGCTTTGCAGCTCTGCATCTCACCTCACCCTGGTCCTGCCATGCTCCTACTTGAGTCCTACAACCCTGCAAGGAAGCCCACCAGCACTGGGGGCAGGCCTTTTGAGCCGTCTGTGCAGGCTGAATTTGGCCATCTTGGGGAGTGCCAATGCAGGATGGATGGATGGTGGTAGCAAATGGTGGAAAATAAGCAAATCTGAGCAAATTGCCTGTGTGTAGCAGGGTCTGCCCAAAGTTGGTCCCACTGTACAAGTATGTCAAGGCATCAAAGAGATGTCCCAATCAGATTCTTGAAATCAGTAGACAAATTTAAAAAGCAACCCCTCTGAGGGAGATGATCATCCATATCAGAGTCTCTTCAAAAGACGACAGAAGCAGCCAGGCTCCGCCCATTCTTCTCTGTTCATGTGATGAGTTACCCTCTCTGTTGCATCCTACAGACTGGCTTCTGCCTCCATCTGGACCGTTTACTTGGGCAAATATTTGCAAAATGCCACCAGCCACACAGAGGTGTCATTCAAGGTGATCCGCCTCTTCCTCCACCCTTATTACGAGGAGGACAGCCATGATTATGATGTGGCCCTGCTCCAACTGGACCATCCTGTGATCATCTCACCCTTAATCCAGCCCATCTGTTTGCCTGCCCCTTCTCATCTCTTTGAGCCTGGCCTTCATTGCTGGATCACTGGCTGGGGAGCCCTCAAGGAAGGTGGTAGGTGCAAGGTCTTTGCTGGTGGCTTACATTAGCAAAGCTAAGGTGGAACCATAGGTTCAGATGTGGGATAGACAGAATAGACTTCTGTTCACCCTAATGCATTATGCCTCCTTCACCCCCTTTGATTTGGGGTCACGGGTTGGCCAAAGTTACCTGACAAGTGCCTTGAAACCTCATTTAGAGAGGCAGGCATGAAAGTCTGGTAAGCTATATGGGGACAGCATGTGTTCCTTCATCCAAAGACTAGAATAGCTCTTCAGGAATTAGGGGTCTGACAAGGGGCTATTCAGCCATGGTCACAGCACGGAGCAGCCCCATTCCCAAAGCCCAACCCTACGCCTACGCAGAAATGTGGGCTCCTGTTGGGTCATTCCCCAGGGACAGAGCCTGAGAAAAGAGGGTAGAGATGGACTGAGGGATCACAGTAATCAGTGGGAAGCTCCACCATTGCTCACCTGCACTGCTTTTGATGCTCTACCCCTCAGGGCACATCAGCAATGTTCTGCAGAAGGTGGACGTGCAGCTCATCCAGCAGGACATCTGCAGCGAGGCCTATCACTACATGATTTCTCCCAGGATGCTGTGTGCTGGGTACCACAAGGGCAAGAAAGATGCCTGCCAGGTGACAAAGGAGTTGTGGGATCAGGGTTGACTACTGGAGGTGGGGGTGTGTCCCAAGTCTCCCAAATACATAGAAACCATAGCCTGAAATGAGGGACCATAAAATGCCTTACTCCCCCAACCCTTCCTCTGGTCTAAGTGGCCAACAGCTCTGAGGACCACTTCTTCTCAGCATCTTTGGCTTAAACAGAGTCCAAATACACTTAAACTTCTTTTCTCATTACAGTACATTCTCCATTCTTTACCTCCCAGTTGGGAGTCTACACCAGTCTCTTCTCCCCTCAGCCTCATTAGCACCCATCACACACAGTAACCTGTCTGTTCCATCATTACTGTCAATCTCAAGAAATTCCTCTGTCTCCCATACCTCTGGGTATCCAGTTAAAGTCCACCAGCTTCCTTTCTCTCCATACATTTGGAAATACCACACAGAGCAGAAGGAAACAATAGAGCTGTCAGCTTCTGGAGAGATGGCTAAGGGGGAGGAATTTGCATGATGAAGGAATGCAATAATGGGTCAGATGTTTGCACTAGAGACTGTTTTTGACATCTGCCTAAGGTACAAGGGATGTTGCAGATGTCCCAAGCATGAATTGAGGGGATACAGGAATCTGCATACATAGAGACTCAAAGCCAGTGTAATCATGCAGCAGGAGAATTTGGTGGATCACCATCACCCCATTTCTCTTTCCTTTTCTCTAGGGTGATTCTGGAGGTCCGCTGGCCTGCAAGGAACCCAGTGGCAGGTGGTTTCTGGCTGGTTTGGTCAGCTGGGGAATGGGATGCGCACGTCCAAATCACTATGGAGTATACACCAGGATCACCCAAGTGCTGGGCTGGATGAACCAAACCATGAGCTGAGAAAAGTGCATCTCTGCCTTCTCCCCATCAGACCCACACTCACATGGCACTCATTCCTGACCTTGCTCACTTGCCTCTCAGAGAGAGTTTGTGTGTGGGACGTTGTCAGATCCAGGATGTTCTTCTGAGCAGAGTAAAAAAAGCCTGCCATAGGGATTGTAGAGAAAAGCAGGCATACCCTCTTCCCCCTCAGTGCTTCCCAGGGAGCATCCCAAGGTATTTTTAGGCCATCCATCCAGAAGAGTTGGGGGGGGGACGGAGGATGGAAGATGACATGACACACAGCAACGGTCCCAAGTTGATGGTTTCTGAGAAAAGGAATAAGGGGAGCTGAACTTTCCATGAACCATGTGATTCAGCCACAATCTTCTGCTGGAACATTTGCTGAAAGAAAATGTGACTGATGTAGTTAGAGATTCCAGTAACTGTGAAATCAATCTATCTGCCTCCCTCTTCCTTCCTGCTGCTCATCCTTCTTCCCCCTTCCCCTCCCATCTCTCCTCCTCTTCCATCTCCCTAATTGCTTCTTTTCTTAGCTGGCGTGTGCTGTTCAGCTCAGCCAGGCAACTCTTCACGTCTCACTGACTCCCAGGCAGGAGTCCAGCATCACGCCCCCAAGCGCGTGTCCTGCCTCCCCACTGGAGCAGCACCCAGCCGCCACTGCTGCGCTTGCCTCAGGGCAAGGCCCCGGCCCCACAGGAAAAACTCTGGAGCAGCCTCCCATCCCCTTCCCTCAACCCTTCTAAATACCTGCAACATGAGGGATTCTCAACTGCTTACATCTCCTAACTCAGACAATCTAGGAGGTGAAGGAGAAGGCTTCAGGGCACAGTGTTTCAATAGCGACTGCTATGGGTTTGTTTTTTTTACTGAAGATATACATATATATATGTGTATATATATATACACACAATGGGCCACTCTCTGGAATTAGAAATAAAATTAATTTGAGGGTTTTCTTGGCTCCAGTTTGCCTTACTCTGTTAAAAATTATCTTGGGGATTGTATCTTTTTGACCAACCTCCAATCCTGGCACTGGCAACTGGCAAAAGTTTCCACACCCCTGCCCTCCCTTCTCAGCTGTCCCCCAGGCATGGTGGAGTCCATACACTGGCTAGAAAGGTGGTCCTCGCTTATTGTTATGATTTAGGGGTGCAGATGCCAATAAGCAAACCTGCTCTGTAGCCCAGCTGCCTGCAGTGGGGATGCAGCACAGATGCGGTGCGAAGTACCTCCAGCCCCCAGAAGACAGGTGCAGCACAAGCAGCTTCTGGTGGCTCCAGGTGATGAATCCAAACTCCTCTACTCCAGCTCCCACCCCCATCTAGCAGCACCAAATTTCTGCCACTTGAAATGAGAGGCAGCAAGGAGGAACAGCCTGTGAATTTTATTCAGGAGTTACAACCTGGTGTCCTCAGACACATCAGTGAAGCAAACGCCCCGCTCCCCGAGGCAGGGATCTCCTCGCACTAGCGGACATGACATCAGGTGCCAGCGTGTTCCCAGGACCCCGGCAGCACGCCGGTCTCCTCCTCGCTCCGCTGACACAGTGCTGCTTTGGGGGACAGGGAGGGAGGCACCAAGGAGCGTGGTACCCCGCACAGGGACATCCCGCGAGCAGTGCAGGTGGCCAAGAAAAGGGCAGTGGCTCTCCCTTTGCCTTCTGGCCACAAGCCCAGACCAGCTGCCTGCGACAGCAAAAGGGCGAGGAGTGGTCCTACAGCAGCTGCCACCACCTCGGGGCCCCAGTCGCATCCAGGGTGTTCAGGAAGGGACCGCAGGCTGCAGTGGCTGATCACTGATGTCCCCAGCAGGGGCCACTGTGACATTAAGGAAAGCCAGCCTGCTCGGCATGGCAGGGGGCTGTGGGCTCCAGCCCCTACAGCAGCCCAGGGGCTCCTCGGAGCATCTGCCCTCCTCCAGGGCTGAGGCTCAGGTCTCCCAGGTGGGTTTGTAAAAAAAAAAAAGGGTGCATGTGAAAAGTGAAGGGGGCTGGGGAGCGTCACTGTGGGGCAAGGGGCTGCCGTACGCTGCTGTACAAAAATAAAGATATAAACCAGAAATTAAAAGGCTGGAGTGGAGTGTCAGGATCATATCCTCAGACCTCTGGCTTGTAACAGCTAGAGAAGGAGAGAGAAAGAGAGACACAAAATCAACAGCAGGAAAAAAAAAAGCGATTGAGCGTGGAGGGGAGAGTGGAATAGGAAAATGGAAGTGACAGCAGAAATGAGAACAGAAGAAAAAGAACAAAGATGAGGACTGAGGATGGGAGAACAGAGAAAAAGGAAGGAAAAGCCGGTGTGATTAACATACACTGACTTTTAAGAGAATAACACCCAGGTCCCACAGCCATGGACAAGGAAGCTCTCGAACAGAAGGAGAGAGAAATGTCAGCCAGCTAACAAGTGCCCTCCACCAGGACAGAGAGTGGCACTGAGCACCTCTGGTTTAACAGGAGCCCCAGAGTTCTCCAGTATGAGAGAGGAATCCTCCTAAAGCTTTCTATACCCAGCCCCGCACACGCTGCCAGGCAGCCTCCCTGAGCAGCGGGCAGAGCACAGAGGCTCACTTCATATGCAGCTGCAAGAACATCTGGAGTGGGGACCAGCCACTTCCACTTTGCCTTTACCACCCTCTCCCACTGCGCTCTCACCCGCACAGAGGCGATGGGGGAAAAGCCCAGAGAAGCGAGAGCAGGGAGGGGAAAAATAACAGGCTGCCTTCTGCAAACCGCTCTTGGGCTGGCAGGCAAAGGAGCTGCGGGCGGCAGTCTGGAGAAGCGATCTGGCTTGCGTGTCAGGCAGACACGTGGCAGACTTCCCCCCCTTTCCCCGTGCCACCCCTGCCTGCTTTGCATTCATTTCCACCCCTCTTCATTTCTCCCAGCTGCTCTCTCTTTTCTGCTGCCAGAGCCTCTGGTCCGGAGCCATAGGGCCTGCTTGGTGGATGAAGGCACACATAGGATGAGAATCAGAAAAGCCACCTTAGGGATGAGTCAACCTCCCCTCCCTCCTTCCCCTCCCCAAGCCCTACAAACCGGGGCGTACCCACAAGAGGGAAGTGAGTCACTCATGCAGAGCTCAGGCTGGCAGGAGCTGAGAGTGCAGACAGGTAACGTACCTGCAGAGGAGGAAAAGTGAGGAGCAGAGAGAGACAGGGACCCCGGCAGGGACCACTCTGAGCCCCGGGGGGCAAAGAGAGCAGAGGGAAGGATGCTGGAGGCTGGGGAGCGGGACAAGGTGGGAGGCAGGTGACAGTGCTGGGGTGGACAGGGAGGGGAGCAGGAGGGAGGGTCTGGAGGAAGAAAGAGTTTAGTGCAATCCCGAATAGATGGACAGTCTGCAAATAAAAAAAGATAAACATAAATAAACCAAAGAGTTTAAAATACAAAGCAGCAGCCACAGTAACAGCTCTCCCCTGTCAGCTTTATCTCCAGAGAGACTCCTGCTCCTGGAGAGAACTGGCCCCGCACCCCACACCTGCCCTAGTCCTTCCCTGCTGCTAGCTGTGAGCTCTCACCAGAAAGGTGGACGGGTCTATGCTTGGGGGGTTATTTTTATTATTTTCCTCAAGGATTTGCTGCACCTTTCTCCTCTGCTTCTGCTTCTGCCTCTGCCTCCTCCTCCACCTCCTGCTCTTCCTCCTCCAGGTCCTCCTCTGTGCTCTGTGGCCCAGCATGCAGGACAAAGGGAAGAAAGAGTGGAGATACTTGCAAGATGAGCCATGGCAGTTCTTTCTGACACACAAGGGAATAAAGCAATGGTCATGACACTTGGAATAAAAACGGACCTTTCCCCATGGCCTGGACAGGTCTGGGTCGGGGAGAGAGACTTGTCTTCCTCTGGAGCATCACGTCATGGCTATCTAACCCACTTACAAGTGCTGTGATCCCACTGCCCAACAACTGCCATCAATCACTAGAGGTCCTTCCTGTATCCAAGGTGTCTACAGGACATCATGCACTGCCACAGGTTTCTGTCCTTCCCTCAAAAGGGGAGCAGGTGATCTCCTGCCCCTTAGGCTGGGACTCAGCAAAAGGAAAGAGAACACTGCAAAACCTTCAGGAAGATCACACCCTGGCAGCAGAGTGACACACACAGCATGGTCATGAGGAGGCATGAGGGGGATGTTAGAGTAGCATGAGAAATGCCAGGGTCACTTGCTAGAGCCATTTGCCACACACAGCCGGACACCACCACTCTCAACACACACACTCCTTTTGGGCAATGGGTGTAATGCTGTGGTGCTGAACACCACGACAAGCCCCTGTATTTCACCACTGAGGTGCCCCACAGTCACAGTGGAGAGAAGAAAGAAAGATGGAGCAAACAAGAGTGAAGGATCTCATAAGCAATGGGAGCAGGGCCATAGCAAAGTTGGTCTCACCTTGGCTTTGTGGCTGGGCTCAGAGCTCAGGCCATTGGGGGAGTTGTACAACTCTTTCGAGACCACACACAGGAACTCCGTCTGATCCTCATTCCCATAGTTATAGGATGAGCCAATGTTCACAAGCTACAAAAGATAAGAGCAAGAATGACAAGCGTATGTTACTGCAAACATTCGCTTCATCTGGGGAGCAAGGCAGAAAGCCCACTGTGCGGCATGGAGTCCAATCTCTACCCTCAACAGAAAGGCCTCATAACTAAGCTGAGGAGTTAGCAGAGAACCAGGAGAGGAGTCAGCCAGCATGCGAAACAGCTTAACCTCACACAGCATCCTCTAAACTTCTAGAGAAGGGCCAAGAGATATCCAGCATGTCATCTTTGTCAATGAATGACCCAATATTCTCAGAGAGGGAAGGTGACTTGCCTGGGGACTGTATGGTAGCCATGATCTTTTCCCCAAAAGACAACTCGTGCCCAGCCTCCTCTACCCTCTCCATACCTGCTCAAAGCGCCATCCATCTGACATAGTGGAAACCATCTGAGTGAGCTCTTCTTCCTGGCACTGTAGTACACGGTAGACATGCTTAGGAGGCACCTGACAGCAAAATTGCAGAGTATGTTGACAATGGTCAGATGCTAAAGGCTGTTGCCCTCCTGCAGAAGGAAGTGGTAGTACCCCTCCTTGACAGACCTGTCCTCTTCCCCATGTCCCAGGCTAAAGGAGAGTGGAAACCACAACCCAACTTTCTACTGTGGTGTTGTGGGGAGCAAGAATAATAGTATCTCTTCTGGAGAGAAGAAACTGAGCTGAGAGTTTCCTGCATTGTCCCCAGAAGATACTGGGCTTTTTCGATGGGGAGTTTGCATTTGTCGTTACAAAGTCATTTATGCAAATGCCACAAATGCTGATGGGGTTTTGTGAGCACAAAGTGACTGTGTTGCTGGAGGCTTACAACCTGAGGCAGACATGACGAAAAGTGAGATATCAGCCAATGCTCCCAGAAGACAGATTTTAAAAGGTTATTGGCCAAGACAAGGTGTGGTTGTGCCACAGGATTCGTTCCTTGTGCCTCATTGTCTGCATTTAGCTCTTCCATAGACATCTCTTCACTTGTTCCCTCCAGGTTTCTCTACAGGTATCTCCATGGTCTTCACTGTGATTAGACTCCCAGGACACCTCACACCAAAGCCCTCCTCCCCACGTCTCCGCTCCCCTCACAAACATTCTTCCATATCCCACAGCAACTAGCTGCCTCCTTCCAAAAGCTAGAGGAGCTGATTTGGTTTCAGGGGCTACATCCAGCTTTACTTCTGGGGATGTAAAACAAGCCTGTAACTTGTTTATTGTAATAATACAGCCTATCCCCTGCAAGATTTTGCTAAGTAGACATTAGCACATAAACTCTAATTAGTTGCTTCTTTCCATTCCTTGCTGCTTCTCTCAAGTCTGTCCTCCCTCTAGCCTCACCTCTCCCTTTCCACATTCCCTCCTTCGCCCACCCCACTCTATCTTTCCTTGCCATTTCTCTCCATACCTGAGTTATTGTGTAGTCCTTTTCCTCCAGTCGATCCTTGATTATTCTGATTAAAGGACCAATGTTATAGAACTCAGCTTCTTCTAGGACCCCTGAGAAAGGAAGAGAGAAGGACCACAAAGACAGAAAGTTAATAGCCTGTCTTTGGTTTTTGGCTTGTAAAAGAAGAATTCTGAGCTTCCCAAGCTCCACAGGGAGAAATGACACTCCAGCCTCACTTTTAACAGGTTTCTGTTGCTTAACAGGTTTCTGTTGCTTGAAACTCTTATTGCAGAGAATTGTACTGGCGCATTGCATTGCATTGCATTGCATTGCATTGCATTGCATTGCATTGCATTGCATTGCATTGCATTGCATTGCATTGCATTGCATTGCATTGCATTGCATTGCAAATGTTCACCCCAATTCCTTATGCTGCCTCCTAATACAGAAACAGGCACCACCAGCAAAGGCTTGTGCTGAGGACTGCTAATATAGTTCCCAGATAACTAGCCAAGGAGAATAAATGTAGGCTCCAGCCTCTCTCAATGACCACTAGTTATCACCTTGTTCAGGTCATCTTCTTAAGGCAGAGAACCACAGCTTGTTCTGACCTTGTCACCAAAAGACCCTAGAAAATCTCAACTTTCCTCCTGGGCCAGTTGGAGTTGCACCCACCTCGCAGCCCCATATGACTTTAGATGATCTTTGGCTCTCTCCCCTGTGCTTCACCTCAAAGCAGGTAAACAGAGAAGTGTGTGGGTTTTTTTCTCTATGGTATCTGCATCCATCACCTCTCCTGAGACTCACCTGTTTGCTAACAGGCCTTCAGGGAAAGGGAGGTGGGTTCCCAGAGCGCTGGTGAGGGAAATGTGGTTAGGAGCCAACACTCATATGTCCCCAGGGCAGTATATAGACAATGCAGGTGGGGAGATTGATCCTTCACTACCTGACACACTCACACCTCTTCTGAGTCCCTCATTCAGCCGTGAATGGTCTAATGGGTTAGTTATATGCCAGCCTGAGTGTCTGCAGCAGGAACAAAAGACAATGTTAAGCTGTGAATAGGACTCCTGTTTATGCTTTGGATTTGATGTTAAACTCTGTGGATGAACTCTCTCTGACCTCAGCATTACAAGAAATGACAAGTAGGATACACTTCAGAATTGTGTTTATTACAATTCTGCACCATTGCTTAGATATATTATAACTCATAAGACGGTCCTGAAGAAAACTTTCCTTGTGTTAGGTAAAAATATGTAAGAGAGGGAGGCAAGAAGACTAATGAACATGCAGAAACTGTGCTTGGCAAGGGCTGGACAGCACAGCCTGCCTTTGGAATTGGCTCCTTGTTAGATTCTAGCATCCAAAAAATAACGAGGCATTGGAGACTGCTGGCTGGTAACACCACGATGTTACTGGGTTATTCTATTGGACCCTCTGTCAACCCCAAATGTGGGATTGGTTTGTCTGGCTTGCTCCACTGGAATTGCTGAAGGCCACAACCCACCAGAGCACTAGTAGCTGACATTGCATATCACTGATTAACAATGGTCTTTATTACAGTCAGTAGAAGAGATGAGCTTGATTTTGTCTGGTCTTCTGGGTTTTCATTCCTAATTAGAAACACTCAGTCATTAACAGAAAACTCAGTCACAGGACCTGGTTAAAAGTAGATCAGGAACAAGTAATAAAATGGTTTATTGAGGCAGAGATCTTGCCTACTTCCATCTTGGTGAAATCTCTGCTGAACAAACAAGTCTTGAAGCCACAACACCTGTAGGATGCCTTCCTCACCTACTCCAAACCCCTTCAGTAAGTATTGGGATGCTTTCCAAAAGCTGCAGGGATAGCCCTCTCAAATCCCCTAACATCAACCTCCAGAAGAAGAATGAGAGACGAGGTCAAGTCCTACTGTGTCCTGGCGACAGCAGCTGTGTTAAGTGGGAAGTTTCTGAGATCCAAGACTCACCCTCTTCAGCCATATCTTTATTGAGGACCAGCTTCCCATGACGGAGGAAATTCAGGATGGGTCCAAAGTAGGTGGGGTCCCGATCTATTAGGTACGCACCAGTCTCATCCTAGCAACAGAGGTAGATTATGAGTAGAAAAAAAAAACATAGGAAACTTGTAACCAACCCCCAAATGCTCCAGACTACAAGAGAATACAAACCTAAGCAAAAATGTCTGCTATTTCTAAGGCTCCTTGGAAGCCATGGGCCCCTGAGAGTCCCTAGGCAAGTCAGCCCAGTCCTGTATTGGCATGCTCAGTGTGCACCATGCCACCTCAGCATGGACCAACCCAGCTGAGAAAGCCAAAAAAACAGGCCTCAGTCTCCTTCTGCAACTGTGCATACAGGCCCTGTGTGAGAGAGCAGAGAGTCCCCTTACAGGGGACAAGGCTGAGTCAGGCAGATACAGCTGGGAGGTAGACCCAGAGGATGTGGGGTGATAGAGAGGTGGAGGAGCAGAGGGGAGATGGTCTCTCTTTTCCCCAGCTCAGGAAGACCGGTGCCAGACTACAACACAGCAAGGTGGGATCTGGCAAGGGGAAACCCTGCACAGGAGAAGGAGGAGAAAGGGCAGGCATTTTTCACTCAGTTACTCCTGCAGCTTTCAGGGTCCGGCTCCATCCCTGCATCCCTGCATCCCTCCTCGTGTTCAGTGGGACACAGTGCGGGAGGCAACCCACCTGCCTTACCCGGTCCGACTGCAGCTCCTCGCCCTGGCACAAGCGACACAGGAAAGATTTCTGCTCCCGGCACAGGGTCTGCCTGGTGGTGAGGAAGACGGTGCCCCCCACATTGAGCCTCACCCACTTGGCCTGGGTGCCAGCGGGCGGCGGGATGTCCCAGGTGCAGCGCAGCCCCACGGCACCCTGCATCTCCTCCCCGTCCTCCATCCTCATCCTCACCCCCCTTCCCCCTCCCTTCCCTGCCGGCGTGCAGGGACGGCCGCAGGTGCTGCCTGCTGGGGAATGCCGGGATCTGTAGTTTATCTGCCTCTCCCTCCGCAGCAGCTGTGTTTCCCCGGGGGACAAGGTCCTCCCTGTGACCGCCAAGGGGGTCCCGAGGGAAGGAAGGATGCTCTGAGCCAGAGGAGATCGCTGCGGCTATTAGGAGTGGGCAAACCCACAGCTTCACAGCGCTGATGCTCCCTGGCTTTCCCCCTGTTCCCGTTTACGCTAAACAAGGGCCAGCCAGCCCTTCGGAGGTGCAGGGTGTTATGCAAAAATCGTCGCCATTTATTTCCATAGACATCCTCTCTTGGCTCATTAAAAGGTTCTGGGAACTGTAGTTTGCAGGGACATGCACAATAGGGTGCTGGGAACTGTAGTTTCCCCAGCCCACTGTCCCTGCAAAAGAGGATGCTTTAACGAAGGGGGCCATACTGTAGTACATACCCCCAGCCCTACAGCTGGTAGGTTGCCTGCTTCCAGTCCTGGGTCTTCCCTGCAAGATTCCTCGGAGTCAGGAAGAACAACCTGCTGCTCCCTGGCAGTCAGCAGATTAAGCCCGTCAGCGCTGTACTCCCCATCCCCAGCTTTCCCTTCAGGACAGCCATTACCCCAGGCTCACGGCTCGGTGCTGCACCAGTTGCCACACTGTTCTTGCTGCAAAATGTGGAGACAGTTGCCTTCTTGCTAACATATGTAGGGACACTTCTGGGAACTGCATCCCCGATCTGCATGAAGTGCTAGCAGGGGGCAGGAAGAATTTTTCTTCCATCTTAGAAGAGTCGCTGACTCAGTAAAATCCCCCCCTGTGCTGCCCTACCAGTCCAAACCATGCCAGACAGAGGCCCCCCATGTCCTTGCCCTGTGCTCCTGCCAGCCCTCTTTGTGTCTGGGCAGCAGAGAGCTCAGATTTTAACTTAGCTCCCCGTGGAGTTTTTACCTCTGCCCCAGGCACATGTCACCCGCTGAGGCCGATGTGCCAATCCTGCCCTACCAAATCTAGCCCTGCCCCTGCCGCTGGCTCCTGCCAGGCTGAGCCTGGAGCTCCACAACTCCTGCCCCATGGGACTCTGTTCAAATGCGCTCCTTGGCACAACCTGAACGAGCTCTCTCTCCAGCAGCTCTGCTTTCCCCACTCCCACCTAAACACACCCGTGCTTTCCAGCAGCTCGGGCATATTAGGAATGGAAAGCAAAGGCTGATGTTTCACCTGAATGTGGCCCAAAGCCTTCCTTCACCTAAGCAACTTCCTGGCTCTTTCTTGCTAGGGCAATGCAGCACTGCAGAGACACCGTGGTGCCTTGCAGACACTTCACTGCTCTTCCACCTAGATCTTTGCGTCTCTTGAGGCAGGGGTTTGTTGGGGGAAAAGGGTGGATAAAAAGAAAGATTATGTTTTACTCCTATATTCCTTTCCTTTTTGTCCTTCCTGCTTTCCTTTTACTTACAGATCACTCCCTTTTATCATTACTGCTGTGAAGGTAGTGCCACCCTTCCCCCAAATTGCCTAGGATTTCCTTGACAAAGACAGTATAACTGTGTACTTTGCTCCTTCTGTGGAGGAGTGCAAAGGGGAGGAGGGGAAAAGAGGGTAAGAAGGAAAAGGTTTCGAGATTGCTGACCTCCAGCTAATTTAAGCACAGGAACAATTCGGCTGCTGCAGGTTGTAAATTCAAATAACTCTGGATCTGCTTTAATTCATATCAGGAGCTGGCCAGCAGCGGGGTGATCAATAATACAGAAAGGATGAAAAATTCTTTTTGCCTAGCTGTATGAAGCAGGCTTTGGCCCAAATTAGTGCCCAGCCTTTGAACCAGTCTCCACTGAGCAGTGGTGTGCATCAAAGATGCTCGGGCTAACACTGCCCTGAGCTGAAGCATCACACAATGCAACACAGCTCTGGGCTGTGGGACTGTTGCTCTCCTACTTCTGGCTCTGAGTTGAAACCAAGGCAAATCTGAGAGCTCTGCCCTGCACTCCGGTGTGCAAGGGATGCAGGACCCTGTCTGCACTGGCTGCAGCTCCAGAAGAGAATTAGGGTGAGGACTGTGGCGCTCTGATAGGAATGTAGTAGTTGGGTGGCAGCCTATAGCCCCTTATCTTCTCCTCCACGAAATCTGCCCTGCCTTAGTTTTCTTTCTTCTATCAAGGGTTCGCCCTGTCTCCCTTTCCTCTTCTCACAGACCCTCAGCCTCTTGCTCCTTTTTAAGTCCAGTTTCTTGTTTTCGATGCCTTCTTTCCCAACCTCACCCATGCCAATGTTGTTCAGGGTTCAGGGATGGTCTCTATTCAGAGCATACTTTCTTCCATCACCACCAGCCTCCCTCTGTGGCCAGCACTTCAAGTCTTGGTCGCCCGGGGGCCACGGTGTGAAAGGTTAATTGGCAAATCTGAAAAGGTATACTATGAGTAAGGAAAGAGGTCAAGGTACACCACTCCCATCCCCAGGGCCTTCTCTTCTGCAACGTACAGCATGAACTTTACTGGAAAACCCCCAAGCCAGGGTGTTCCCCGTCGTACATGAGAGTGCTCTGTAGGAAGAACTCAGTCCGAGGTGAGTTACCAACCCAAATGCTGTGACGAGTCAGTGGGGTGGGCTAAATACAGGCCTGATTTGCACACCATCACCAGACATAGTTCTGAGATGCAACTAGCATGCCCTTGTTAAGGTCCATTAAAATTAAGCAATAGAACAGCGGAGAAATAAATTTAAATAATCGAATGTCTGTTCCTTCTGCTTTGATGATAACTATATATAAAACACACGCACAGAAACAGAGAGACGTGAGAGCTTCCAATACCATACAGCTCCACTGAGTATCCAGTTAAATGATGGGGATAATTGCACAGACGGACTCGGGGGCAGGAAAGGCTGGACAGCCACCAGGTAGGTAGGGGATGGGGCTGAACAAGAGTTGAGGAAAACAGAACAGGGGGTAAACTGAGAGTTTCTTGGTTCGGCAGTCAGCGGGCCTGCAGCGCAAACCTGCAGCACTCCGTACATACACTGCAGCCTGACGAGTCAGCTGGGCACACGGAGTACAATGCATCACTGACGTTGCGGAGCTGCTTTTAGGGAATTGTTGCATGGTGGAGCATCAGTGGGAACAGGGGACGCTGTGTGTTCATGTCCTGGTTTGAGGTAAAACAGAACCGATTTTCTGTTCAGCAATTTTACTTTTTAGCTAAGCCTCTTCTAACTAACTGAACTCTCTGAAACTAACGGTGTATTTTTAAGACTGCTCCCAGAGTGATAAAATCTGATTATTTATAATTTATGCCAAGGAATGGTATGCAGAGAGGCTCTTGGTCATGCTTACTGCTATAACAACAAAGGCCAGCTAACTTTGTTGTGTGCCCCATTGGAGGGTCGGAAGTGGAAAAGTGTAGAGGGGTCCCACCTGCAGGGAGGAGCGGATGGGACAGGTGACCCAAAACTGACCAACAGGTTATTCCATCCCATCTGCCTCATGCTCAGTATAAAAGGTGAGGGTTCAAAGGCACCAGCCTCTTTCTTCCATGGCCGGCATCCAAGGAGGACTCTGTCTGTTTGTCTGCCTCTGATCCCAATCTGTGCATTCTGGAATCCAGATCCAGTTCCCATCCATCACTGAACCCAGTCTGGGACTTTCCCCATGCCTGCCAGTGACATGATCGTCATCCTGGGAGCTCGATACCTGTTTGTATATATCATATATATTTCATTATTTTTTTTTTTATTATTTTATTAATTTATTAATATTTTCATTAAAGTAGTTTAGTTTTTTTCTAAACTCATAAGTCTTTTCCTCTCTCTCCCTCCCCTCCTTGGAGAAGAGAGGCCGGGGACACCATCCGTCATTCATTTCAGTGGCCAGTCCAGCCCAAACCACGACAGTTGGCACAGACGGTGTCACCACTCTGGCAGGCTGGGATTACCCTTTCATGATCATTTAGTCAATGAACTCACTGTGGCGTGAGGTACCAGAGAAGAAACTGCCTCCTCTCTCTTCTCTCCAGGAAGTGTGGGGGAGAGGACAAGTAATACTCTGACATTGCCATTAAGCCAACAGTGAACTGGGCAAAGAAAACTCCCCACACTGGACTTGAGGGTGGGAGGAAGGCAGTTCACTTGTAGCCAACAGAGCCCAGCTTGACTGCCAGCTGAGCCAGGTTTATCAGAGCTGGAAAAGAAAGGTCCCATGGCATGCAGGCGAGCTACTTGCTCCAGTTCCTTGTGCTTGTTGCGGTCTGTGAGCAATGTACCTGCATTCAGAACTGTGCGATGTCTATCTGTCTGTGCACATCACTTAGCACCTCTGCTGGAAGACTGCTGGGAGGAGAAAACAGCCACATAGCACCTGGTTGTGAGCTGGGACCAGGCGAGATGGGAGGAACAAGAAAAGCCCCTGCAGCTAATAGCAGTTACCATTGCTCATGCAGTGGTCGCTAGTGGGAAGGGGCAGCGGCGCTGACAGAAGAAGGGCTGCTTTGGGATTTGGGAAAGTTTGCAGGGGAACAAAAGGTTCGCTGGGAAACATGGTGTGAAATAGCGCAACCTGACTGCTAGGCAGCTGTAGAGAAGGATGAGGACAGCAGGGGATGAAGATGACATGCAAGGAACAAGGGACTGTGGAATTGCTGTTGGAGAACCATTGACCAGACTGTTTTTCACAGACTCCAAAACTGCTTCAGGACAAAAGTGTTACAGATAGTAAAATATAGGAATATAGAATTTACATGCTGGCCTGGGATTCTCAGATTTATATAGAGAGCTGTAAAAGCTCCAGTTTCAAGTTAGCCACAGATCAATGTGACCCTCTTCCTACATCAGGGCTGGTTTTTGGGCTACTTTTTGGCCACCATAATCCTTATCCCACCAAAGATATGCTATTCCCTTCTCCCTGTGGCAAATTTTCCACAGGAGAGTCATGAACATGAAGTTAGTGATTTGCATTCATATCCACTTCTCCCCTTCCCAGTTTCCAGTTCCCATAGGAAATCCACCCACTGAGTCAGGGACATAAAGATCTGCAGAACATTTATAGTCCTGGTGCAAGTCCCCTCAGCTGTTCCATATGTCCAGTAGCATCTGTTATGGCTCAAAATAGTTTTTTGCAGTTTCCAAGCTTTGAAAACATTGTCTCTGTCTCCACAGTGTTCCCACTGCTTTGCCTGCAGCGTTAGAACAGATCTCAACTAAAAGGAGGGAGAATATCAGAAGGCATTCTTGGACAGATTTTTGATATGTGACATAACAGGGCATACCCCAGAAAGACAAAGTATCCTGTTGTGCGGAGGAAGTTCTCAATTTCTCCTCTGTGGGGAAATCAAGGCAAAGCTAAGCATCCGGTAAAAGATGTGCCAAAAGCTGGGAAACTGAAGAACTGCTGAGATTTTGCGGTTCAAAACCCGGACGGAAGAAGGGCAGCTGAGTACTGCCAACCTTGGCACACATAGGAGAAGGGCCCTGCTAGATGTCATCGAGCCAAACAGCCAAAATGTAGAGCAAGGGGAGAGTGAAATCTTTCACTTCGTTTGCGATCTCCAGGTGGATGGCTAGGCTGCACCAGACACCTCCCCGCGACACACTGGTCAGCGAAAAGCAGCTGAGTCTCAAGAGGACGCAGAGAGATTCTCACTGACCCCAGGGACTGCTGAGGCCAGTGGGAAAAAAGAAACGTAGTGCTTAAGCTGCGTTGCCAAATGTTCTGGAAAGACAAGAACAAAAGGCAGCCCCCTGCATCCACTAGAAATGATTAACAAAGTCTGAAAGAATACGTCAATTTTCTCTAATAACTAAATTTTTCCAGAGGAACAAAGCAGGCACAGCAATCCTGTTTATCTGTTTGTACAGAGGGGCCTGGCCATACATTCATGAAGTCAGTCTCACCTCCCAGCGGCACCCAGGGTGTTAAACCTCAACAACCCACCACGTGAAAGCCTCTTAGCTTGGCTGATGGTGGCAGAAGTTAGAAATCCTTAACTGAAAATACGTCACAAGCCAGACCCTGCTATAAGATCCCATACTGGACAACACTGTCTGTACAAGTATCTTTGTGTTAAAAGCTCTTAAAAGCAGCACCTTTGTTCCTCAGACTGCGAGGCACCTCCATACAGAGTTCAGCACCGCTTGCTGTTTCCAGTCACTCCCCCCAGCCAGTGCTTATCCTTTTGTTTTCATATCAACACCATACTTCAGCTTAAAAAAAAAGTTTTTTTAAGTGCTCTCAGTTACAGACTGCGATCAGATGTCCTACGTGACATACTGACTAGTTCTTCCCTTTCCCCTGCAGGAAAGATTTGCGAGAAAATTACCCTACTTGGGATAAAGCAAGGTGTTGCTACCAGCGTTTAAAAATACAGGGATTACCTGGGTGGGGAAATTCTTTATGAATTCTACATGGGAGTAGAAAACCTTTCCCTAGCAGGAATGAGAAAAAATTAAACTGTCAATTAGATCCAGAACTGAAAGTCTCAGCAATTTGCAGGGCATGCTCTAACCTGCAAAGAAAGCCCTTTTAGGAAGTCTAAGCCCAAAGAACTAAATGGAACCTGGCAAATATAAAGGTTTATTATTTTATCCAGATCTGTCTTGCACTGTGTACAAAAGGGTCGCTCATTTCAGACCCCTGCGCACTCTGTGCACTCAGCACTTGCTGTAATTCCAGCCCGATGTCCCTGACGACCTAGGTTGTTAGACTAATGTAAGTAGGGAAATTTAATGCTTTCAGTCACTGGAAATGGGTGGAAAGAAGGGTCAGGCTCTATGTGTGGGTGGGGAGGGCACAGGAAGAAATTATCTGGACAGTGAAACTGTAGCTCCACAGGAGGTGAGCAGAAACAGAGCTTGTGTGCATGCAAACCAGGCCCAGGAAGAAACCAGGGCTGCAGCCAACAGAGGCCAAAGGAAACGCAAAGAACAAACACTTTCCAACAGGAAAGGATACAGCCCTCATACTCAGTGGCTTGGAGAGGACCCTGCAAATCTGTGACCATAAGCATCCATAGCATCCCTAGAAAGGACAACCCCATCATACTCAGATGTCCACTGGTACCTGTTGCTGCAAGCCCAAGAGCAGTACCTGTCTCATCAACATCCTAAGTTACCAGTACGCCAGAATAGGTGCAAGGGTGGGGACAGGGGGGTTGTGTGTTGTTTTTTGTTTTTTTTTTAAGAGGAGAAAACCCTAGAGAGAACACATTCTTGAACATTGCCAAGGATACCCAGGGGAATTTCAACTCCCAGATATAAGGCATTTGTCTTGGGGAAAAATATGCGCCATTGTAGGCTGTTCCTCTGTAGGTCTCAGTTCCCCTAAGTTTTTTCAGGTTACATAGTAAGACTCATGGAAAGAATGGAAACACCCATGCAGTCCAATTTTCACCATGTGAACTGATGTCAGTCTTTGAAAAACAGAGCTGTGACCAACTAATGTGGAGTTTTAGGCTAAAAAGCAAATGGACAAGGACTGAAAGGAGGAAGATGGTTAGAAGTCCCAAGGGAGAGGCGTGTCATTGTCTTTCCTGGCCCAAAGACCTTGTTGAGGGTAAGAGATGGAGAGAAGGAAACATCTCATTGGAATAATCAAGACAACGAGATCCCATAGAGTTCCTGGAATCAGCAAAGCAATACTCAAATAAGCTCCATATAGCAGAAAGACCTTGAAACACATGTTTATTTAATCTTTTAATTCCAGTATCTTTTTTTTTTTTCCCATGGGGGATTTTGGACCATGGGGGTACAAAACTGGCTAAGTACACATTGCAGTTAGAGAACAAGTGCAAGAAGAAATCCAAGCCAAGTCTCTAACATTAGCGCCAACAGGAAGACATACTTGATCTTTTAACATCTATGTCTTTCCCCTAAGTTTTGCACTCAAAACAGCCATAAAGTGCATGGATGACTTCTACAACAGAGGCAGAGAGCAAGATCATGAGGCACGCTTATACAAGTATGACCATCCTATGAGTGAATATGGTGGAATGTCCTGAGTCATGAGCTTGGCGTGACTCAATTACTTCCTCGTGCTGCCACCAGCACTCTCTCCCTTCCATCTGATACTGTAAAAAGGTCACAGAATCACAGAACGGCTGAGGTTGGAAGGGACCTCTGGAGGTCATCTGGTTGACCCCACCTACTCAAGAAGGGTCACCTAGAGCTGGCTGCCCAGGTCATATTTACATTCCTAAGCAGTGGTAGGATAAGGAGAAAGTGCCAAAGCACCATGTGCATGTACTCGTTATCTAACACCTTCGCCTCACGACACTTAACCAGGAATACTGAACCCATCTTTTCCAAATCCCGTTTCAAGGCAAATTATCTGCACAGGTGGAAGACAAAGCAACTTATTATGCTGTCTTCCCCTTTCCCTCAGAAATAATATTTTCAGGCTGTGCCCGCATGTACCATTCCACCCAGGCCCCATCATACACGGCAACATCTGGTTTGCCACAGAGGTATGCTCCCAGAGCCACATGGCAGGCAGTGACCCCAGAGCCACATGTGGCTACCACTGGCTTTAAGAGGTCCACCTTCCTCTCCTGGAACAGACTGCGGATCTGCTCTGGGGTCTTCTCTAAGCCAGACTCTGTGAGGAAGTCGGTGAAGGGGATGTTCATCGACCCAGGGACGTGACCAGGCTCAATTCCTGAAGGAAAAGCAATACAGATAAGAATTAACCTCTGTTGTCTAGATCAAATCCATTGCAAAACCTGTTCTCTGTTTCACTGGGAATATTTATGATTTATTGTATGTTGTTATTTATTATTTAGTGTATGTTGTTAAAACAAATACATTTATCTTTGTTAAACTTTGCTTTATTAGATTACTGATTACTCAGGAAGGATGGCTCTAATCTTCAGGTTACCACATGGACACAGTCCTGTCAAGTTCTGTTCCTCCTCCCAGTTCCCTCCACATCTTCCCTGCATCAGTGACCCACTCTGATAACACAATGACTGAAGCACCTCCACAGGCCCTTCTGAGGTAAAGAGTAGCACCAGTACATGAAGAGACCAGTGATTATCTTTGAGGCATATGAAAGCTACACTCCTCATCCCAGTCCCTCATGAGAAAAAATAATACACTGCTTCCCCACTCCTAAATTTTCAAAGAGCAGCACTTGCTTGTCAAAAGGAGAGGAGGACAGGTGGATACACTGCCTCAAGTCCCATCCCATAAAGGACAACCATATTTCCTTTCATTACCTCTATGGGAGTCAAACTGATGGGCACCTTAATCGAAGCCCCTTTTTATTATGCCAGTGTCTCAGAAGGCACATTACCATCTCGGGGCTCTGGCTCTACTCCCCGGAACCGTCCTGCAGCACGTGCATCCACCAGTTGGAAGTGGTGGGAATCCAAGTTATCTAAGATGTCCTCGTACGTTTTCACCAGGGACTTGTCCAAGGATGCATGGAACTCGGAGGGAGCTACCTGGCTTTTCCCAGAGCTCAGTGCATTCCCCTCTCGCTGCCAGTTCTTCAGGCCCCCATCCAGAAGGGAGACGGCTTCATGTCCGAAGGCCCGGAACATCCACCACACCCGGGGCGCTGAGAAGAGACCTTGGTCGCTGCCATCGTACACCACAACATGGGAATCATTCCCCACTCCCAGCTTCCCCACATACTCAGCAAAGTCATCAGCCTTGGGCAGCATGTGATCGTAAGGTGAAGTACGGTCGCTGCATTGGTCAATGTCAAAGAAAACTGCACCAGGGATATGGCGCTCCTCAAATTCCCGCTTCGGGTCACGCTTCATCTTTGGCAAATACCAGGATGCATCCACGATTTTCAAGGCCAGACCAGGTTGCTGGGACTTGATGGCTTCTGAAAGCCATTTTGCAGACACCAGAGCACGGTAGAGGAGTTGTTGCGACATTGCTCCAGTCCTTGCCGAGATCACCTGGTACCTGGAGTTTGCCTGAATCTACCTGACTGCAAAAGGAAGAAAACTTCAAATTAGAGACCAGCCTTGCGGAAAGCAACCGGACAAAGGTGCATCTTGGAACCAAAGACCTGAGGTCTGCATTGAGTTGCTGGCTAAGCCTACAGTGAGGGGTTTGAAATGCTCCAGCCCTGAAAATACAGATTTCCACAGGTCTCAGCCCAAACCCTACCCCAAGCGGGAAACCCATGGCACAGTCCTGCCCTGCACCCAGCCCCCCCCCGGAGCCCAGCTGTCCCCTCCACCTCCAGCGACCACCAGCCGGGGCTGACAGCAGCAGGAGGGGAGCGGGGTGGCCCCAGGGATCCCGAGCGGAGGGGACCGAGCTCACCGGGGCGAGGCGCGGCCTCACCACGAAGGCGGGGGCTCTTCCCCACCGCTCTCACCGCCCCGGAGCCCATCACCAG
>VZSZ01010150.1:609701-707579 GCA_013398815.1 Ibidorhyncha struthersii
CAGTCCTCCCCTTACGACTTCATGCTGCCCAGCGAGTCCCACTTCGCTGACTACGTGGGGCGTCTGGGGGTCAGCAATGACACCCACGTGGTGGTGTATGACGGGGACGAGCTGGGCACCTTCTACGCCCCCCGCGCCTGGTGGATGTTCCGGGCCTTCGGGCATAAGGAGGTCTCCGTCCTGAACGGTGGCTTCAAGAACTGGGTGAAGGAGGGCCACCCAGTCACGGCAGAGGTCAGCCAGCCCACCCCGGCCATCTTTAAGGCCAGGCTGAACACGATCCTGCTGAAGACCTTTGAGGAGATGATCCAGAACGTGGGGTCCCTGCGGTTCCAGGTGGTGGATTCCCGCCCCGAGGGTCGGTTCCGGGGGACTGAGCTGGACCAAGGTAATGGAGGTGGGAACAGCACCCGCACCCTGCAGCAGAGCGGGATGAGTGTTGATGCTAGTCCAGGTGTACCAGCTCCTCCCAGCCAGCAAACAGATTTTCTTAATGCACAGGCATGCCTCAGCCTAACTCATTCATGTACCTTAAGGGATCCACAGTTGAGCATTCAGATCCCAGTGCCCTCGCAGTTTGCTTTTCTTGTAGCTGGTTGTAAAGCTGCAGGAGAAAATAGCAGGAAGGTTCTGCAGTCAGTCAGCTCCAGGATCCACCATCCCACACCCTGCAGAAGTTAATCAGACAGAATGCAAACACGGGAGATGAGAGCTCCCAAGGGTATTGTTCAGGGTCCTATCTAACACCAGCAGACGCACATAGACTATCAGTATTCATACAGGCACCTCTCACCATAATGAATACACCAGCAAAAGCCAAGGTTTTAGGCAATAGAATAACCCAAGGGACATTTTCCTTCTTGCTCTGGTTCCTAGCAAATAGACAACTTGCTTCAGCTGATCTTTGTCCTTTTGCTCTCTGCTGTTAAATCTAACAAGCTTAAGTAAAAGCCCCAAACCCTTCCCAAATGTATGGGCTGTCAGCCTCTCTCTTTTGGATGCCCCAGTTACAGGAACAAAAGTTTATTTTGTTACCTTGGTCAAACACTGGACATGCAAGCAGCAGGGGCGGGAGAGGTCCTGTGCAGTGGGGACAGCTGGTACAGCCATGTGCCTAGAATGAAATTCAGGTTGGTTGTTAAAGGAGGCCCTTAGTGCGTAATTTAAGCCTTGGTATATCCCAGAATAACCTTTCCTCTGAGAGGGAATCACAGAAATGGTTTAAAAAGAGATGCAGAGTTTCAAAAACAAAGCACAGAAAAGCTCAGCAACCGTTGTTGGGGCTGAGGCGAGGTCCATGCTGCAGGAGTGGGTGTGTGGCAGCCTTCTGCGGTCCCAAAACAGTGATGTGCTGCTGCCTCGTGTGCAGGTTGTAATTCTGTTCTGGCTGTTTTCTGATGTGTGTGCTGCTGAACAGCCATTGAGCGTGACACAGTGTCCTGAAATAAATTCCTGCATCCAAACCTCAGGAGCATTTGGCTGTAAATGGCTTTGTGTACGTGGTTCGCCTAAGTATCTATAGTGAGCCACCCCAAACGCACTCAACCAGTGCAAGGCAGCATGGAAGGTGACAAAGGTAACGGGAGTGACAGAGGAGGCTGTTGCAGGGAGAGAGGGGGAGTTAGGCTTATCGCTCATTCTGTTTCTTCGCCTACTGCAACCCATCAAAGTGAAGGTTGAATTTTAACCTCAAGACGTGAATAAAATGCTCCTTGCTGGGAGCTGGTGGATTTTGCGTTCTCTTTTGTAAAGTGAGAGTTGTCATCAGGTGATAAATACCGCAGCCCCTGACAGCATCTTGAAAACAGATTTTTCCTTTGAAATGAGTCAGCACGGAACAGTTTATTTGTGGTGGTCCAGTTTTGCTTCCCACAGCAGATCCAGCAGGATAGGCACTCCAGCTGCAGCTGCTCATTCCACAGGAACTTGACAGCCTTCTGAACCAACCTGGCCTGTAGCTATGCTACAGCCAGTGCCTAAAAGAGCAATTTGAAATCAATGCTGATTAATTACAGGGGTCATCCAATCAGGGAGGAGAAACGTTGCCTGCAATTTAGAAAAGAAAAATGGTCTTGAGGTTAAGGAACTTGCTGTGTTTTCAGGTGATTTCAGTTTAATTATTGCCTCAGCTCTTGACTTCCTAATTAAGTCAATTAATCTCTCCAGTTCCATGAACTCCATCTCTAGAAGAGGTTAATTTCAGCTGACTCTTTTGCCTCTTTAGTTTTTCAGTTCCTTATGGTAAGAATTAGTTGTCCCTGTTTTATTTTTATGCAGTAGCTATCTCGCTGGGGTTTAGACCTCTGTAGTGCTTAAGATAAGCTGTAACATGCGGCTAACTTTTCGGTGCTGGGAGCTATTTGCCAAGGTTGCCAGAGTGGAGAAAGATGGACAGTGTTTCTACAAGCCAGGTCTCATAGGTCTTGAATGCAGGTATTGCTTTGGGTGAAAAAGCTTGGATGTTCGTGCATGGTGTGCAGGATAAGCCCATCAGGTGTGCAGCCCTGACCTGTGCACTGAGCGGTTAAAGGTGTCCCTGCACAGGGCTGTGCTTCTGGAGGAATGAATAACTCGGGCCCGCTCACTAGCAGTGGTTCAGCAATGGCCCAACCAGGTTCTGCAAGGACCTCCTTACTCAGGCTTTGTAGGCCGAGGATCTGTGGAACCAGCCTGAACTGAGGCAATCCGGGGGCCGATAATGAAAATAGTTACACGATGGTTACCAGTGCTGACTCTCTCTGAGTACTGGGCACTGAAAGCTGAAGGATAAGAATTTTAGCTGAACAAAGGCATACAGAAAAGTTGCAAATTGCTGAATTCTTTTGCAGACACCTGAGAAAAGAGGGAAAAGTTGCCAGACAAGAAATATGTCACCTAAAAAAAGAAAGCAAACTCAAAGTCATTTCATGAGCTTCCAACTATTTTTCTTCTAATTCTCAGAACTTGAGTAGTCCTTGTCTCCCTTGTGCATACGCAGCTCTTAAGGTTTTGCCCATTTTCCCAGCTCTCAGTCCTCCCTGCCCCGAACATAAAGATTTTGCTCAGCTTGAATGTTCAGTGGCAGTGAGAATGAAATGTTGCTGCTTCTGCCCTCTCCTCACCAAGTAGAGCTGGGAGTGGATTGGCTCTACTTTCACCGTGAAGTAATGCTCAAACCACAACATGGAGTCTGAGAGACTTTGTATCGAAGTCTGTTTCAACCCACAGGAACCTACAATCCAAAGGTGTCCATCCCAGCGATGAGGCTGATAAACATCGGCTGCCAGGATTAACCCCATGGCCCTGCTGGTTCTTAAGAGTTGACTCTTCTGGCTGTATACACACACAGTATGTTGACATTGGTGGCAAAGTCCTGTTGATCTGACTGCGAGGACTTCTTGCAGAGCTGGCCAGGACCAAGCTTAGAGTGTTCCTTCCAGTGAGTTCATGTAGGTTAGGTGAGATCACTAATGGTCCCTTCCAGGTATACAATTTGAATGGAAGAGAGAGATAAAGGAGGCAACAAAGGAGGCCTTTGGAAGGGAGTAGCTATCTGCAGCCAGCCAGCTTCAAGACCACGGGGAGTTAGTTAAATGTGGACAAGGCACATCTTTTATCTTTTTGACATGAAGAAATGGCATCTGGAGCTTTCATTGCAAAGGGAAAGGCTAGAGAGAAGGGGCTGTAGTCTCAGCTAGATAAATAGCCAATGAAAAAATATATATTTAAGCAGAGAATATTAACAGATGTGGAAAAGGGGATTAAACAGTGAAGAAGATAACATATTACAGGTTACAAATTGTGAGGGAGGATTGCCAGAAGCCAAGCTGAGTGAGACTTGGCAAAAGGAATTAAAACAAATACCAAAAACTGCTGGAGCAAAGTGAATAAAAAGAGAACAAGGGGAGAAGGAATAAATAGGGTTGCTATGCAGTTAGCAGGGGTTCCAGATGAAAGATTATTTGTGTACAGCCTCAGAATTATACTGAGTCTGTGCTGCTGGTTTGTTTTTTTTCTCGTGAGGGCAAGTCTGTAGAATAGGGTGAGGGGAAGAAGGGGAGAAGAAGTGGAAATGATCACTTCTAAAGAGGGAGTGTAACTAAAAGATATCCATGTGCTCAGATCTCTCAGGCAGACGATCTCCATCCGAAATATGTGTCAAAAATCATTTATGTGACATGGCAACTCCATAAGGCATGAATTTAATCAGAGCATGGTTCTGTAGGACAAAAAGACTAGCAAAGTTTGTATTTGTATTTAGGATAGGAGGTACAGCACAACTTAGGCAGCTGTTGATCTATTATCATAACATGGACGGACTGGAAGGCTTTCAAAAAAGTCTTCAAGAAAAATTATTTGAAATGAAGGCAAAATTGAATAAAATACCTTGGTAAACTTGCACTGCAGCTGAGGGCTCTGTTTCCTTGCCAACAGATTTGATTTGCCAGATAAGACAAATGGGAACATGCATGCCTGGAAGTTATGTCTGATCTTTTCTTCCAGCCATTGAAAGCACCTACAAGGTAGACTTGTTCCATTTGGACTTCATTAGTACTTTGGACATAATATTAGAGGGGCAATTATTAGTTCAGTGTGAGAAGAGGGCAAATAGCACAAGTACTGTTAGATTCCCCAAAAGCTCACTTAAAGAAAGATAAGAATAGTTTGTGCTGAAAGCAGATCTGTGGGGCTGGAAGTTGCCATCACGGTCCCATCATTATGCTTCTGTGTTTTATTTCATATTTTTCTGACTCATCGAGGCACTGAAAATAGGGAGTTGCTACTGAAATGTGCTGCTGGCACAGCCTTGGGAAGGTTTAAATGATCACATGGGGAGTATTATGTGAGGTACCACCTGCAGAGATAGAAGTGACAGGAAATACAATGCTACAGAGAGCAAGGTTGGATGCTTAGTAGGCCTGAAACCAGTAGTTCATAGAATCATAGAATCGTCTAGGTTGGAAGGGACCTTTAAGATCATCGAGTCCAACCATCAGCCTAACACTGCCAAAACCACCACTAAACCATGTCCCTAAGCACCATGTCTACTCATCCTTTAAATACCTCCAGGGGTGGTGATTCCACCACTTCCCTGCGCAGCCTGTTCCATGTCTGATAACCCTTTCGGTGAAAAAAAATTTTCCTAATATCCAATCTAAACCTCCCCTGGTGCAACTTGAGGCTGTTTCCTCTTGTCCTATCACTTGTTACTTGGGAGAAGAGACTGACGCGCACGCTATGCAACCTCCTTTCAGGTAGTTTCTACGGGTGACTTTGTGAATCTGGTGTGGAGTATGCTCTGTGTCATATGAGGCAGGGCAGATGTATCCTCTCAGCTCTTCAGATCCCAGCTGCGTCCAGCCTTGCCTTCCAGTCCTGTGTTTCTCTGCTCTTGTCCTAGCAGTGAGAGAGCTGATAAAACTTCCTTAATCACTTAAGAGCGCATCTTAGGCAGTCCAAGGGCTTGTGGTTGTGCAATGTCAGCTCTTTCTTTCAGTTGAACACCCACATACATGAGTAAACGCAGTTTCTACAGAATTCCCCATCTTTCACTTGCAGAGCGCAAGCACTGGTCTCTGACTCCAACACACTTTTGAATCTCTGGAGCAAGGAAGTCTGCCTAAAGATGAAGTCAAAAATGCTCTAAAATGAAACTGTTCTTTTCAGATCTTCTCAGCTTCTAACTGAACAGTTGGTTAAGGGTGGTGAGTCACAGCAGTCTCCAATAGAGAGGGGTACAAACCTGCCTATTTTAAGATGTCTGAGCAGTCTAGAAAAGTGACCGTGACCATGGGGCCTGGGACACCTAAGAACTGAATCAGTGGCCCAGCAAGCTTGTTTGAGCAAGAGCTGGCCCTTCTAGTTCAGCCCCCAGGACTTCTTGATCTCAGTACACTTCCCAGTGCCCCAGGATGGTGTGAGAGCATTGTTCTGTGGCTCACAAACTTGTCTGTACTGGGTGATCACCAGTACTGCAGCAGAACCTTGCAGAAATCCCTTGCCAGGTGACAGGGTCAGGACCATTCCCTCTGTGGGAAAGCGGTAGCCTAACCCAGGCATTTAACTTTCTCCAGTAAGAAGCTCTCCAGTCTGAGAACTACAAACAAGGTTTTCTCACACTCATTTTTTGTATTATTTTTATTTCCTCTCTGTCATACAGACACTATATTAATGAGCATGGGTTTTGCAGTTCTCTGTGCTGAAGTGATGAACTGTTGTTTTCTGGAACTGGAAAATACGTGGTGAAAGCATCAGTCCAAAACACTGTCTTGTCTTTTTTTTTTTTTTTAATGTTAGTTCCTCCAGAAGTCAACAGTTTTTCTCCCGACTTCTCCCTGTAATGCTAAACACTTCTGAAGGATGCATGAGGTGACGACTAGACAACAGTGCCAGATTTCTAAGGAACTCGGGGGGATGAATCAAGAAACAAAAAGGGTCCATCTGGAACGGGGAGAAATCTTGTGAAGCTGACTTTGGTTTTCTTTAGGCTCTCATTGTTTGTCCAGCAGAGCAAAAATCCCGTCCTCAGTACCCATCCAAAACCCTGTTTTCCCACATCATAAGACATATCTCATCATGACATGACATCACTCTTCATGAGCAATAAAAACCGTCATGATGATGTGGGATGTCAGTCTCTGACTAGGTATACTTTAATCATTTGACTGTGACAAAGGTTCCCTGCCCCAATCTCTCCCATCTCCTGAGATCAGTTACCCCGATGACTTAGGCAAGGGGAAAGCTGTCAGTGAAACAGATTACTATTTATGTAACTTTCCCAGGGCTATCTCGTTAGAAGTTCAAATCTAGCGAGGAACCATTCCCTGAAGTGCATTTCCAACATAATATATGTTTCCTGCTCCAATGAGGCTTGATCCAAAGCCTCTCAAAGTCAGTGGAAAAGCTTCCATTGAGTGTACTGGACTTTGATTAAGCCTATAGTAACAGAGTTTGAATTTCAAGGGCCTGATGAAAATCTCATCCATTATATTTTTTTATCTGTTTCTCTCTAAAGACCTTGTTCTTGACATGCAACTTTCAGCTTGCCTGAAGTGGTCAGTCACACCAGTAGAACAGAACCCATGCTGATTTCATCCATGGAGTGGATAAAAAGTGATACAAAATCTAAATTCTCACTTCTCTCACCCCATTGCCCCAGGACAGCTGCCTAAGCAGTAATGTGGCTGAATTTAAGGTTGCTTTACTTTTCTGAAATATGATTTTAAGGTGACACGGGAATAAACTGTGAACAGATAACTACTTTCACAAATTCCGCATACAAGCCACAATTCCTGCTTCTGAAAGCTGTGTCACTACACACTGCCGGCATACTTGGGGAAGGTCAGAAACACACTGCTGCATTTCTCTCTATACAGATCCCCTTGATGCCTTTGTTAGGACCTTTTCAGTGGTGGTTCTTTGATTCTTGTCACGTCTAGGGCTTCTTCAGGTTCCTACCTCTCATTGCTTTCACGGGGAAATAGTTTGCTAAATATCCTGGAAGTTTTAACTTCAGCAAAGTTGAATAACCTTTTCCCTCCCCTTTTTAGCCCATACTGCTTTGTATCTTCATCATCACCTGAAACAATTTTGTACCTTGGAGAGAGTGGGAGCATCTGCAGTGATGTCTCTTTAATATCTCTTTTGTAGGTGTCTTTCATCATGTCTCCTTGCTCATGTTTCCTTTTCTTGTTTGCTCTTGCAGGGCTGGAATCTGGTCACATCCCTGGTGCTGTGAACATACCCTTCCACTCATTCCTAACAGAAACTGGCCATGAGAAGAGTATTGAGGAGATCCAACAAATATTCCGTGAGAAGAATGTGGATCTCTCAAAGCCACTGACAGCCACGTGCCGCAAAGGTGTCACAGCATGTCACATTGCCTTGGCAGCCTACCTGTGTGGCAAGCGTGATGTGGCTGTTTATGATGGTTCCTGGTCAGAGTGGTTCCACCGTGCCCCACCTCGCTACAAGGTCTCTGAGTTGAAGCGCAACAAGGCCTAGAGGGAGGGTTGTTTCTTGGGCAATGAGATCTACCAGCTCTCTCCTGCCTAGGGTAGAGGAAAAGGGAGGAGGTGGAATTAAAGAAAAAATATACTGATTTGTATTTTGCCAGTTTTTCTAAGAACGATGAGTAGCTTTCTGTCTATCTTTCAGTTTCTCACAATGAATAAAATCTGCTTCTAAGATGATGCATCTGTGAATATTTCTAATTCTTCCCTGTGACCTGCTTGTGCTGGGTGGGAAAAGCAGCTTTGCAACATGAAGGACACTTGCACTCTTCCCTGGAGACTTGCAGAAATTCCAGTGGCCTGGTGAGAGCTCAGGTCCATGGTGGAGCAGAACAGATGAGAAGTCCGGAGCTAAAATATAGCACTGGGTACCAGACACAGGAGTGCCAAGCTGTTGTTCTGTCATTGACTCAATGTAAGACCTTTTGCCAGCCCACTAACTCCCCTTTTCTAATGTGGAAAATGGGGGCACCTTCCTCTGCCTCTCTGATGGGAGCCAGTGAGTTCATGTGAAGCATTTGGAGATGGTAGAAGATCCAGTTCTGCTGAAATGCAGTCTTGTTGATTATCATGATGGTGTTATGACAGTCTCCAAGAAATCCTGTGTATGTGGTGAGATCTTCTGGGAAAAGGTGTTTCATGAGACATCAGCCTTTTACTCTTCTCCTTGTTTGGTTTTTTTTTCTATCAGCTAGGATGACTCTGATCTGCCATGTTTCTTCTGGTTCCCGTGGAGACCACGGCTCATAGAGGGAGCGTTGTTCCCTAGCAACCATCTCTGCTCTTCAGCCTTCATCCCACCTCCATTCCTTGATTTCAGACTTGCCTGCTTGCTTGTACGAATCACTGTGTCACCACATCAGAGATCATGGACCAGGTGAGAGGGGTAGCTATGGAAAAGGCTTTGCCTCTTGTTAAGTCTTGATCTTTTCTTTTTTAAAAATAAAATAAAATAAAATAAAATAAAATAAAATAAAATAAAATAAAATAAAATAAAATAAAATAAAATAAAATAAAATAAAACAAAATACCCATGTTGACACCCATGGGGCTTCTCAGGTCTGGAAAGTCACAGAAATCTCATATTTTGAGGGCCTGGCCAGATGTCGAAGGCATATGAGACCATTCTTGGCCACATCTGGTGGCTGGTGAGAATGGTGTACCAATTGCTACACTGGTCTTGAGGAGGTTAATTTTCTGCCTGGGAAAGACAGCTCCCTCTTTCCTCCATGGCTGCAGGAAAGTCAGAGTGTTAGGCTGTGCTAAACATACATTCTTGGGGGTTTTTAATGCAGAAAGAAAGACCAAGTGTAATGATTTTTGGCTCTTTGATCAAGATATGTCTTTTCTGATACGTCATATGTTGTCCCTCACAGAATTGGCTTAGCAAAGGAGTAAGTAGACGTAGTTCTGTGGCTTCTGTTATCCAGGAAGATGGTCAAATGGCCTTCAAGTCCTTCTTGGTGTCAAGATGTAGGAGTCTCAGAGTGGTGCTTTGACTTTGGCCCTTCAGGCCCAGAAGTAAAATGAACAGTAAGCAATAACAATAACATCATCTACAGTTACAAACTAGAAAGTCAGAACAGTTGCAGGCTTCAGCGTCATTTTGTCCAGGAGGAAGTGGGGAAATGAAAGTTACGAGTGAATGGGATTTGGGGAATGAGCACATTGTCTCATTACACAGAAATTCTATTTCGTTGGAAGAAATGGGAGAAGAGAAATTTATACAACAGCAAACTGGAAAGTTCTTTCCATTGAATATAGTAATAACAACAAACAGACATGGTTTTGTTTTAAGTAGGAGGTGAGAGTTAACACAGGAGTTTATTTAGCAACCCAGATTCCTGCACTTTGATCATGTGTAAATGTTTGGCTCTTCTTTAAAAAGAATGAAAAGCGATACAGAAAAGAACCAGATCCTGCCCTGTGAGCCAGGACTGGCTTCCTCTCTTTGTCTCTTGTGGCCCTGTTCTTTTTGTGGGGGACTTTCTATCTCTTAGCACATTTGCAGAGCACACAGCACTGACTCCTGGAGTCTGATTGACACAGTAACTTCAGTTTTTGGACCCCAATACTGTATCAGAAATGCTGCTGCAAAATATAGGCACAGTGTAAAACAAGCTGCTGGTTCAAGTCAGCCCTGGTGAGTTAACTTTGAAGCGGCAGGCTTCCTGCCCCATTGGCAATTGTGTCTTCATTCCAATAACTAGCCTCAAGAGCAGAAAGTAAGCATATATGTCACGTCATGAGCTAATTCGACCAACGCAAACATATATCCCTACCTGATCCAGATCCCATTTGTACTGCCGCTGGTGCCAGCAGGCTCACGATGGCCGTATTCGCCACCATGGGCCATGGCTTCACTTGTAACCTGCCACAGGTTTCACATGGGCTAAGCCTGTAGGGTCCTCCTGGCATGAGGAACACAGACCATCAGCAGGACACAACTGAGGGTTGCACGCAGACTTTCCTTCTGCAGGAAAGACATGAGCTTCCTCCTAGTGCAGGAGGAGTTTGCAAAGACTGGGTGTTGGATCAATCCCATCAGCACGACTAGCAAAGTGAAACAGGAGATAGTCTGTGCCAGAATTAGGGAAGAAACACTGTTTCCAGCCTGTCTGCCTTCCTTTGCATAGCCCGCACCGCACAGACATTTCATGTTTATCACCTCCTCTCCCCATTTTTCTGGCCTTACTGTAACGCACCAAAGGAAGGAGATGTAATTGTACAGCACATGACACGTCTGATATCTCTAGGTGCTTCAGAATAAAAAAAGACATTTTCACTGAAGTTTTTTTTTTCCATTTTGGCTTGTGTCTGCACCACTGCCTGTGAAAACTCTTGCAGCTCAGTATTCCCCAGAGGCACTCATTGGCCATGTCCTAGGCAGGCTGTTCCATGTGACCTGTTAATATGAAATCCTGTAGGACTTCTGTGCTTTTTTAATCTGAGAGGATAATGGGTTGTAGGACCAACCATGCAGGCAGGCAGGACAGCTCTGTCTTGATCTGGGAAGGCATAATACACATTTGTGTGAGAATAATCTACGTCGTCCAAAGATGAGCAGGGCCACCGTCCCTTCCTTCCCATCTGTGAGCCTGACACAGCCTTTATTTCTCTTCCAAGGGTGTGGTAGAGGTTCCAGCTTCCCTTACACCTGATGTGGCAGGAAGAGACTATGTGCTGGCAAACGGTACTTCAGGTAAGCAAGATGAGAAGCTGTCCCTCCTTCAGATCTTGCTTTGCAGTACAGGTTGTGAGGCTGTGTGTCATTCCCTCCCTCCCTGCATGCCATCCAGATTTGCATGTACCTCTGTGAGTGAAAACTACTCGGACAGGGATATCATGTACCATGGGCTGATGGGTTAAAATCCCCCCGCCTGAGCATGTCTTCCTCCACTGGTGGACTTGTCTCACTACCTCCCTGCTCAAGCACAATAAGCCACTGATGTGCTGTAAACTCATCAGCAAATACCCGTGAGCCACAGAGACTATAAGTACATGTTAATGAGAGTGGTCATGGATTGGAGGGGCCCCTACACGTAAGAAAACACAGATCTTTGTGTGCATGTTTGACCACAAGATTTTTACTTCCACACTTCTGTGCATGTTCATCTCTCAAGAGCATTTAAGACTCCTCAGGAACCTTCACCTAGTTCAGCAGGAAGATTGGTATAATGCTGCTAGGTTGGTTTTCTCTCTTTTCTTTCCCTCCTTGAGACTTTAATGTTTCTTTTGTTGTCTGACAATGACACAATAACATGTCCAGTTGTTTCCAGCTCCATTTATGGTACCATCTGTCGTCAAAACAGTATCAAATTCATTTAGCTATTATTTTTGTCTTTAAGTGGGACCTGAGAAATGGAACAAGGAGCATCTTCCAGAAGCATGTCCCAGCAGTCAGAGAACATCCCAAAGGAGCACCAGCAGTGCCTCCTGGAAGATCTCCAAGAGCCCAGTGGCTCAGGGAACAGCAAAGAATTCCGCATCTGTTAAATCCCAGGCATCTCCTTCTGCAAAGTGTGTTCAAACTAAAAAACAGAGCAAAGAGAGTCTCCAAGCCAAAACTCCCCTCGCACAGAGTCTTCATACAAGAGGACTCGAAGAGGAAAGAGAATATACTTCTCCCACTAAAGACCCAATCGTGGGGCATGAGCTAAGAAGGAGGAACAGCACTTACCGCCTGTCTGCAATATCCAGGCAGAGGAAGTCAGAAGACACCAAATCCATCTCAAATGTCAAAGAACCAGTAGCAGGCCAGCACCAAACACTGAGGTCTAGAGGGCCTGGGTCTTCCCGAAAGACCGTCAAAGCCAGCTGTGAAAAAGCCAAGGAGACCAGCAGCAGATTAAGTGCCAAAGAGTCCTCAGCATCATTAGGGCCAGGTACGAAAGCAGAATGGAAGCTCCTTCTGGAGGACAGAGAAAGCTTCATCTGTGCCAACAGCAAACATAAATTTGCCAGTGCAGCTGAACTTACCAGCAATGAAGAGGTATTGGAGGAACCCATTTCATGTATCCTTTGTGGCAGGTTGAAGGCTGTTTTTGTGGTGTAGCAGGGGGCTGAGCGGGTGGGATATTAGCAGTATATTAGCAGTTTCTAGAAGACATGTAGAAAGATGGATTTGGGCTTCACACTATGGGGCAGAGACACATTCCACAGACAGCCTTTCCCATGTCTTTTTTTAGTTTGTTTTTTCCATCCCCCTTTCATTTATGAGGTTCCTGTAGCTAGGCAGAGTCCCAACTCAGCAAAGCAAAACAATGTGGTACCAGGACCCAGTCCAGGGCCCAACACCATTATCCCTTTCTAATTCCCTCCCTCTTACCAGTCCTAGTTGTGCCGTGCAATTATGATGCCTACAGAAGCTGCTGAGGGAGACTCAAGGACAGACCCAGGTCCCAGGGATTAGTCATAGCTCAAAGACCTATGCAGGGGTGGAAATGCCAGGAGTTTGCTGCACTTACGGAACATGGACTGACAGTGGTTCCTTGTTGTTCATGTTTTCAGGAACGGCGAGCTCTGTGCGAGGCAGCATTAATCATGGGACAGAAAAGACTCAGCGACCGTACTGAAATGCTAAATACCTTGAACTCTACATCTTTTGCTGATTACAAGCAACTGGGTTTTAACCTGAGATCAAATATCTTCCAAGGTGAGGGGACACAAGTACCTATGCCTGACCTTCAAAGCTGGTTCCATCTACACTTTGCTTGGGCTCAGGGCAGCCACAGTTCTTTGGGTAGGGATCTGACTGTAGGTGATCCTCACTTTCCCCTCTTATTCCTTCTATCCACAGTCACTGCTTTTCCAGGGTGTGGTGCTTGAGGAAGTGAAAGCTAGAGCCTCCCTTTGTATGTATCCTATTCCTTTCTTTTCTCTTCTTTCACTCTTTTTTTTCCAAGGTGTGAAAAGTGAAGGTGTATCGTGACCCCTGTCCTCCGTGTTCAGAGCTGTCCAAATGGAAAACAGTTGCAATTAAACATCCTCTGTCATCTACCGTCCCAAGTTTTTATTTCTCTTCAAGCCTTTTAGAGATGTGGGACTCTGAAATGTCTTCCCCGAACCTTTGTTTCCAAGGTACCCAGGGATCACTCCATCTAAACAAATATTGGGAAGTAAGCATTCATCCAATTCTTGTTACTGTCATATCCAAGAAACCTGGAAATAATTGCCTTTGATTCCAGTTTCTCATGTGGCAATATGAGACAGATTCCTTTTCTTTATACAGTATGTTCCATGACAAGACCTTGCTGTATTGAAGACTGCATTGTCCTGAGTTTGTGCAGTCACACAGAAAGGAAGGACATCTTTCCCCAGGGAGCTCAAAATCATTATTGTCAAGGAAAGGGTACAATAAAAAGGAAGGTGAAGAGGAAAGGATGAGAGATTAAAATAAAGGCCCTCTAATGGCCAAAAGTCAAGAGGGGATAAAAAGAGAAGTCACAGATGGAAACTATTTGTTAAGTATGGTGGCAGAAAAGGAGCTCAAGAAGGCCTGGAGTGGTAAGATGGTGATTTTTGTGGAGCTGTGCTGCTAAATAGGAAGTTACTCACATGAATGAGGGGATTCAACAGGAGATAAGTGGGCACTTGACTAAAGAAAGGGCACTGGGATACAAATAAAGATGATACCGTGCAGCACTCTGTGTGTGTCACACTTGAGAATAAAAAGCAGATAAATTGACAAAGACAAGCTCCCTCCTGGGTGACGATGAAGCTATTATTCAGCACCTAGCCACACACCTGATCAAAGGTATTGCAGTCAACGTGTGCCTTTTCTTGAGCCCTTGGAACTGCCGGTGTTGCTCTCTTGCTTAACCCCAGGACTGCAGCAGGGTGATTCCTGTATACAGTTCCTTATTTGCTGTTCCTTGCAGGTGGCCCCCTGGAAAGCCGAAGCTTGATGAAAGATTCCTATACCCCTGATATAATTCAGAAGGTAATCAGGGATCCCAAGAACTGGCATGGAAGGAGGACCGATGAGCTAGGTATGGCTTCCACCAGGAAAAGTACATTGCTGAATTCCTGAGATGGGCGCTGCTTCTGCCAAGGACAATGGATGGGTTTGGGCAAAGGTGCGGGGGGACTGAAAATTGGCATTTTCAGAAGAGAGGAGCTCTACATCTAGAAAAATCCTTGAGGGATAATGGCATTAGAAAGGAGACTGTAACTGAACTATGATTTGCCTTCTTTTCAGGGAAATGGCATCAGAAAAATGCCCTAAATCTTAACCTGCAGAAAGCATTGGAGGACAAATACGGAAAGAAAAAAGGCAAGCCTTAAAAGGTGAAGGTTGAGGATTGGAGGGCATTCAACGAGGGATCTTTTTCCTCAACCATCTAATAAACCTCCAGATAAAGCACGAACCCATTGCTTGCTAGTTGTCAACAGCAGATTTGTTGCTGGTGCTGTCTTCCCCTCTCAATTAGGGTGTCTTTGGGAAGAGCAACGCAAGATAAATCTGAACATGAATACAAAAAATATCACTTTGTTAGTCACTGGTAAGGTGGGTCTGATTAGCGTGTGAGACACACACCCTTGCAGAGAGATGTGGTGGTGAGAGGAGGCCATATAGAAATTCATCTGCTCAGCAGGTGAGGCGGAGTAGGACCTGTGAGCAGTGTAAGATGGTATGTGGTGGGGTGGTGTGTGTGTGTGCAAACTCATGTTTGCTAGAAGATTCATGGTACTTTGACTACTGACTACTCAGCAGTCCAGAGAGAAGTACAGAGAATGGGAATGAACCAGTGTTGCCCAAGGACCTGAATGCTGCCTACCTCTCCCCACACTGAAGGCTGTAAAACTGCCACTCAGGGAAGCTTCTGAGCTGTGTGTACGTAGCAGCTAGACACACCAAGCACACAACCAGCTCCCTTCCGAGGTGAATGCAGACTCTCTTGCCAGAAAGGCACCAGAGAGTGTCCACTCAGTAGCCTGGGCACAACTCCATATGACTGGCACCAGATTCCTTCACGGGGCAGGAAAGGAGGGTTCTCTGCCCACCACTCTAGTTCTGTTGTTACATCTGCCACATGGAGGATTTCAGGCAAAGTTCTTACCATGACAGGGAGCAGTAGTAGTGTGCAAAAACAAACACAAACTCACCTGAGAAGAGGAGGCATCAGGGTATTCCCTAAAGCCCACGCTATTTGCAGGCCAAGCCAATGCAAAAAAAAAAAACCCAACCCAGCTCATCCCACCTAAAGGGAACAGGAAAGCTGCAAGAAGCCCCAGCACTTCTCCGATCTGCAAATCACCCCACAAAGTGAGTGGACCCTTACTGAAGCTCTCATAAGCCATACTCGCCCTGTCAGCCCTTTCCCTAACTCAAAGATAAGTGTCTCTCAGAGAGAAGCATGTGCATCCACCATACAGTCTGCATAATCTGAAGTTCAGAGAGCGTATCAGGACAGTAACCAAGGGCTCGAATGATGCAGAACATACTGAGTCTTTCGGGCTTCCTGATGTGTTTTTGTCACAGTATTTAATGCCACTTATTGCAGGATCCTCCCTTCCAGCTCCAAAGTGTAGCAGTTTGGCGCAGCAATCACGAAGTACATGTCTGGGAATAGCGATGCCCTGATCTTTCCCATCTGGTCCCAAGGTTTCACCATTTTAAAAGATTGATGCTTTGCTCCCTGATATGAACTGTTTTGGGGCAGAATTAGGATTGTTACTTCCCCCTTCATCGGCTGGGGATTAGATAACAATATGCTGACTTCATAAAAATAGTGAAGGAAGTTAAAATGTAACTAATGATAATCAAGTGATAATCATTTTCTACCAGCAATAATTAACCATTTGGAATTCGGATGTTTCCAGGCACATGTCCAAGTCTTTCAAATTAAGGCAAGTGGCCAAATGGCAGCTTGTAGAATCCTCCCTGTGGGTTTTTCTTGTACATCAGTACCAGGTGGCTCCTGCCTGAGCACACACCACTCCAGCTTCGGCTGAGCAACACAGCTCTGTAGAAACAACCTGTTCTCTGTGTTGCGTCCAGCACTGATGACCAACATGACTCCAGGTACACAAAAAAAGCTGTCTTCTGAGACCGCAGCGAGTCCTAATCCAGAAAACGTGGAGCTGAAACCTACTGACATTGCTTGGCGTACTGGAAGCAGGCAGTTCAGGGCACAGTCAGCTAACAGGCAAAACATAACATGTGGGCTGAATCAGCATACAAATTTACAGATCTATTTCCAATAAACATTAGAAATAGACATTAGAGCAGGCAGGCTGCAGGATTATGGCACAGCTTGAAGCAAATGTGCTTTGCTACCCATGAAAGGCTCCTGAAGAGACTAGATCAGAAGGGAAACGGACTGAAAGGTCATCTTGGTGCACCACTACGCTCTGCCACAAACTGTGATGTTTGCCTCCTGCAGTGGAGTAAATTAACTTCGTACACTTTTTACAAATTAAGATATGTTTATAAGCATTTAAATAGTACAAAATAATTGGCATCGTATAATGTGCTTAAATGTGTGACAGCTGTTTGATGCCAAGTGGACATACACGTGGCAATCCCCCTTCATCATCTTTGCTTTGCCAAATGTTACAGCTCAGCCAGGGGCAAACGCTTTCTGATGGGTGACACATTGAAAGCTGCAGAGATAACTGAGATAGCTTTCAGTGAGACAGCTCAGCTACTGGGAGCAATCAATAACTGAAGTCTCTGAGAGCTGAACAGACTAATTTAGCCAGAACCTTGGCAAGAAACATTACCCTGTGTGGCACTCCATGTTGACTAGAGTGCTTTGGGTACCCAAACTTGTGTATTTAAAGCCAGCTTTGGCATCTCCAAATAGCATGTCAGATGCAGTTAGGCAAGAACAGGGCTGAAGTAAGTGCTCACTGCAGCTGAAATCTCCCTTCTACCCGTTCCTCTGCTCATGGCAGTTCATTCCTTCTTGCTTGTCTGTGCCGGTGCTGACACATGCCCACACTCTGAACTGATTCAAGCTGGTAAAACAGCAGAAAAAATCAATACAGAAGAAAAAAGCAAAGTTAACAGGTTGACAAATTAATTTTTCTAAGCAAAGGACTTTGTTGCAGACAAGGCAATGAGCGATGGGGTATGCAGATATTGGGGAAGAGGATTGGAAAGGGAGTGGAGGGGGAAATGGCCGTTCACTGCCTTTTTTATCCAGTGAGAAAGTAGTCGCTCTTCGCTGTACCGTCTCACTGAACTCGGCACGTTGCAACATAGGTACTCTGGGTTTAAGTGATTTTACGAGGTCTGATCGTTGGGTGGCAGCTCTGAGCCAATGTTTTTATCTGGCAGAGCAAAGCTTCAGAAAAAAAAGGGTTCTCTTCCAGTGTAGCTAAATCATTCACCAAAATAGCTATTTAAGAACTGGTTTAATCATCTATAAAGAGACAATGCACTTGAAAAATAGATAATCATGCTATAGCAATTTGACATAGAAGAGACCAATTACATCCAAGCTTCTGCAGCACTCTTCTCATAACTTCTGGCATTTCTGGCAGAAACGGGAATTTCCTGGTTTAGGCTTATGCATCCTTGCAGTTGAGGCACAGATCATTCTGCAGGATGTCCCTTTTTGTTATGGTTTGAGAAACCCACAACAATTTATTGTCGTTTAGACAATTATTCTATCACCCAATAACCTCTTCTCACCCGGGAAGGGGAATCAGGTAAAAACAAGGAAACCCGGGGGTTGAAATATAAACAGATTTAATAGAATAATACTAAATAATTATCATTAATAATAGTAAAGAACCAATATTGATCCTGAGACCAGTATAAAATATACAAGGATTATACTCAGCCAGTTCTATCAGTAGGAAGCTGTGCACTCCCAGCATTGGACACAAAATGTCAGACATCACCAGCACTACGGCTTCAGGAGGAAGGGAAGGGCTCAGGGGTCCGGCACCAGGGCAAGAAGTTCTCAGGATCGCAGCCATCACAGAAGAGAGAACTTTGCAGCAAACTTTCTAATTTGTATTGAATGTGACATTCACAGTATGAAATAATCCCGTTGGCCACCATGGGTCAAGTGCCCGGGTCTCGCTCCTCCTCATCCCCGCACCTGGCGAGCTCAGAAACACTGAGCCCTTGAAACCCACACACCACAGCTGGCTATAAAGTAAATATTTTCACAAATTCAGACACTAGAGTCTTCTAAAAGTGCAGCTTTCCCAAGCATTAGAAGAGAAATTAGTCCTATGTCACTCAAACCAGGACACTTTTCGTAAAGATTTCCTGTTCTCCTGTCAATCTTTTTTTTCTTTTCCTTTAACCCCCTGACTTCTGCCTATCTCCTGCTATCCTGAATGATTCCAACCTTTGATATCTCCACTGCAAATAATTTTGAATGGCTCATTTTCAAATGGTAACAACTGTAAGAACAGGAGATAGTCACCGCAAGAACTCTTATCAGAGTCTTCAGCCTGCTATTAAATTCAGTCCTTTATGCTGTAAAGCTTGCACTGAAATAAAACTTAAATTCAGAGCTACATCTATCCTGAGGTAAGCCCAGTATTCCTGAAAGAATGGAGTACTTACTGCTGATCTTGCCTATAATGGGATAAAAGAGAAATCCAGAACTACTTGAAGTGGCTAGAGATCACAACAAAGAGGGAGCAAGTGAATTGACTTCAGTGGATTTCACTTTCAAGCACTGGGGTTGAAATACAATTGTATGTTAAGTTTAGAGGTATTTAAAACACTTAGCCATCAAGACAGAATGGTGTTTTGATGGCTAGGAATTACCTGTGGTGTTTCGCTTGACAGTGGTAGAACATGGGAGCCATGGAGCAAGAAAGTTAAAAAAAAAAAAAAAGAAAAAGAAAAAAAAAACCCAACCCCAAATGGTACGTTTGTCAGGGTTCTCTTTGGGTTTTGTTTGCCCCAGACTCCTCTTGGAGGATCCTGCTCGGTTGATGTGGCGAGTGGTAGACATTGTCTACCTGGATTTCTCCAAGGTTTTTGATACAGTTTCCCACAGCCTTCTCCTAGAGAAACTGATGGGTTACGTTCTAGACAAGCCATCTGTGCGGTGGGAACTGGCTGACGGGCTGCACCCAGAGGGTGGTGGTGGATGGCTCCTTTTCAAACTGGCAACCTGTCACAAGTGAGGTCCCCCAGGGATCGATATTTTGCCCAACACTGTTTAAAATCTTCACAAGTGATCTGGATGATGGGATCAAGTGTACACTGACAAAGTTTGCTGATGATACCAAACTGAATGGGATGTGGACATTTCAGAAGGGAGAGCCAGCCTGCAGGAAGGTCTCGATAGGCTGGAAGAGTGGGCTAACAAGAACCTTATGAAGTTCAGCAAGGACACGTGTAAGGTCTTGCACCTGGGAAAACATAATCCAGGAGTACAGCACAGGCTGGGATCTACGCAGCTGGGGAGCAGCTCTGTGGAAAGGATGTCCTGGTAGACAACAAGCTCACTGTGAGTGAACAGCGTGCTGTTGTGGCAAAGCAAGCCAACAAGATGCTGGGCTGTATCAACAAGGCCATCACCAGCAGAGACAAAGATGTCATTACCCCACTCTACTCAGCACTTGTCAGGCCAACACCTGGAATATTGTGTTCAGTTTTGGTCCGCATGACACAAAAAAGATATGAACAGGCTGGAGAGGCTTCAGAGTAGGGCCACAAAGATGGTGAAAGGACTGGGAAGCCTGCCGTACGAGGAAAAGCTGAGAGAGTTTTGCTGAGGTTTGTTCAGCCTTGAGAAAAGAAGGCTTAGGGGCGACTTTATCACCATGTTCCGGTATTTAAAGGGTGGCTACAAAGAAGATGGAGACTCCGTTTTTACAAGGAGTCACATGGAAAAGATGAGGCCTAGTGGGTACAAGTTACTACCAGGCAGATTCTGATTGGACACAAGAGGAAAATTTTTCATAATGAGGAAAATCAGCCACTGGAATAATCTCCCCAGGGAAGTGGTGGATTCCCCAACACTGGACACTTTTAGGATTCAGCTGGACAGGATGCTGGGCCGTCTTGTCTAGTCTGTGCTTTTGCCAAGAAAGGTTGGACCAAATGATCCTTGAGGTCCCTTCCAACCTGGTATTCTATAATTCTATGATCTGAAATGGTGAGGGGGCAATGTGGGACTTTGGACAGAACCCAGGCATCATGGGCTGAAGCTGCCAAGAGCAGCAACCCAGTATCAGAGGTGGGATCGCTACACTTGGAAATAGTAAGAGAGGTTTGAGAGCAACATCTCCTTACAGATGGACAATGAACTGTCTCGGCTCTGGGCAAAACAGTGGAATGGGCTACATTACCAAGAAGCTTTCAGGTTCTATTGCTGATTTTAGTAAATGGGCCTACCAGTGTTTATGCTGAGTTGCCATTTTATCCCTTTCAATAAAATTCTGCTTCTTTTAAACCCTTGGCTTCATTGCTCTTGAGCAGGAAAACTGATTATACAAGCTCATTATGTGCCCAGGCAAAATCATTTTCTTTTCCTATAACCTGTGAGTCTCGTACTGAAATTGATTACCTATTTTTAGAAAGGAGCCCTGGCTAAATCTGGCTTCTTCCCCTGCCAATCACACCTATCAGGGGAACGCGAAGCAAGCCTATCTAAATGCAGCTACATGGGAATTATGGCCTGTCCCTTTTACCAAATACGTTAATATAACTAAGAAAGAGGTAGAGTTGCTTGAGATCTTTCACCATGTTGGACTAGAAGCTGGAGAGGAGAGGTAGCATTTGCGGAAAGAAAATGGGATTATAATGGTGTCATTTTTCAAATTTTTGTCTTGGTTATCTAAGACCCCTACAACTCCAGCAGGCTTCTCTGAACCTCAGAGCTGGCTACTTTCCTTTCCACAAGAGCTTTCTTTAGTATTCTGAAGATCTGAGTTACATCAATATTCTGTGCATTGCCTTCCTTGCCACTGACGGATCCACCATCATGTGCAGGCTATTTTGTAATTTTAATGGATTTCCAAAACTTATTTACTTGGCTGCCAGGTGCCCACCAAGCCACTCGGTCACTTCCCCTCCTCAGCTGGACAGGGGGAGAAAAATATGATGAAAAACTCATGCGTCAAGATAAGGACAGGGAGATCACTCACCAGTTACTGTCACAGGCAAAAAAAAGACGTGACCTGGAGAAATTAATTTAATTTATTGCTGTTGTGGTTTAACCCCAGCTGGCCAATAAGCACCACGCAGCCACTCACGCATTTTCCCCCCTGTGGGATGGGGGAGAGAATCAGAAGAGTAAAAGTGAGAGAACTCATGGGTTGAGAAAAGACAGTTTAATAAGTAAAGCAAAAGCCGCGCATGGAAGCAAAGCAAAACAAGGAATTCATTCACTGCTTCCCATCGGCAGGCAGGTGTTCAGCCATCTCCAAGAAAGCCGGGCTCCATCACGCGTAACAGTTACTTGGGAAGACAAACGCCATCACTCCAAATGTCCCCCTTTCCCTCTTCCCCCAGCTTTATATACTGAGCATGATGTCACATGGCATGGAATATCCCTTCCATCAGTTGGGGTCAGCTGTCCTGCCTGTGTCCCCTCCCAAGTTTTTGTGCACTCCCAGCCTGCTCGCTGGTGGGGCGGTGTGAGCATCAGAAAAAGCCTTGACTCTGTGTACGCACTGCTCAGCAGTAACTAAAACATCCCTGTATTACCAACACTGTTTTCAGCACAAATCCAAAGCATAGCCCCATGCTAGCTACCAGGAAGAAAATTAAATCTATCCCAGCCAAAACCAGCACAATTGCCAATGAAATCAGAGTAGGATAATGAGAAACAAACCCAAATCTTAAAAAAACACCTTCCGCCCACCCATCCCTTCTTCCCAGGCTCAACTTCACTCCCAACTTCTCTACCTCCTCCCCCTGAGCAGTGCAGGGGAATGGAGAATGGGGGTTGTGGTCAGTTCATCACGTATTGTCTCTGCCAATCCTACCTCCTCATGCTCTTCCCCTGCTCCAGCATGGGATCCCACCCACGGGAGACAGTTTTTCACGAACTTCTCCAGCTTGAGTCCTTCCAGTGGACTGCAGCTCTTCACAAACTGCTCCAGCATGGGTCCTTTCCATGGGGTGCAGTCCTTCTGGAAAGGACTGCTCCAGTGTGGGTTGCCCGCAGGGTCACAGGTCCTGCTAGAAGACCTGCTCCAGCGTGGGCTCCTCACCATGGGGCCACAGGTCCTGCCAGGAACCTGCTCCAGCATGGGCTTCCCACAGGGCCACAGCCTCCTTTGGGGCACATCCACCTGCCCTGGTGTGGGGTCCTCCACAGGCTGTAGGGCGGATATCTGCTCCACCGTGGACCTCCATGTGCTTCAGGGGGACAACCTGCTTCACCATGGTCTTCAGCATGGGCTGCAGGGGAATCTCTGCTCTGGCACCTGGAGCACCTCCTGCCCCTCCTTCTTCACTAACCTTGGTGTCTCCAGAGTTCTTTCTCTCTCATATTCTCACTCCTCACTTCCAGTTGCTCTTGTGCAGCAGTTTTTACCCTTTCTTAAATATGTTATCACAGAGGTGCTACCAACATCGTTGATTGGTTCAGCTTTGGCCAGCAGCACATCCGTCTTGGAGCTAGCTGGAACTAGCTCTGTCAGGCATGGGGGAAATATCTGGCATCTTCTCACAGAAGCCACCCCTCTAGCCCCATAGCTACCAAAACCTTGCCACACAAGCCCAATACACTTGGGGATCTTTCTGACTCGTCTGCACCTTCTTACTGCGTTTTAGGTTGGGGACAGGGTAGCAATTGCCCATAGTGGAGGAAAATAATTATGGTGCTGCCAGGATTAAATGTGACTAGATAGTTCTCCAACACAGGTTCTTCAGAAAAAAAATATTCCTTTTCAAAAAATATGTAAGGACATTTTTGTGGGTTCTGAATGTCCATGGAAACCTGAAGTGTCTCCAAATATATCCAGGTGCAATTCAGGAGAAGAGGTTGGTGCTGGACCTGAAACTGGGACCATGACACCAGTTTTCCCAGGAGAAAACTCACAGCAAGAGTGGTCGCTCGGGGGCTGGGGCTCCTGTGAGTCACAAGATAACTCCCCAGCAGTGACAAGTGGCGAATGGTTGGAGTCGCTGGCTGATGGCAGTAACAGGCTCTCTGTGGTGATGTACTCCAAGGGGCACTGCTGAGGAGACCTGATACAGCTAAGAGCTTTTGGAGATTTCTGCTCTTCTGTTCTCATGTTTTTGCCTTTCCCACAGGCTGGTGGGGCTGGTGAGACTTCTTTCTCATCCTCAAGGTGTTGCATCACTTCCTTCTGGTCTGGGGGCAGGAAGGGCTGTGAAGGATCGGCTCCTGGCTGTTCTTGCCTCAGTGGAGCCTGGGGACAGTCTTCCTTTGGGAGGGTCACATACTGAAGGGAAACTGATTTCTCACGGACTCCCACTGGGTCCACTTCCAGGGTGTGATGCATATCAGGCTGGGAGGACATCACTGGGCTGTACAAGTATGGACCATTGAAAGCAAAGCAAGTCTTGCAAACAGTACTTGCATGAGCAGCATTCTTGCTTGGAAGCTTGGCAAACAGGCAGGCTGGACCAGCAGTCTGATTCAATGGGCAGACAAGTGCAGATGATGAAAATGAGGTTTTATATGGCACTTCAGAAGTCTGACACGAGTTTTGTAGAGCCAGTGTAGCATGGGAAACCTGCACAGTCTTTACCTTAGCTCCATGGATCTCTGCTGGACTGCTTTTCATCATCCTGCTCAGGTGAAAAAACACAGGATTTAGCTGTTATTGACAGCTCTCTAAATAACATCTCACTAAAGTGATAACTGCATACAAACAGGAGATGCTCTAAGGGGGTACAGTGTCTTCCAGGAAGCTAGAAGGAATCTTTGGCCATGTCCCTTGTACCTTCCTCAGAAGATGCAAGCCTCAGCTTTTTCTGTGCCACAGCAAGCAATCAGGTGTTTACTGTCAACTCCAACTTTTCTCAATGCCAAGATATGCAAGCACAAATCAGCTATTGAGAAAAGCTATGATTTTGCTGTAAATAAAACAGAGCTGGGGACCATTCTTTGGCCCTCTGATAAAATGGCATAGAGAAGCTGTGCCCACACTGTATAGCCGTGGTAGTCTTCTGGGTCTCCCACAGTGTCCTTGTGGTCTATAGCACAGCTAAAGTTTTGTGTCTGGTTTTCCAGTTCAAAGTGCACAGCACAATGTGACCGCTGTGTTAGAGCTGCATTCATAGTGTGAAAGAGGAGGTGTGTTGCACGGCCTGGGTACAAAGACTGGTTGAATACCACTGAAAGACACTGAACAAAGCCTAACCTGGTACAGTCGTGTCCATGTTGCCCACTGGGAATGGTTGCTACCCTGTGCTATGTCCCAAACTGTGCCAGGTTGTTATCTTGCAGAGCACTAGTTGGCGCAGGCCAAACCACGGCTGGAAGAGTGCTGACAACAGAGCAGTGCGAGCAGTTACAAGGCAGTGCTTGATACTACATCTTGCCCCTGATTTATCTGGCAATGTAGACTCAGGCAATGTGACTGCTAGCATCAGCATTTATGCAGGTCTCGAGCTTTCAGTGACACTTTGCAGTTACTTCTTCAAAATAAAGGGCCCCTGTCTCTTACAAACACTGAATGTGACGCTAGACAAAGGGAGAAGACAAAGATTTGAAAGACATAATGAACATAATCCAAAACCTAGGATAGTTTCCTGAACAGAGCACTGTGGTCACCTCCGCACTCTGTCTTTGAAGACCTGACACAAATTTGAGGCTGTATGGGTAATTGGAGCTATTTCTGATCAGCCGCACACTGGCCGGGACCACTGCAGCTCTTCTTTGTTCACATTCCCCTTTCAAAGTCAGACTTTGCTTCAAGGAGCAGAAAGTACATCATTTCTAGAGGATGAAGAGGTAAGGGAATATGTGTATTTTCATGAGAGGGAGGTTGTGTTCGGGCAGGCTGGGAGTAATTCCACCAACAAGATTTCTACCCTATTAGGTCAATGCCTTTTATTCGAACCTATTTCCGAAGGAAATGCAGAGGAAGAAAGGGAACAGGTTTCTATCTTCAAACTTAGAGCCAGGGAAGTCAAGTTCTGCAGCTGCAGCAATTCATTATAATTTCCATAGATGCCTGGAAGGTGTACACAAACTTAAGAAATATCCAGGTGAAAATTCTTTGTCCTCCCCATCGCAACGGGTGGTATCCATGCGCAGCCTGCTTTTACTTCGTGATTAGTAAAGACGCTTTCAAGAAAGGAGTCAGGAGTGGACCGCTTACTTACCCTTCCAGCACTTGAAGGCAGTTAACCTGCTCCGCCTGCTCAGAAGTGTTCTGCCCATTGAAGTCCACTTGGCTAGCTGGCTGTTTGCTGACAGCTTCCTGAAGAGAGAAAATGAAGATTGCGACACTTGTGAGAAAAGAGAGATGACATTAAGGCCAGGAAGAGCCAGAAGCCATGGGCACAAAAACACTAGTAGCACACTTGTGATAGACAGTGCAAGAATGAGCTTCCAGGCATTCACATTGCATAATTAGTTTTACCGGTTTATCAACCAATGTTTTAGAAGTAATCTTTTCTGAATAACTTTTGTCCCAACAACCTTCCTGTTCTCATTTTTAGGGCTGTGCTGTTTCCCCACCTAAACACAGTAGTAATATTGCTACAGGCAATATTTAATAGATTGATGCAGGTTTAAAAGACTGCCATTCTGAATGTATTCGTGGCACCTTCATACCACTTTGATTTGTTAGAACGTCTGTCAGCTTTTTGCTCCTTCATCCTTGCTCCAATCTGCAGATCTCTTCACGTTTCAACCTTCATTCTCTAGTCAGAACAAGCTGAGATCCATTTCTCTTCAATCTTCCAGTCACAGTAGATGGTAATGTGGAAGTAGTCCCACAGCTGTGGCTACGAAGTATGTCCTGTCCTCCAGAAGACCATTCCTTCACTTCCATATTGTCTATCTTTATGCAACATAGGAGTCAGGGGCTGCTGCAGCGGCAGCTTACTGTCACAATAAACTTCAAAGCTGCTGGTTTGTGCAATGCCTACTCTGATTCAACAGCATATGAGTACACTCTGGGCAACGTTTCACCTGTAGAGCTAAAATGACTGTCCTGTGCTGACTGACCAGAGAAACAGAATTGCTGGGATGTTTGCAAAGTTTAGGATAAGGGAATTTGCTACAGGGATGAAAACTCTCAAAACCACAAGACTAAGAACAGAGAGCATTTGTGGGTGGAGAGCTCGGTATGGGATGGGTAACAAAGTTGCTGTGATGTTTTTACAGAGGTGGATGGCCTTGTACTGGTGTTGATTACTGTGCGTGGACAGAAAAGGAAGTTGATGAAGTCCGTTGACAGCCAAATTAATCAGAAGGAATTTTAGAACAACGACTGTTCTGCAAGGGGGATTTACAGAGCCTGCAAAACATGCAGATATGCATCATGGAAAGAAGTCTGGTGTATCACACTTCCCCTATATCAACTGCTGACAGGATGCGTGCCTAAGAGACATTGCTTGCAGACTGAGTAAGAGGCTGAGAAATACTGGGTGCCAAATCAACAGTTAGCTGAGGACCACAACAGCCCACCACGTGCAGCACCCTCACGAGGGATGCTAAGACCAGGCATCCCACTTAAGGTGAAAATATAAAATGGGACACAAGGATTTGCAAGGTAGAGAGTGAGGCTGATGGAAAAGACAGGGGTGTAAAGCTAAAAATGTTGCAACTGGAGAAGTAACTGTTAAGCTAATCTTTGTAAAGACCACTTTTGCCTGGAGTTGTGCATCACTGACTTGCACTGCAGGGAGCCAGAGATGAGGTGGAAGTCATTTAGCTTAAGTAGAGGATAAAACATAGTGGTAAAAATACCACGAGCTCTCTGTCTGTAGAATGGAGATTAGCAGCATTGCCTTAAGGAGCTAGAGACATTAGAGATGTGAGATCAAATACAAATCCAGCGGTTCCAGGGGACACTCACAGATAGATAAGGCTGTGGAATTACGATAGTGAGAAACTGAAACTCGCAAGAGTCAGCTTCAGGAAGGTACCTAACCACTCCTGTCATAAAACGCCAAGTATGCTCCATGCAGTGCCTCTTTTGGTGATATCCACCTACTGGGATATAATTTCTGTGTATCGCAAGATTTGCATGGCCCTTGCAGGTGAAATCAGGAAATGGGTGAGGGAAAGAGATGGAAGAAGAAAAAGCCCCTTGCTTTTAAAAATGCCTCCAAATATATGACTGTGCAAAGTACATATTTCCTTTTCTTTGCCCTCTCCTTTCTTATATGGAGGAAAATGTCCATGACCAGGAAGGACAGCATGTAGAAGGAAATATAGCTCTCACACTATGAAGTCAACCTCCAGTGAGTGCAGAGGAGTATACAGGGAGGTAATCATGCAAAGACTATAGAAGGTGGCACTGAGGAGAGTCAGGCAACATCCTGGCCAGAAACAGAGAAAGGTCAAGTCTACCTAGGGACAACAGGTTACATGTATGAGGAGTCTGGGAGGCATTTTGCAGGCAAGGGATGGTGAAACCAACCAGATGCAGCAGAAGGGAGAGTTGGTTTTATTTTTTGACTCTCAGGTCCTGGATACTAAGGTAGGAAAGCAGGCAGAAGACCTAAGTCTGTAGTGAAGGATTTCATGAGGCTGAGCCAGGCTCCGTAATCCTCCTGGACAGGACAGAAGTCTGTTCAGTGGCAGTCCAGACCCTGAGCTAGCACCTCCCTCTCAACCAGACATCCCAACACACCCCTCCCTTCTTTCTTTTCACCCTGAAATAACTTCATGTTGTACTTCTCCAGGAGCACCCTTCAAGGTACAGTTCCCTCTTACCCCCTGGTAGCTCCGGATCAGGAAACTCTTGCTGGGGTTCGGGATCTTTTCCTCCCACATTTGCTTCTTCCTGCAACAACAACACAGAGTTGTCAAGATTTGCTTCTCAGCGTGGCCACAACCAGAAAAGACTGCGCCCCATAGGCTGCACTGCCAGGCACAGCGAGGCACCACCAAGGCCCTGGCACGCCATCACTCAACTCACACCCTTGCACAGACATGCACAAGGCTGCCCATTGCACACCAAGGCTCGTCTCCACATGGGGGGCAAGAAGCGCCTCAGCCTTTATGCTGCCCACACGGTCAACACACTGCTAAACCTCCTCGTCACAACGCAAGCCTACCTGAGGAAATACTTATAGCTGCAATAAGCAACTACTAGCAAGATGATGATGAGAGCTGGGAGCATCACTGGGAGAAGCACTGGTGGCAGAACTGAAACAGAGAAAAGAGAAATAGATATCCACCTTCTTTCTTCCCGTAACAGGTTTTTCACTTGGGTCACTCTTCCTGCAAGCAGATCAGGGAAATGCAGGTGGCATGTCACGGGACAGGATCATGAGGCCTTCAAACTGTTGGGAAACCCTCCAAAGTGGGAGACCAAGCGTGGCCTGAACAGCTTGCTGACCAAAATGGTTTACTGTTTCCTTTACTGATCCATTTTTATTTTCCATTGACAGCTTTCCTCTCCGATAGAGCTTAGCCTGCTATAGTTTCTGAATACATCCATAAACGCCCCTACCTCTGTTCTGATCCACAAATTTATCTGATTTCACATTGGCTGCATTTAATCCTCACAGCATTTAAGTATCAGTATACCTCAGGCTTGAGATACACAGATCGTGTGTGTGTACATACATGCCCAGGAACATTAAAATCAAGTGACTCACCACAACTTTCTGATAAATCTTGAAGCCAAAAATATTATCAGGCATTTTGAAAAACGGAAGAACTTTTTGTTTCTAAGCCACCGTGTGAAAACTCCTCTATCCTCAGCTTGCTCACACATTTCCAGGCCTGGTCTTAACACTGAATTCATGAAGCTTTGCTCTCCATGCTCCCACAGTTTTGAGAACAGAAGGACAGACCCAGCCAACAGGAGGACTCTGGGAGGAAACTTGGCTTGATTATACCTGCCACATCCCCACCTGAAAGGATTCTTTTCCTAAGGAACAGACTACTTTTCCTACCTCTCCCTTACAGCCCAGGAGAGAATTCAAACTGAAATGTACCACTCTTCGTTTCCCAAGTGAACTCCTCGCTCCATTCACTCCAAGGCCCCTTGTGATAATCTGGCATATTCACCCTTGCCCGCATTTTTATGGTATAAGATGTGGATGGCTCCAGGTTCTGCAGGCAGTAGTAAGGTTCATCATTTGTAATGTTTATGGAAAACTGAGGAATAAAAAGAAGAAAACATGAAAAAGAAGAAATAACTTTCCCACCCATACTGCTCACAGAACACCTACAATCCCATGTATTACATCACCTACCTTTGGCATTTGGCTGGTTTTCCAGTATTCAGCTTCGTATCTCTGTTTTATAAATTTTTTGTCAAATGTATACTTTGTCCATCTCAGCTTATAATCTTGATCTTTTGTCATTGTCACTGTTACATTTTTAGGGGGTAGCACCTTGACTGTAACACAGTTTTGAGAATAGGCATCAACACAACCACCTTCCTGAATACTCCTTACCTTCTTATGCATCTTTTTTCCCTTTCCCACACTAGGTAGTTCAATAATAACTAAAATGCAAAAGATGCAAGAGAAGTGTTCTTCAACTAGTGCTTCACAAGAGCATCTTTTCCCTGACAGTATCTTGATAATCAAGTGTAACAGCCAGCTTCACTGAGTTCTTGAGAAAGCTACTGCTTTTCGTATCTGTCTTCCTCAGCCAAATCTAACAACCGTGTATCATAAGTGAAGAATTAAGACAATTTCAGATACATTTTTAAATGTACTAACAAGTACAAAAAAAGCATTGATGAACTGGGGTGGTCCACAGGGGCCACCACGATGTTCAGAGTGGGCTGGACCACATGATGGATGAGGAGAGTCAGAGGGAACTGGGCTTATTCAGCCTGAAAAAGAAAAGGCTAAGAAGTATCTGTTATTTTCAACTAACTATTAAGAAGTTGTAGAGAAGATGGATCCAGAATCCTCTCAGAGGTACCTAGTGAAAGGACAGGAGACAATGGCTACAAGTTGCAACTCAGGATAATGGTGGGGGAGAAACTACCATGAGACTAGTCAAACACTGGGACAGGGACCCAGAGACAGGGTAAAACCTCTGTCCCTGGAAATATTCAAAACTTACCTGAACAAGGCTCTGAACAACCCCATCTCAATGATCTGCCCTGAGCAGGAGCCTGGACTAAATGTCCTCCATTCTATGCATGCCTTTATGAGTCTATGATTTGAAGCAAAGCTCTGCAAAAGCCACATATAATCTGTTGGACCCCAGGTATTTCTTTAAGGTATCACCACCTCTCTACACAGATTGCAGCTATATCCCAGATCATTTCAGCCTGACTTCTGTATGGCTGCTGACTTCTTCAGATTCTCTGAGACCCTGAGCACCTGTGTTGTCAGAGATCTGACACCTGGAAGGAAAGACACATGACATGGCTCCTAAGTGTGTTTTTTTCCAGAGGCAGTTACTTGTCAGTGTCCTCTAGGCTTCATATTATACAATTTTTACAAAAGCCTTGTCAGTATGTGCACTTGCTGGCTCCATTCCTAGGGAAGTTCTTGGTCACGCTGTGCTATCATGGTCTTTCAAAGAGAAGCATAGGCACAGGATCATCAATGGATGGATCAACAGCATGTTCTGCCAAGGAGATAAAAGCTGCTATGTGGAGACAATTAGAGTATCTTTCTACATAGGAAGCACTAGAAACATTACACTGAGTGAAGCACATGAGCCGCAAGACTGGTGGATACTTAGAGTCCTGTGCCATGGGGCAAAATGGGTTTTCAGAGACTTTTCAACGTGGCTGTAAATATGGTCTTTGCAGCATGAGTGTGATTTGCTTGAGAACTTGTTAGCAATGAGCAGTGAAGTCATAAACCAGTCACTTCAACACCAGTTATTACCAATTTAAATGAAAACCATCTTCCAAGATCTGGAGTTTTCAAACTGATTTATTCATCTTTTGATACTCGTTTGTTTCTTCTAAAAGTTTGCTGAAGTGTGGTGTTACGCTAATTCTTTGTTTAGCACCTGTATAATCTATTTATGCTTATAAACTCCACTAATGCTCAAGTTTTTTTTCCAGTTCTTACGGATATTCTTGGTAAGTTACCTACAGAGCATACTCATCTTCAGGGGCACTTATGTGGACTCAAGTGTGCAGTGTTTTCTGTTTCAAGAGCATTGCAGGAGTGCTCACCTCAGCTTCTTTGATATAGGGCAGCTTCCTCTGCTTTTTTTTTTACATTGCAGAACTTCAAAAATTATCAGAATCAGTAGACCTTCCTATGCTATGACTTCTCCAGAGGGATAACTGGCTTGTCATGTTCCTGTTTGGTACTACTATTACACATTGTGTTAACTTCACTTTGACAATGCTCATATGAGACTGTGTAACAAACTGAATCAGTGAAACTATCTGAATATCACAAACAATCAAACAAAACCAAGCTGCGTTCACGGAGAGCTTATTCCCTCATTAACAGAAATTGGTTCTGTTTTGAGCTGGAAATCCTAATGAAAATTCTCAACTTGCACCTGACTTTTCTGATGTAGATTGTAATCCATATCTCATTTTATATCACAGACTCTGTATGCATTTTATTTTGGTACACAGTTAAATAAAAATCTCTAAAGGTTTTTTTTCTGCGTGGGAACCAAAAAACACTCCTGCAATAACTGTACCCTATTCTACCTAAATTAAGAAAAAAAAATACTAAGAACCTAGAGAAACAACCATTACCAGAAAAAAAGCCACTTTCTGATCAAGAACATAAAGCCCATGGTCCATCCTTCTGATGGTACACCCCGTGTACAGAAAAGCAGTAAAGCGGTATTTGAAACTTGTGTACTGGTCCACCACATTTTAGAGACTTCCAGTGCTCTTTGAGTGAGTACCTGGAATTTTTCTCTTCCCACCCACTTTTCCTCACCACCACTGTCTTCAGCCCCACTTGCCCACACAGGCTTCTCTCCAAGAAACAAGCACGAGAAGCAAGACACAACACAGCAACTCACTGTTCTTGTAGGCTTCAATCAGTTTCTCCTCCGTCTTGGCCCGGACAGACACATGGTACTGGCTCTGACTGCTGGAGTTGCTAACAGGGATCTCACAGCTCTGGACCACATACGGGATGTGGGGCAAAGGCTTCTCATGCACAGGAGAGCACTCCTCTTCTCTGAGGGGAGAAAAAGAGGTTAAGCTGAAGTCAGGATGAATGGACAGAGCAGAAACTCCATGGGAGAGGCGTAGGCACGCTGCCATGGGCAGAGCACGTACGCTGATGCCGGAGTGGCCCTGAAGAACAAGCCAAAGAGGACAGAGGTGATGATGGCTTTCTTCACTTCCCAGCTGCACATCAGACGATCTGCACCATTGAAGAGGCAGCGAAGGTTCCTGGGCTGAAGGCCACCTTCAGAGAAGATGAGAGCAAGCTAAGTGACAGGAAAGGTCTGGCTTCTTAGCCAGTGCTTCCAGTCCTGCACGTCCCCACTCCGTCCCACGCTACCTTCAGGGGTCTCCCATGACACCTCCGTGCTCCACTCGCTGTACTGCCCAGAGAAGCCACTGGCCCGCCCCGGTCTGGCTCGCACACGGGCAACGTAGCTGCTCCCCGGGACAAGGTCCTTGTGGTGGAGATGGCAGCTTGTGGTGTTGGAGAGCAAGAGCGAGGCAGCTTTCTGTTGTTGGGGGAAAGGAGGGAGAGCGAGAAGGGAGGAAATCGGGGACTTGGTGCTATGAACGCTTAAAAATTAAAAAAAAAAAGAAGTGCATCCTCCTGGAAGGAGAAGAAGCTTCAAATGTATTTTGCCTTTTTACCACGTGAACCCACAGGCTCCTGTTGGAACATGATTTAATTTCGGTTGGGAGGCATTCAGGGCACAATCAATTCTGACTCAAAACCCAAGCACAGTGCTTTTTTTTCAGTGAAGAACAGATCTTTGCAGTCAATTCAGAGTAAGTGGTATTTCACTGGGCAAGTCACTTGCAAACAGGAAAAGAGCCCCTTCCACCTGACCTGAAACAACATTTGTCACCATCTCCTCATAGTACCTGAGAACGGAAAGGCCACTCATTTGCACAACATTCACCACAGGCTCTCAGCCACCCAAAAGAGTACAGCCCAAACCGCGGCAGCCCAGCTCCTTCACTCTTACCTCCCAGGACTCCCACTCCCGCTTGTAAGTGACTTCATACTCCAGCGCGTTGCCCAGCCCTTGGCTTCCATCAGCTGCTTTCCAGGTCAGCAAGAAGTCTCCTGATCTCATCGAGGTGACTGAGAGGTTTTGAGGCGGGAGGGTCTGAACTGGAAGGTGAAGGTACAACCCATGAGAGGAGATAGTAGGGACAGGGACATGAAGAGGGGAAGAAATTTCCTAGCTGATGTTCTCTGAATGACAGAATCTGGATATTTAACAATTTCCCTGGATTGCTACAAATAATCCATGATTCTTTTTCACTGCAAAGTGCAAACTCTGCAAGACCTGGGAAATATATTCATGAACAGAAGTGGAAAGTAGGGAGAAGAGTGGTGTTATGCAGTCTTATAGCAACTTTGTGAAAGTATATGCTGTAATCCATGCAGAGCATGGTTCTGAAACAGAAAGCTTTTTTAATGTCTTCCCCCGATCCCAGTCAAAACACTGGTTAGCTGGCAGGTCTACCGCCATTTTTTCCATTGTAGTCATTGAAGGTAGACTCAATTTTGTCTGTCCCGAATGCAGTGAGTTTGAAGGTGGTAGTATGGCCTTATTGCCATTTAGCTTCACTCGTGCTTACGTTTCAGATTAAGGGCTAACCTAAGTATCTTTTCAGGATTAGATATTCAATACATTAATCTGAAAATATTTTAAATACTCAAGAATAGAGACAAGACTTAGTCGTTCATCTTTACCATTCTGAAACAAGTAGACATTTAGGTCTGCCTGCAGTGTCAGGTCAAATTTGAAGCTGTAGTTTTCTTGATCATATCCATAGATGTTACACACCCAGTGCATTGTGAAGTTCTGACAGTCAGGGTGGTTTTCACCTGTGTGGGATCTGCAGGTCATTTCTTTGTTCCTGTTTACAGAGAAATAAAGTATGACTATCTGAATAGGAAGCTGCTAGATGGCCCAAAGTGTGGTTTCTGAAACCTTCCCCAAATGCTATTTTATTCTGTTTCTAAATCAATGTTTATCACTGCATTATGTTGGCATACTCCTGTAGTTCATTAAGTGAAATGAATAAATTCTTTAATATCAAGCACCTTTGCTTTATTCTCTCTTCCTTTCCTCAAAGGAAGATGCACTCACAATAACTGTCTTGGGTTGGTAGGTGTCTGGGCCCTGAACAACCTCTTTCACATTTTCCCCCACAAGGGGTTTGGCTACCCATGCTCAAGGCTGTCTAAGATGGAATCAGCCTGACTGAGAGCCTCCCCACCTTCACTCAGAAGCTGCTTTTAACTTCAGGCCCTTGCCATTGGTCCTTGCCTGAGCTGTGACACAGCCATATCTGTACCTGGTGATACACATTGTTGGTTGTGATCCATGGACTTGACTTCCTAGCTTGACCTTAAGCCTGGCTACTGGATAGGGACTTCCTTGGGGATCCGGACTAATGGCTGATCCTGTTCCCTCTCACTGTTCTGCTTTTCTTGTTACTGTGACATTATGCCATTGTCAATGAGATCAATGCCTTGCTGTCAACCTCAGCTCCTAGCTCACCTTCCCTTAGCAAGCAAAGCTTGTTGCTTCCATAACAGTAGGGCTGGTGGTTTACATGTGTGCTTGTGTATGCTATGCTATGCTTACACTAGAAAAGTCAAAGAAGGTCAGCCAAAGAAATGCAGCTAGCAGTTGGGACAGAAGTTTAGTGAGGACTATGGGACTGCAGTTCTCCTACTCAAAAATATTATGTCCACACAGACCTGTGGAGTCCTTTGTGCCACAGCAACAGTTCTGTGGTTTGTAGACTTCAATCCACAGCAAACTACTAACATTTGGAATGTGATTCAATACTCTAGGGACTGTAAGGGGCATCTTTTCCATTGACTTCAGCAGCTGTCAGGTCAACTCATGAATGAATCTTACAGCTCGGTCTCAAAAATAAAACCAAGATAACTCCTTCCTATTCTTATTTCACATGTTTTCTTCTCACCTTCCAATCTCTCTGCTGTTTACCCCTCCATCTCCTGCTTCTACTATTATTCTTTTTCTCTGTTCCCTATCTCTTCCTTCTTCTCTGCCTCTTCCTATCCTTCATGCTCTCCAGTTTGACTGTTCTTGAAAGGAAGCAGAAGTAGCAAAAAGATAGTGCAAGACATAGCCTAGTATCTCTGAGAGGAAACCCAATGAGTCAAACAAACACATCCAACTTCTGTTTTTCTCACAGTTTGTTTTGCAGAATTTGTTTCAACATAGCTATGCTCTTACTGGCATAAGGAAGAAGACAACTTCTTAGCCATTCTGATTAGTTATTATCACCACTGCATCTAGTGTAACACATCCTTCTCCACACGGGTGCAATAATTAATATGTCCTGCCATATTTTGTGTGGGGGGTATCACAGTAAAAGCACGGGCAACTGATAGAAAAGATAATGAAAACAGCTTGATTAGCATGTTCTCCTTCCTGTTCTTCCTCATCCTATACAGATCCAGCTTTCTCCCTAGCCTGGACATAACACTGGTGTCTGCAAGCTGTATATCATGCTGGCTGCAAGCCCAGCCCACTGTCTTTTCACCGAGCTCTGTCTCTTAAGTTCAGGAGTCAAGTCCCTTTAGACCCTTCACAGAACACCAGCAACACTTACTTTTCACAGGTGTTGTTAAAGTTCAGAGTCACATTCAGGAATTCATGAGCCTCTGAACACTCCATCCATGTGCAAGTTGTAAGAGATACGTAGTTGTTGTAACACTGTAGGGTCTGCATTGGGATGCTCTCTGAAAATAGGAAACAGTCAGAAGACGGATGGGGCTTGTCGTGGGGCTAAAGGAAGTAGTGGGAAATCATGGAATCATCAAATGGTTAGAGTTGGAAGGGACCTTAAACATCATCTGGTTCCAATCCCCCTGCCATGGGCAGGGACATCTTCCACTGGATTAGGTTGCTCAAAGCCCCATCCAACCTGGCCTTGAACACTTCCAGGGATGGGGCATCCACAAATTCTCTGGCACCCTAGATTTTACAATATCTAATTGTAAAATGAACACAAGCTTTTCTACTGTGCTGGAGAAACAGAGACAGAGAAGTGAGGAGCTGGGTGGTGAGATCTGCTGGGAATATAGAATCATAAAATAGTTTTGGTTGGAAGGAACGTTTAAAGCTCGTCTAGTCCAACCAACCTGCAATGAGCAGGGACATCCTCAACTAGATCCAGTTGCTTAGAGCCCAATCCAACATGATCTTGAATGTTTCCAGGGATGAGGCATCTATCACGTCTTTGGGCAACCTGTGCCAGTGTTTCACCACCTTTATTGTAAAAAATTTCTTCCTAATATCTAGTCTAAATCTACCCTCTTTCAGTTTAAAAACATTACCCCTGTTCTAACACAACACCCTGCTACAATGCTTGTCCCCATCTTTCCTGTAGACCCCCTTTAGGTACTGAAAGGCTGCAATAAGGTCTCTCCGGAACCTTCTCTTCTCCAGGCTGAATAATCCCAGCTCTCTCAGCCTGTCCTCATAGGAGAGGTCTGATCCCTCTGATCATTTTTGTGGCCCTCCTCTGGACCCTCTCCAACAGGTTAGTAAATATACTAACAGGCTTCTAGTTCATAAAGCTTGGAGTCTTGCCTAAATACCATTCACAACTCTCCCATTGGCATACATCTGGAGTGTTTGGTATAGCCCTGGTAATTACATATGTGTGCACTCACAGAGTGTCCTTCTCTTTCTGTCACCAAGATGAAAGTAGAAAATAAAGGAAGGATGGAGAAATGTCAGGTTAAAAGAAAAGGAACAATAATAGAAAAGAAAGGAGGAAAAAATAGAGATAGGGAGTCTGCAACTCACCTCGAATAGTTCTAACCCCCAAAACCAAACATGGAGCCAGAAGAAGGCCGATGAGCTCTCTCATCTTTACACCTTTGCACATGAGCATGATCTTATGTCAGGCAACAGCTCCCTGCACCACTGGTTGTTCTTCCTCAAGGGCATGCTCAACAGCCACCGGTCTTCCTCTGTTGTCACCAGCTGTAGCTGAAAGCAGAACTCATGTGGTTAGCTGGGAAAGCCTTGGGCCTTCTGTTGGTTAGCTGGGAAAGCCTTGGGCCTTCTGTTGGCCTCAGACCACCTCTTCCATCAACACTGACGTGATCTCTCAGAGTAGCTTCGTATGAAGATAATTTATTAAGGGGAAAACTTTTTGCCTCTTCATCAGAGGACAAAGACAAAGATTGCTGTTTGGAAATAATGATAGGACTTTCCACCTCCTTTCTTCACCTTGAGAGTAAGAAATAATGCCTAAGTTATGAGAAGGAATGAATTATCCATGTTGATTCACCCATCTGATCCATACACAGTACATCCTGCTGTTCCATTGAATCATGAACCTGTCCAAAAAGAAACATTTCCTTGCCTCTCTTACCACTCCTACTCCTCACAAAAATGTACTTCTAGTGAACTGAGAGATCCAGTCCTCCTATTTCTTCACTTTAAGGCTTGATTCACAGGGCTTTTAAGTCCTTGTTTGTTTGAGGAGAGAGGGCTCTTTGCCAATTCCTTCCCCACAGTAGCAACACATTTGCCTTACCTGAATGCTGAGTGGTCTTCAAGGCAGGTGCTTCACAGCAAGCGGTTATTTGACTTTCTCTTTATCATTCACATGGAGTTGGTGCAAATGCAACTGCCGGTGGGAGACCCACAGCCCTACCCCTTCAAATGAGCCTGTGCTCTATTCCCCTTTCAGTTGCACGGTTGTAGTCTGCAGCACCAGCTGCATGTTTGATTTGTCCGCTCCAACCTTCCTGTTTATAGCATAGGCCCAGCAACTAGGTTGCTAATCAGATGTCATACAATTAATAGGAAGAGGGAAGGAAGTACTTTACACTCTTCTATTTCACTTAAACAATTTCGAAGAAACATGACTAGTTTTTCCACAAATAAGAAATAACGATCTCTTAACAGAGGCTGAACTTTGCTGCTCGTTCTCTTTTCTGTTGATCTGCAATCAAAACCTGTCCTTTAAATCATCATTCTCCTTGTGTGCAATGTTTTCTGAAAGGAAAATTCATTGCCATAAAGTTAAATGGTCATTAAATAAAACATTAGTTTCCATTGTGAATGTTGTCTTAAAGACACATTGCAGTTGCTAAGCCTGACCTGTATAAAACTGTCTCCATCCAAATAGTAGCACTAGAAGTGCGGATTCTACTTAAACCAAACCCACACTGCTATGGGATTAAAATTCAAGCCACACTCTGATTATATATTTTAATTTAAGTGATAATATCACTCTGCATCAATAGAAGTAAGGAAAATACTCTCAAATGGAGACAGTGTGATTTAACATATATTTAGATAATCTTTTTAATCTTAGGAAAAAAAAGGAAAGGGAGTGGTGATATCTAAAGAAGTGAGAGGCAGTGAAGTTTCTTACTGCTTTCTCTAACTTAGACTGCAGTCTCTGTGCAAAGACTATTATAGTTTTGGGCATTACTTTTATCAATTGAAAGTACCAGAGTCCAGGCAACTTTGGATTATGTCCTCGGCAGCATACACAATTTCTTACAAAACAGTAGCAGCTGGAAGTGCATTACAGAAAATTTTAAAGAGCTAAAAGAAAAGCAGAGTAAGCTAAAGAGAGGAAGGAGAAGGGAAAGCGACTTGGCAATACTTTTGAGGATATGCTGTAAAAGTGAACGTTGCACACAGTGTAGGGACATGCGCTTGAGAATGGAGACTTTTTGACTTCGCAGTTCCCAAAGGGCACAGATGCACTCTCCTTCTCTTCATGCTTCTTTCACAGATAAACAAGTGGTGTATGTTTATCCTTTTGGTTTCTTCTTAACCGGCAGAAGAATTATCCCACTTCCATGGAGAGATCTCAGTGGAGAAAAATGAGAATTGGTAGTGAATACCCACACACTATGTCTCTTGAAACTTCAGTCATTCATCAGTAATTGCTTTTTGTTCTTTTCATGCTTGTTAAGCACACTCACACTGTGTGTGATTCCAAGCAGTACTCTGTTACTCCTCTCACTTGATTTACTCCAGTTAGGTTTTGGCATCCCTAGACATGAAGGATCTACCTATCAGATGGAGTGCTTCTGCAACAGAGCAATGCTTGGTGAAATTAAAGTTCCCATGGATGGGACTAAGGCAGACCTCTTCAGCGAAGCTGCTACAGTAACTTGAGCTTGCATGGAGTGTGACTGGATCAGTGACAGCAAATTCACCAGACTAGTCTCATAGCAGTGTCTGACACCGTCAGTTACCTTATTAGTTTGCAGAGAAATCACCATGCCAAAACATGCTGCAAAGGCCTGAAGAACTTTGGCTTCAGAAAGCTGAGAGGAACCTGTGTCTAGATAATCAGGCTGTGAAGTGCTGTCTGTCTTTCTAAAGCCTTCACAAAGGGAGTTAACTAGCATGTTGATTCCCTGTCTAAAGTGAAAACTGGTAACAACCTTTAGCAGCAGCTTAGGGTAGTGGTTCAAAAAAACGCTTCTGGAAAAAAGACCAGGTATGAGGGATGAGTCTAAAACCCTGGATTTCTCCTGCTTTGTTTGCTGACCCATAGTGAAAGCCACTTTCATGGATATATATAAAAAGCAGTGAGCAGATTGGCATAAATTCAGTGGTAATTTCTTCAGAACTACTGGGATGGGCTGTTTGACCAGAAAGACTTTAATTAATCCTTTCAGAAAACACAGAATTGTGAATTGACAAGACACCAGAAGGCCATTTGTTAATCAGTTAAAATCTTTTATCCAAAAGTGAGATATAACTTGACTGAATGAATGGACAAGTCAAGCCTTTCAGCTCCAAGACAGGACATGAGGATGAAGCCAAATCATACTTGAGACACTGTGTGGGTCTTGTCATATCTGTATAGTCCATCCGTAGCCTCTCTTGCACTCAGTGGAATTTGTGAGGCATGTGATTTCACAGATTGATATTACAGTAGCCCGGTATCCCTCAGTGGGCTGAGTGGACCTCATCTGCTGAATCTAGTCTTCATCTCCAGGAGGAGGTCACCTCCCAAAAAGTGGTCCTGGGTGACATGAACACTAGCCAACACCGTGTCATGAGTTTCTCAACAGGTAGCATGTGCAGCAAAGGCTTTTAGGTGTCTTAAGCAGGATGGGGTCCCTTCAGGAGCAGAAAAAGGAAAGTATCTCCTTCATTTCTAATAAAATTAAGATCATGACCAAGTAAATAAAAACATGGACAAACATTTTATAAGAAAAGATGCATGCAGTTGAAAAGATGGCATGTACCACGAGGAATCAAGACATTCTCTTGGTAAGTGCTAAGACAGACCCAACAATTATGGCCCATATGCCCACCAACAACAAAGAAACAGCAGGTGAGAGGCTAAAAATGCAATCCTACATATTCCCATTCTTCACTGGGCCCAGTTTTATACACTGTCAGATAGCAGAGGCTCAGTGCGTGATTGATTAAACTGTGTAGGGAAAAGGGGATTATATTTATTAGTACGTGGTAAATTTTTGAAGCAGATTAAGTTTATATGAGATGGGTTTCACCTAATCAAAACAGAATCAGTGCTGCTGACATTTAAGATGAAAAACACTACTAGGCAATTTTAAAATGAAAACCAAGGAAATCATGCCAGGTGTGGAAAGCAAATTGTTCAGATTGATATATCTGTGTGGTCTGAAATCACAGAAAGCTTATGACTTAGAAAAATGGATAGAATAGAAGGTAAGAAAAAAAAAACAAAGAAAAACAATAACACAGGTAAGCAGAGCATATAAAACTATGCAACCAAATCAAGACAAATGCCCAAATATGTCTATACAAATACTTCCCTTTTAAAATACAGTTTAAATGGCAGAACAATTGGCAAATACCTTTAAAAAAACAAACAACCCAAATGTAATAGGCATTATGGAAGTTTGAAGAAAAGAAGATATTCAGTGGGACACTGATACATAAATATACATTTTGTACCAGAAGGGTAGTTTGCATTTACACATTAATGCTAAAGAAAGTATAGTGTCAAACAGAGTATATGTCAACAGTTGTGCTGTACTACAGAATTTCAAGCGCTGCAGAATCTCATTCCACACTAAAAGGAACGGTATGCTGTTAGTGCTATGCTATCATCTGTCACCTGATCAAAAGGAGGTGAGTGAAATGCTAGAGGTGACCAAAGACCCTGAAGGGCAGACAAACAGTAAGAATGGGACAGTCCAGTCATACCAGACTAGGTAAAAATCACAGTGAACCGTGATGAGGCTATGTCTGCACTGGTAGACTAAACCAGGACAAGACAAAGGTTTGAGCTCTGGAATGAGATCATAGACTCCACTCAACTGTTAGCCAACGCTTTGACATGGCTTTTGTCTATGTCAGTGAGCAAGCCAGGGACAATTTCCAGCATGCAGTGTGGAAGAGGCCACCTTCTACTGCTGGGGAAAAGCTTGGACACATGGATCTTCCAGGACTGCTCCATGTCAATTGCTCTTACAGCCAGAAATGGACCTTGGTCTATTTTATTTGCTAGTGTGGATCTAGTCACAGATACTGCTTTTTTAGCCACTATGAATGATTGCTTCTTGGAGCTATTTGTGAAAACACTCACAAGAAAAGAAAAAAAATGATGTAGTCCTGAATAATATATAAGACCTAGTACAAGCTGAAACAACAAAAGACACAAGTTTGCTACAATAATGTTTTAAGGGCACACACAAAAATAACAGGACTTGCGAAAATAAGCCCAAGAAGCTGTTAAAAGGTTCAAATGTCTGCAGTGCCAAAGGGGCTGTTTAAAAAATCATTTAAAAACTCAAAAGTGAACTTAGGCCTTTTGTAATTCTACCCATGTTATAAAGGTAGGGTTATTGTAGCCTTAATGTTCTGAAAAAACAAATGAGGCAAGACACATAGCAAAAAATGATAACTTACAGTGATCTTTTCCAGTTAAATATTTCAGTTTAATAAAACACAATTACTTTCTTTACAAGCCTTGCATAACCTACATTCTCACTCGATTGCTTTCTTGCAATAAAATCCATAAAGAACTCAAAAATTCAATTGCCAAACAACTAATTGTAGTAAATAATCAGAGACTTTAACAGGCCTCAGTATCAGAGAAAAAGAAGTACCAAATGCAAGTTTTTGAGGAGTACTCAGAGAGGAATCCAGGGAACTACTGACCAATTACACTGGCTTTTGTACAGGATAGGTGGTACAAACTGTAATGAAAAATAGAAATAATAGAGAGAAACGTTCTGCAAAAGAGTTAACATAGCTTCTGTAGAGAGTAGTCATGCCTCATAAAACTAGTAGAGTTCTTGGAAGAACTCCAGAAAGCAAACAGATACAGGGGTATCGAATTAGTGTGTTATACCTAGATGCCTAAAAAGCTTGACGAAGTCCCTCAAAAATGTGGTTCCAAGAAATTAAGAGATAAAAGGAAGCTGCTTATGTAGATTAAAGTCAGTTAAAGACAAAAAAAAAAAAAAAGAGAGAAATTAATGATTAGTTTTCATATTGGAGGAAAGCTTTAAGTGAGTTCTCCCATAATTCGACATAATTACAAATTTATGGAAGACTGAGTGATGAGAGATCTCTCACCTGAGAGATCTGGGTGACTGAGACAAAATTTTGTCTGGGGTACTCCAATCTAATGACGATGGACAGAACGCTAACTTATTAGGTATAAATGGGGTATAAAATTAGAATCATAGAGCCATAGATTCATAGAATGGTTTGGCTGGAAGGGTCCAAACCCCCTGCTGTGGGGAGGGACACCTTTCACTACATCAGCTTGCTCAAAGGCCTCCCCATCCTGCCTTTGAACATTTCCACTGATGGGGCATCCACAACTTCTCTGGGCAACCAGTTTCCATGTCTCGCCAGCCTCATTATAAAAAATTTCTTCCTTGTAACCAATCTAAATCTATCGTCTTTCAGTTTAAAACCATTGCCCCTTGTCCTGTTACTACAAGCCTTGGTAAAAAGTCTTTCTGCGTCTTTCTTACAAGCCCCCTTTATATACTGAAAGGCCACAATAAGGTCTCCCCAGAGCCTTCTCTTCTCCAGGCTGAACAACGCCAACTATCTCAGCCTTATTTCACAGGAGAAGTGCTCCAGCCCCTCTGATCATTTTTGTGGCCCTCTTCTGGACCCACTCCAACAGGTCCCTGTCTTCCCTGCACTGAGGGCTCCAGAGCTGGATGCAGTACTCCAGGTGGGGTCTCCCGAGAGTGGAGCAGAGGGGCAGAATCCCCTCCTTCGACCTGCTGGACACACTTTTTTTGATGCAGCCCAGGATGAGGTTGGCTTCCTGGTCTGCAAGCTCACATTGCTGGCTCATATCTAGTTTTTCACCCACCATTATGCCCCAAGGCCTTCTCTGCAGGGCTGCTCTCAGTCAATTAATCAATTCAGTGTTAATAAATACATAGAAATTCATGTGACAAAAAAAATAATTCTAACTATACAACGAGATCAAAGAACCTGTGAGAGCAGACAAATAATAATAGTAATGGGAGAGTCCAATTATCATGGACTGTCTAAATAACATGTTTCTTGAATACCATACTCAGTTCTTGTCATCTCATCTCTGAAGGAGTACTGTAGAATACTCTGTAGAAACAGAAAAAGTATAGAGTTGTTATCAGAAATATGAGATCTATAGGAAGAGACACTAATTACTACCTAATTTTTCAGCTTGGAAAAACAGGAGATGGTGAATAAGGAATGATGGTTTATCAATTCTCCTAGAAGAAGAACAAAGGAGCAATTTACCATGCAACTGACACAAAATGAGTCCAGGAAAGTGTGGGCATTTTTTTGTTTGAATGTTTTTATTTATAAACAAATTGACTAATGCTTTACTATCACACATTATGAAGCCAAAAATTAAGTGATTTTAGAAAGGGATTAGTTGAATTTCTACAGGCCAGAGCTGTTAAGTATGTATTATCTACAACAGCTTAGATGTAATCTTCAACTCAGGAAGGCTCTGGGCCAGATACCAGGTAAATATATCAGTCAAGGATTTAATTATTTACTGTATACTTTGCCATGTATACTACACCCTGGCTTTAAGCATCCACTGCAAATATTGGCAGAGGCAGAATACTGGGCAAGATGGAATGACTGTTTAGACCCAACGTGTGAGTCTTATGTTCCTATATTACAGCCTCTGCTGCAAGTAGAAGGGGAGAAAAGAGTGTCTTTTGATGCTGAAGAAGCATCATGAATCCATCATGAATCTGCAGTGAATGAAATAAATTTGAAAATTTGCATCAACATCTTATGTACCTCCGAATGCAGCAGAAGGACAAACAGGTTAGAAGTACACTGCAAGGCCATGGCAGATGCAAAAGTACTCATCTCAAAAGTTTGCAATGTATGTGCATGCCGTGAACAAGGAGCTGGAAATTTTTTAAAAAGATAATAGGAAAAGCTGTTTCAGACAGTTTTACATCTATTTTTCTAGACAAACAAACTAGCCTTCAACAATGAGGACCATATGCTCTGTTACCAACTTGAAAGGACAAAATGAATCTACAAAGCTTTTGACCTAAAGCTGGCTCATGTTGGGCAAGTTTGCAGAGGAGTCTGGGTCCACCCACCTAACACCATGGTGAAACATCCATCGTGTAATATGAGGATGTAATATGTAATGTTAGGATCAAGGTTGGAGCACACAGAATCCCGGCAGCCACTTGGAAGGACCTAAAATGGGCCAAAACAGGCATGAAGTCATTGTGCTACTTATTCCCCGCATACAGAACATAACATGTGGGGAAATTCCAGCTCTGTAGTGAGAGCAGAGGGAACATGTGGGGACTGAGGAGAAGAGGCAGACATCATTCATGGGAGTTGTACGGGAATAAGATTGTGCGTACAAATGTCTTTGACTGAATGAACAAGAAACTACACAGGGACTGGCAGGATGGGTTGGGATTGTTTTCCATTACCCTGCAGAGGTAGAGCATTCTCAGAAATTTTACAGCTATTTTTCCTTTTCTAGCAAACTGTTCAGCCTCATTTTCCTCCCTTACATAAAAGACAACCCCCAGGTCAGCAGAAACAGATCAACAGGCTAGTTCAGCATGGATCTTAATTAGAACTATTGAGGTCAAAATATACTTACTACCCTAATCTCATGCAAATTCAGGTAATAAAATTCTGGTTGAGGAAGATCATGATAAGGGAATAATAAACTGATTACTTCAGAGCAACAAAGGAAAAATGCCTGCTGTTAAAACACAGGCAGAATCTTGGATGTTTGAGCATACAATAAGGAAAGGGTTGCAATGATTTCATAACTGTATATTCAATGTAAATAGAGTTGTAAAATGTAATTTACAGTATTAATTGAGATGCCTACCTCTCCTTTTTTGACTATGTAGGAAACATTGCTGAATCATCACTCAGATATACAGGCTGAGGGACTAGAACTACTTAGTGGGAAGCCCTACCGAAAGGACCATGTCATAGCTGGCTCCTGAATCATCATGATGATTTCTCTCCAGCATATCAGTACTTCGCAGTGGGTAAGGTAGCAGCAACCTCCTTTTGCACAGCAACTTTGTGGCTCAAGCTAATGATTGGAAAGTTGAAGACCTGGGACTCACAACAGCTCCTAAGTCTTGAATCACCAGGTTACAGGGTTGTAAAATGCTTTTTACCACCCCCACTGCAGCTGGACCTCATGCAGAAGAGAATGGAAGATTCATAGGATCAGCAACAGACGAAGTTTATGGAAGCTTTGGTTCTGTAACCCAGTAAGAAGTGGATTCCTCTGGTACAGCAGAGCCATAGGTTGTGACCCCCACTTCCCATGTTCATTACATATTTTATTTAATGATGCTTAGGTGGATATTGAACTGAGTCCCTAGAGCAGAAACTCGTTCTGCCCTAAAACAATTGTTATAGTCGCAAAAGAAAACCACTGTTCAGCTCCCATAGCCTCACAATGGCATGTTACTCTGCAAGTTCCAAGCTCCTGAAGTGATCTTCAGGTCATATCTGCTCTGTGGGATCATATCAAATGATCTTGTATCGATAAGTCCTGTCTCCAAAAGCAGCCTCTGCAAATGCCTGGTGAAGTGCAGAAGGACAGGAGGAAGAGATAGCTCTTAGAGTATTGATCACAGTGCAGATGGGCTTCATCCAAAAGTCACTGCGTTGAACAGTTCTTAAACTCACTATTCTTCTTGGTTATTGTCCTGGTTTGAGGTAAAACAGGACCAATTTTGTTCAGTAACTTTGCTTGTTAGCTGGGCCTTTTCTAACTACTGAAATTAACAGCATATTGTGCAGACAATGTTCGCTCTCAGAGTGGTAAGACCTATGCTTATAGTTGATTCCAAGGCATGGTATGCGGAGACACTCTTGCTTACGCTTATCGCTATAACAACCAAGATCAGCTAACTTCGTTGTGTGTCCCATTGGTAGATCAGAAGCGAAAAGCATAGAGGGGTCCTAGCTGCAGGGAGGAGCGGACAGGACAGGTGACCCAAAACTGACCAACGCAGTATTCCATCCCATCTGCCTCATGCTGAGTGTAAAAGCTGAGGGATCAAAGGGTCAGCACTTTTACTTCATTGGCTGGTGTCTGAGGACTCTGCTCATCTGCCTTTGATCCCGATCCAGATCCAGAATCCAGTTTCTGTCTGTCACTGAGTCCAGTCTGGGACTTCCCCAGTGCCAGCCGGTGTCGTGATTGTCATCCTGGGAGCTTGATACGGTTTTGTATATATTTCATTATTTTCTTTTTATTTTATTATTGATATTCCATTAAAGTAGTTTAGTTCCTTCTAAACTCATAAGTCTCTTTCTCCCTCCTCTGCCTCTCTCTTTGAAGAGGTGTAGGGAGGGAGCATCTGTCAGTCCCATCTGGGGTGCTCCACATCCCCAGTAGCCGATTCAGCGTAAACCACGACAGATATTAAAACCACAGCAATTCAAGGCCCAGCAAGGTGGTGCATATCTAAGATGTGAATCCAGATACCAAATTTGCATATGAATTTGAACATCTCCTTTTAGTACACGCATAGATAGAGGACAACCATACAGCCTGGAAGAAATTGTTTGTGCTACTCTAAAAGGCCAAAGAGACTAACAAAAAAATGCATTAATTAGGAAAGGACTAAATTGAAAATCTTTTAAAGTGTTCATTAATATTCTCTATCAGCGGCTGCAAGTGCCTGGCTTTTGCTGTCAAGAACACCAAATTGAATTTGCACACCTTTCAGATCTAAAATGGTATTTATAAGGATCTAAATTCTGAAAAAACAATGCATTTCACTTCAGTTTCTGAATCAGCACTGTCCCATTAACCCAGCAGGAGGAATCAGCTGGCACAAACACAAACCTTCTCATTATCTCTGTCAGATATAGCAAAGTCAGGAGAAAACATCCTACCTCATAGGTGACATAGCTGAACCCACTGAATTTTTTGAGGCCTGATCAGATGAGCTAATAGTAATGTTATTGTAACCGCAATGCTCTTAACATATGAAAGGAAAGATTTATAGGAAGAAATAATATTTTTTGTTAGTGCAAATTTTATATTTGAAAAAAGAAACACGTTCTTTGGAATGCAAGCCCACCTCCAGGTCTGAAAGCAAAGCCTTTTACTGATCGCAGAGTGGCAGCTCTGAACAAACGCTCTTACCTTGCACCGCGTTCTATACAGCAGAAGTGGGGAAAAAATGGCTCCTATTTATCAACATACTTTATTACTCAGAAAAAAAAGCCACTAAGAGTAAATTACATAGCTGAGATTCATTATCATGCATAAACAGCCAATGAACTTAAAAGAAATTGAGATAGTACTTTAACCCTTAGAAATAGAAAAAAAAACAGCAGATACAGGATTGTGCATCTTGAAATTTCTTGCCTGTCGTTTTCTGTTACCTGCCCCACTCCCTTCCTCTCACTGTACCTTACAAGTCCTTGGATTTTCTTTCAGTAATATATCTTCTTCCCCATGGCTCTCTACAGCCTGGTTTCTGTATCCCAGTTATGTTTCCTTCTTACCCTTAGAATACGCTGTGATACACTGCGCCTTAACATTAAGAAAGGTTTCCTGGACTTCAACGTTTTTCTCATTTTTAATTTAAACTTCTCTTACTGTCTGTTTTTTTTTTCACTTTAGACAATACATATTTCATGCCAGTATTAGAAAGGTAGAGAAATGAAGGTTCCTTGGTGACTCTTAGATCTATTTTGCACACACACAGAAGTTCAATAAAATTGCTCTTAGGAATATAAGTTTTCTTTCCAAGGTTTACAAGCCTGTCTTCTTCTGATAGCATTTCCTGCTGTTAAGTCTGCATTTCCTGCCACAAGTTTTGCCTCAGGTGATCTGGTATGATTGCAAAATGACTGTGATCTGTCACAGGACCATGAGTGGTCTAAACTGTTCATTGTGGATAAGCCAAAAAGTTTGAAAAACAGAAAAGGGCAATGTTTGGATTGTATTTCATGCAAAATCTGTGAAGGCCATTGAGAAGGACATCGCAAGTCTCTCAACATGTTGGACTGGAAGCTGGAAAAGGGAACTGGCGTTTATTTGCGCCTAGGTTTGAGGGTTCATTTTCATCAGGCAGTTCAACCTCTTTCAGTTACCTGTAGCTTTGGTATTCATTAATATTTGCCTGTTTAATGGATTTCTGTGATCCTCAAAGATTGCTGCCAGGAAAAGTAATCATCTGATTTCAGGTTTTTGAAAAGCTGAATAGCCTGCATGTTTGATACATCCTTTTCCTTGCCAGTGATGGCTTTGTCATCAGATACAGGCTTCCCAGGTGTTGTCTTGCCTTCAGACGGTTTCATGAGTTGGTGGTCTTCCTGACTAATATCCATCTTCACACTGGATTTTAGGCTGTGGAAGCAATAGTCACCAACCTGGCAAAGGAAAACGGGCTCAGTGCTGTCAGGGTTTAACACCACCAAGTTACCCTCTGACAAAGGCTGCTTTCTAAGAAGATCATTTCCCTTCTGTAAGACAGGCAAAGAAATCTTTGTGGGTTCTGAACGTCCATGGAAACCTAAAGGGACAGTAAGATAGTCTCCAAATGTATCCAGGTGCAATTCAGGAGAAGAGGTTGGTACTGGACCTGAAACTGGGACCATGACACCAGTTTTCCCAGGAGAAAACTCACAGCAAGAGTGGTCGCTGGGGGGCTGGGGCTCCTGCGAGTCACAAGATAACTCCCCAGCAGTGACAAGTGGCGGATGGTTGGAGTCGCTGGCTGATGGCAGTAACAGGCTCTCTGTGGTGATGTACTCCAAGGGGCACTGCTGAGGAGACCTGATACAGCTAAGAGCTTTTGGAGATTTCTGCTCTTCTGTTCTCATGTTTTTGCCTTTCCCACAGGCTGGTGGGGCTGGTGAGACTTCTTTCTCATCCTCAAGGTGTTGCATCACTTCCTTCTGGTCTGGGAGCAGGAAGGGCTGTGAAGGATCTGCTCCTGGCTGTTCTTGCCTCAGTGGAGCCTGGGAACAGTCTTCCTTTGGGAGGGTCACATACTGAAGGGAAACTGATTTCTCACGGACTCCCACTGGGTCCACTTCCAGGGTGTGATGCATATCAGGCTGGGAGGACATCACTGGGCTGTACAAGTATGGACCATTGAAAGCAAAGCAAGGGATTGCTGTCTGGGAAGCAATACTTGCATCAACACTGTTTCTCCTTGAAACAGGAAAGAAATGACCAGCAATCTGACTTGAGCAGACAACTGGGGCATGCTCTGGCTCATTTAAAGCATGGTATGAGTTTTGTAGGTCCAGTGCAACAGGGGAAACATCTGTCTTTTTAGCCTGCCCTTCAGGGGACACTGCCAAAGTCTTCGTCTGCCTGAATGTGGGAAAGTTAAAAGTTGCTCATGAGAGATATTATTGTGGTAAACAATAAATACAAAACAAGCTTAGTTGAAAACACACATAGCTCCACATAGGGTTAGAAAAAGTCTTTCATGGAGAAGCAAGCTAACCCAGATAGCAAAACAATTTAGCTCTTCCTCAAAAGCAACTTGTATAGGCTTTTTAGCAACAGAACATTTTATTATATCCTGCCATGACTTAAGGAGCTCTTTGAGATTATACTCTACAGTGTCACTCTAATACACTGTTCACTCACCTGCCCACAACTTGAAGGAAGCTAGCCTGCTCCATCTTCTCTGAAAGGTTGTATTTGTTGAAGTCCAGCAGGCTGCTTGTTGGCCAGTTTCCTAAAGGTACTTTCTGAAAATGAAAAAGCAGTGTCTCACTGGCAGTGGAATCAAGAACCATACATCCCTCATGACAAAGAAAACAAATAGGAGAGCCCACAGCATCTGGGAATAGGGATACAACTTCACTAGTATGACTAGAAGACGTGTTCTGTTCTCCAGAAGACAGTTACTTCAGAGCCATATTGCCTTACCGCTGACCTAAGTACAAGTACTCAGTGAGACAGCTAGGAAAGATGCCCTCCTAGACTTGTTGTTTGTAAACAGAGAAGGACTTGTGGGAGATGTGATGGTAGGTGGCTCTGTTGGCCATCATGAAGTCACGGATCATGAAATGATTAAGTTTAAAATTTTCAGTGTAGTGAGAAAAAAGGACAGCAGAGTTGCTACCCTGGATTTCAAAAGAGCAAACATTAAGCTGTTCAGGGAGCTACTTAGCAGTGTCCCCTGGGAATCTGCTTTTGAGGGCTTGGGAGTCCACCAGTGATGAAGAACCATGAAGTTCCATGAACCAAGTGGTGAAGAACCTTTTAAAAGCACAGGAGCAGGCAATTCCACTGTGTCATAAGTCAAGCAAGCGGGACAGACGACCAGCTTGGCTGAACAGGGAACTCCTAGAGCTCGAGGGGAAAAAGAAATGGTATGATCTCCAGAAGCAAGGTCAGGCTTTGAAGGAAGATTACAGAACTGTGGTTCGTATATACAGGGAGAAGACACAAAAGGCCAAAGCTCAATTAGAATTGACACTGGCTAGTGTATCAGACAACAAGAAGGTCTTTTTTAAGTATGTTAATAGCAAGAGGAGGTCTAAAGAAAACATTAGACCAATACTTGTTGATGATGGTAACCTGACTTATAGGGATGAAGAAAAAGCAGAGGTATTCAATGTGGTTTTTGCCTCAGTTTTTAATACTACTGATAGACCTTGGGCTGCCTCGTCTTCTGAGTTGGAGGACCATGACTGCAAGAACAGTGACTTTCCCTTTGTGGACACTGAATTTGTAAGGTACCAGCTGTATCAGCTGAAGGATCATAAATCCATGAGGCCTGATGGGGTTCATCCCAGAGTACTGAAAGAGCTAGTGGATGTTACAGCAGGACCCCTCTTGTTCATCTACCAAAGGTCTTGAGAGTCTGGGAGGTTCCTGCTGCCTGGAAGCTAGCCAGTGTTATTCCAATTTACAAAAAAAAAGCATAAGGAAAGACCCAGGAAACTACAAACCTGTTAGTATAACCTCGGTTCCTGGAAAAATTCTGGAGACGATCATACTGGGTGCTACTAAAAGGCGTTTAAAGAACAATGCAATCATCAGGCACAGTCAACATGGGTCCACAAAGGGAAAGTCCTGTTTGATATTTTTCTGTGATAAGATCACTTACCTAGTGCATGAAGGGAAGGCAGTGGATGAAGGGGTTTTTTGATTTTAGTAATGCTTTTGATACTGTCCCTCACAGCATCCTTCTGGACAAGTTATCCAACTGTGAGATGAGAAGGTACAGAGCGTGCTGTGTGAAGAGCTGGCTGAAGGGCAGATCTCAAAGGATTGTAGTGAATGGGGCTACATCTGCTGGTGACCAGTCACCAGTGGTGTACCTCAGAGCTCAATTCTAGAGCCAGTTCAATATTTTTATCAGTGATCTGGATGCAGGAGTTGAAGGCACCATTAGCAAGTTTGCAGATGATATCGAACTGTAAGGTTTGTCTCTCGAGTGACAAAAGGCCTTGCAGAGGGATCCAGATGGGTTGGAACACTGGGCAATCATCAGTGGAATGAAATTTGACAAGTCCAAATGCCAGATTCTGCACCTGGGACAGAGTAACGCCAGGCACATCTATAATTTGGGAGAGGAGCAGCTGGAGAGCAGCCTTCCAGAATCGACAGCAGGCTCAACGGGAGTCAGCAGTGTACCCTGGCAGGCAAGAGGGCAAACCACATCCTGGGGTGCACCAAATGCAGTATCATCAGCTGGTCAAAAGAGGTGATTATCCCACTGTATTTAGCAATGGTGTGGCCTCACCTTGAGTACTGTGTGCAATTCTGGGCCCCACAATTTAAGAAGGATTTTAAGGTACTTGAATGTGCCCAGAGGAGGGCAACAAATCTGGTGAAAGGGCTGGAAGGATTGTCCTATGAGGAGAGGCTAAGGACTTTGGGTTTATCTAGTTTGGAGAAAAAGAGGCTGAGGGGTGACCTCATTGATCTCTACAGCTTTCTGAGGAGGGGAATTGGGGAGGGAGGTGCCAATCTCTTCTCCCTGATATCCAGTGACAGGATGTATGGAAATGGTTCAAAGCTGCACCAGGGGAGGTTTAAGCTGGACATTAGGAAGCATTTCTTTACTGAGAGGGTGGTCAAACACTGAAACAGGCTTCCTAGAGAGGTGGTCAATGTCCCATCCCTGTCAGTGTTTAAGAGGCATTTGGACAATGCCCTTAATAATATGCTTTAATTTTCAGTCAGCCCTGAAGTGGTGAGGCAGTTGGATTAGATGATCTTGTAGGTACCTTCCAACTGAACTATTCTAGGCTAGTCTAATCTAGTCTAATCTATGCTATGTTATGCTATGCTATGTTAACCTCACATAGCGTAGGGGACAGGAGCTGCTCCCTTAAAGAGCTCGTAGAGATGCTGCAGGTTCCTACCACAGTAAACATCAACACTACTGCTTTGTGCAGTGTCTACTCTTTTCCAGCACCATATGAGGACACTCTGGGCAATATTTCACCTATACCATCTGCACCAGCTGGCCAGAGAAACAGAATTACTGGGATGTTTACAAAACTTAGGATAAACAAAATCTAAAGATGCCTATGCTACCCTTCCCAGATGCTGGGTTTTTTTGAAAGGGAGGAATAAGGGAGAGAGGTTCTACTTAGACAGCTTTGACCAAACGCTGTCTAAGTGTGTTCCTTGATTTCCAGTAAAGAATGCTTGCCCTGATAACAGATAGGCACGTGGTAACATTTATTCCAGAAAATCCAGTTCCTTACAATAAAAGTTTCTTTAATAGGGCTACCACCCCATTCTAAAAAGCTCTGAATTAGTGTCAATTACTATTTGGTGATGAATGAAAGCACCAGCTGATAAAGGTTCCTAATGACACTAGATTATTTCAGTCAGTTAAAAATTTAAAGTACTGAGAATTTTCTAGCTTGATTTTAAATCACAGTGATGCTGACAAGCACAACACAATGTCTATTAGTATAAATATAAGAACACAGTTACGTTGAATGTGACCAGAACTTCTATAAATAAGGCATAGACTAATGAATATATCTGTTCATTGTGGACTAGGAGACAAGAAGAGCTCTTAAGATTACTGGAAGTCCTGAAAAAGAGAGAGAAATAATGAACCCTTCAAGGTACATTTCCCTCTTACCCTCTCGTAGCTCCGGATCAGGAGACTCTTGCTGGGGTTCGGGATCTTTTCCTCCCACATTTGCTTCTTCCTGCAACAACAACACAGAGTTGTCAAGATTTGCTTCTCAGCGTGGCCACAACCAGAAAAGACTGCGCCCCATAGGCTGCACTGCCAGGCACAGCGAGGCACCACCAAGGCCCTGGCACGCCATCACTCAACTCACACCCTTGCACAGACATGCACAAGGCTGCCCATTGCACACCAAGGCTCGTCTCCACATGGGGGACAAGAAGCGCCTCAGCCTTTATGCCGCCCACACGGTCAACACACTGCTAAACCTCCTCGTCGCAACGCAAGCCTACCTGAGGAAATACTTATAGCTGCAATAAGCAACTACTAGCAAGATGATGATGAGAGCTGGGAGCATCACTGGGAGAAGCACTGGTGGCAGAACTGAAACAGAGAAAAGAGAAATAGATATCCACCTTCTTTCTTCCCGTAACAGGTTTTTCACTTGGGTCACTCTTCCTGCAAGCAGATCAGGGAAATGCAGGTGGCATGTCACGGGACAGGATCATGAGGCCTTCAAACTGCTGGGAAGCCCTCCAAAATGGGAGAGACCAAGCGTGGCCTGAACAGCTTGCTGGCCAAAGGAGTTCATTGTTTCCTTTACTGATTCTTTTTTATTTTTTACTGACATCACAGTAAACAATTTATGGTAATAAAAAGATGGCTAGGTTCCATAATCCACCATGAACAATAGGCATGTCTTCAGGCATCTTAGGTCTGCCTTACTCTGTGCAGTCCTGAAGAGACGGGGTTTCAGAGATTTTCCTAGAGCTTCCTCTGCTAATGGCCATAACTGATCATTAACAACATACCAATTTCTTCCTGAGTACACTCATCAAAAGTTGCCTACTGTCTTACCACTACAAGCATCCCCAGGACAAATCATGGAAGATCACATTAATTTGGACAGAAGACCATATGATAGCAGACATTCTGCCTCTAAGTGCAGAAACAGCAAAAACTTGTATTTTATCTCCAGTAGACTCTACTGTGTATTTTATGCAACCCTATAGTCACTCTGCAAATATGAAAGACTGATGTCTTATATTGCAGGCTCAGGCTCTTCAGTCACTGATAGCAGTGGAGTCGGGAAACAAGGATGATTTTTTGGGCAGAACCTTTGCTTGATTTTCCGTATGGAAACCTTTATGGTTGGTTGTATTCACCTTGTGAAGGGAAGCAGGAAAGAAGCTTAAAAGGTCATTCCTGCTCACCTCCTTCCTTAGCATTGCTGCTGTACTGCAAGGCTGCAGACAGAACAGCTACCTTGTCAAGCGGCCCCAGCTAGCTCAAGGTGGGACTGAACTTCAATCCCAGCTGAGAAAATGTATTTTTCTATAGAGGCATTTCAGCCATTAACAGTCCACAAAACCCTAGAGAAGTAACCTGCATGGAAAGTACCATTCTCAGTTTTCCAGGTGAACTCCTCACTCCATTCACTCCAAGGCCCCTCATAATCCAGAGGCGTATTCACCCTTGCACGCATTTTCCCCCTATATTCTGTAGACGATGCCAGCATCTGCAGGGTGAAGATGAAGGGAGGTTCATCATTGCTGATATTTAACTTCTGGGGAGTCTAGGGAGAAGAAAGAAGCACAATTGATGAAGACAAGATGAACTGTCTTTCCAAATTGCCCAGCAAAGAGAAATCCCTGACTTCTGCACTTTCTATGACTTACCTTTTCATATAGATCGTTTTTCCAGTACTCAACTTGGTATCTCTGTTTTATGAAGCTATAACCCAAAGTCTGTTTTATCCACTTCAGTTCATACTCTTGGTTCTCTGTCACTGTTACTGACACATTTGTAGGCGGCAGCACCTTAACTGGAACACACGGAATGTCTTAGAGTGCTTATCAACATACTGGTCCAGCACTGCCTTTCACCACTGTGAATAGTTTCCAGAGACTGAAAACCATGTTGTTTTATTCAATGTAAGAAGTCTCAGCTTTTTAACACTTCTTAATTCTCCACATCTGCATTTTCTAGTCCAATACAATAAACCAGTAGACACATTAAATAACAGAAAATCCATATCCATTGATATTGACAGCAATCCCCGTGTAGAGAAAGACAATAAAGCAATATTTGAAACATCCTTACTGGTCCAACTCATTTCCAGAGATTTTCAGCTCTCCTGGGGCTACTACCTCATATTTGCACCCACTACAGGAGCTCTCCCAGCTTTAATCTGTGAAAAGTAGCACCAGTACCTCCAGAAACATGCAGGCAGAGATGATCCACCTGGTGCACCTCACTCAGCAGCAGAATCCTACCTCAACCAGTGCTCCAGCGGTCACTGCACAAACCTGCAAGAGCTCCACTGGCTTCCTGAGAAATCACACAGTGACACATTCCCCATAAACACCTCTCCCCACAACTCCCTGTCACCTGGGGCATTAATGAAGGTCAATCACAGAGAAGACAGCAGGGGGACAATCGCTCACCAAGAAGCTCTGGGTCACAACCCAAATTTCTGCACAGCAGTTTCCACATGTACCACCTTCCTCAAACTAACAAATGCCACTGAGGAGCTCCACACCCACAAGCCACCTTTCCTAGACCTCTGACCTGACACAGCAACCAGTTCCTTTCTTCATCAGTCCTGGTCTCTTCCTCCTCCCACCCACTTTTCCTCACCACCACTGTCTTCAGCCCCACTTGTCCACACAGGCTTCTCTCCAAGAAACAAGCACGAGAAGCAAGACACAACACAGCAACTCACTGTTCTTGTAGGCTTCAATCAGTTTCTCCTCCGTCTTGGCCCGGACAGACACATGGTACCGGCTCTGACTGCTGGAGTTGCTAACAGGGATCTCACAGCTCTGGACCACATACGGGATGTGGGGCAAAGGCTTCTCATGCACAGGAGAGCACTCCTCTTCTCTGAGGGGAGAAAAAGAGGTTAAGCTGAGGTCAGGATGAATGGACAGAGCAGAAACTCCATGGGAGAGGCATAGGCACGCTGCCATGGGCAGAGCACGTACGCTGATGCCGGAGTGGCCCTGAAGAACAAGCCAAAGAGGACAGAGGTGATGATGGCTTTCTTCACTTCCCAGCTGCACGTCAGACGATCTGCACCATTGAAGAGGCAGCGAAGGTTCCTGGGCTGAAGGCCACCTTCAGAGAAGATGAGAGCAAGCTAAGTGACAGGAAAGGTCTGGCTTCTTAGCCAGTGCTTCCAGTCCTGCACGTCCCCACTCCGTCCCACGCTACCTTCAGGGGTCTCCCATGACACCTCCGTGCTCCACTCGCTGTACTGCCCAGAGAAGCCACTGGCCCGCCCCGGTCTGGCTCGCACACGGGCAACGTAGCTGCTCCCCGGGACAAGGTCCTTGTGGTGGAGATGGCAGCTTGTGGTGTTGGAGAGCAAGAGCGAGGCAGCTTTCTGTTGTTGGGGGAAAGGAGGGAGAGCGAGAAGGGAGGAAATCGGGGACTTGGTGCTATGAACGCTTAAAAATTAAAAAAAAAAAGAAGTGCATCCTCCTGGAAGGAGAAGAAGCTTCAAATGTATTTTGCCTTTTTACCACGTGAACCCACAGGCTCCTGTTGGAACATGATTTAATTTCGGTTGGGAGGCATTCAGGGCACAATCAATTCTGACTCAAAACCCAAGCACAGTGCTTTTTTTTCAGTGAAGAACAGATCTTTGCAGTCAATTCAGAGCAAGTGGTATTTCACTGGGCAAGTCACTTGCAAACAGGAAAAGAGTCCCTTCCACCTGACCTGAAACAACATTTGTCACCATCTCCTCATAGTGCCTGAGAACGGAAAGGCCACTCATTTGCACAACATTCACCACAGGCTCTCAGCCACCCAAAAGAGTGCAGCCCAAACCGCGGCAGCCCAGCTCCTCCACTCTTACCTCCCAGGACTCCCACTCCCGCTTGTAAGTGACTTCATACTCCAGCGCGTTGCCCAGCCCTTGGCTTCCATCAGCTGCTTTCCAGGTCAGCAAGAAGTCTCCTGATCTCATCGAGGTGACTGAGAGGTTTTGAGGCGGGAGGGTCTGAACTGGAAGGTGAAGGTACAACCCATGAGAGGAGATAGTGGGGACATGGACATGAAGAGGGGAAGACACCTCCTAGGTAACTTTCCCATTTCTAGAGTATCTTATCCCTGCCACACCAAGTAGCTCCTGCTAGAGTCCCCCATCCCGGTCCAGCTGCTGCCAGAAACTTGCCCTCTTCCCTCCCTGCCCCATCCTCTCAATGTGGAACTCCTTGGCAGTTTTCACAATGGATTTGGGTTTCACTTCCTGACTGAACAGCAAATACATTCTCAAAGATCACTAATATTCACTGGAAAATGAGAATTTGGAATTTAATCCTTACCATTTTGGAAAAGATCAATGTTTAGTTCTGCTTGAAGCATCTTGTTAGGCTTGAAGCTGTAAATATCATCTACCCCTATTCCAAAATTTTCTGTTCTGAGGTGACAAACCCAGCGCACATAGGAGTCTGGAGCCTCATGTAAGTCATTTTCTGTCTGGCGTTTGCAAAGCATCTCCTTGTTCTTCCTATGTATAGAGAAAATGACCCATAAAGATCTGATTTGGAGACCTACAGTTAATGCAGAATTAAATGCCTGAAACCATTTCCATCCCGTTCTGTTGTTTCAATTTACTCAGGCACTTATATCCTCTCCTTACTGTACAATTAGTCCTGTTTTGCATCAGTTAATATGACAAATATTTCTAAAACCAGGGTTTTGTCAAATTCCTTCCCATTTCAAATCTGTGCAGCAGAATATTATATTTTGGTACCAGTCTATTTTTGTTAGTTTTTAGCCTAATTCTATGTAATCTCATATTTTTTATGTGAGAAATAGTATGATGAAATATAATGTCACGGAAATGCATCTTTTACTCAGAGTGAAAGGCAGTAAAGTTTCGGGTGATCCTTAGCTTCTTGAAGACATTCATTTTGCAGTTCCACAAAGACACTTAAAAAAAATTTTCCAACCAAAATGTACTTCTGTATCCTTAGTAGTTCTGTTCTGCCAAGGGACCTTACTCATTGATTAAAGATTTCATCTAGAATGTTAATCATCCTTGTATATAGCCTTTCTCCACGCCAAGGAGCATCATGAAAATTAGAAACAATGTTTTAAACTAGACAGGAGAGGATAAGCTTTGTGTGCTTGCAGTAGCCTGAGCTGCTGGAGAGATGTGTTGCTTCTTTTTGTACCCTCTGGAATTTTGTTTGTGCTATTGGCTTCAAGCCCAGTTATACTATATTGTTCCAGTTCAGATGAAAAATACTAAGTTGTGAATATCTAAGGCCAAATGTTGTCTTCCAGGACAGGATGGAGTCTCCTAGCCAACTATATGTCAGCAAGCATTATTCAGCACTATTGCTATTTTTAAAAGTTTGGTATTAGCAAGGAAACTAGGGATGTTCCTAAAGTATGAGTGAGATGGACCATACACGTGCGAACCCTTAAACACAAGAGTCAGCCCAAGGGTTGTGAAGTCCTCAAGATATCTCTATCTACTCACCAGCATTACTTTACAGTTTGGGATTTAGTCAACTATTCTTCACCTATGAGCTGACCTTGTTAAATTATTGGCCATTTTGGTTTCAGCTGTGTGACTGTCCACACTAAGTACCTGCTTGTCTGATTAGTTCACTTCAGTCATGTTTCCTGTGTGATCCACACGCTCCATCATGTAACAATGTTCCAGAGTATCCTCCAAAGGTCCAAGTAATTTTATATAATCTTTTCGCAGAAGCATTAGCTTTGAAGCTAATAACCTTGAGGTCCTGTTCCAAAGACCTTCCAGTGATTTTAGCTGCTTGCAGGTCTGTTAATTCTTTCTTCTTTACAGTAAAATCAAGAGTTCTTTCTCTTTCCTTTCCTTCCTGTATTCCCAGACTCTAATTCATTTTCTCAGCTTTCCATCTCTGTCTTCCTCTCTCCCTTGACTATTCCTGCCTCTCTGTCCTTTCTTACCCCGCCAATTGATCCAGTCTGGTGACTCAGTTCCCTTTTCAAAAGATGTAACAGAGAGACACTGTCATAAACAGACCAGTATCTCTGAGAGGAAAAGTGATAGCACAGATGAACTCACCAGTCTTCTCTATCTCACAAACACACAGTCTAGACATGTTTCTCAGAAGTGATCAAAACCATACTCTCAGTGATGCTCCCAAATGGGCAAAATAACAGGGGGAACGTCTCCCCCCTTTTAGGTTTATAAACAACACTCAGGCTTACACTTGTTCTGACACCATCTTCTCCACTCGATGAATAACAACCTATATGCCCCAATCTATTTCACATCTATGATCCCACAACAAAATTATGGGAAAATAATTGTAAAGGTGAACTTCACTAGCACACCCTATTCATTCCTCCCTTCCTAGAAGAGGCCTCAGAAGCAGGCACAAGTTTTACTTTAACCCAGTGACTGAAAGAGGTGGCGATGCTTTCTGAAAACCTAACTGCTGGTCCCTGGGATTCCAATTTATGGACAATTTCCCTTTGGGCTTTTATCCAGCACAGCACATTTCAGGTACTTACATTATAATATTATCCCTTTGGTAAAGAATCATACCAACAAGGGCATGAGCCTCTGAATGCTCCATCCATGTGCAGGTCAGTTGTGAGTTGTAGTTATTGTAGCACTTCAAGCTCTTCATGGGGATACTCTCTGAGAAAGGAATTCAGATAAAAAAAGATGCAGTGTATGTAAATAGTGAGAGACAGCAGAAGGTACAGTGATTCTGCCAGCAGAATGGGGAGGGCACTGATGACAGTAATCTCCTCATGACAGCAGAAAATGACTCCTGGTGCAAATATATACAGGTTTGTGGCCATTCTGCACATCTCCACGATATGCAAGTGTCCAAACCAAGCTACAAGTAACAACAATGAAGTGAGACCTTTGTGCCTGCAAGGCACATAATTCTAGCCAAGGTATTCCTTTTCAAACACTGATTGTTTCCAGAGACTGGCAGATACCACAGCCAGCAGGCATATGGTGATCATTTCATCTTAGTGTGTTGCTGTATGGCACTTCTTTGCCCCTAATCTCCTAGTAAAGGTTGAGACACTAGGAAGGTGTATTCAAAAGTGGGGTGCTCTGGGAAGAATCTTGTTATGACTCAGAAGAATGCCCAAACTAATTTTTTGGAACTAGATTTATGAGACAGAAGTGGCCAGACCTCCCACCAGGGATAACTTTTCTTTTTTTTTTAACCTCACAGCTGTGAAGTGGGAAAATAGAGGCCGCCCCTGGTACATTCACTATGAAGCAAGTTGCTTTCTTCTCCTTCTTTATTTTCTCTGAAGGTAATATCTATGCTGCACTATTGGGATATGACCTTCAGATGACAGATATGTCAGCGTGCAAACATGAGCGAGCTCTCTCAATTTTTCTTGATGAGAACAACTATCGGCTTGGTTGAGGGGCTTTTTACAGGCAAAAAACATCAGAAAAGTATGATGGTGTCTTAGCTAGCAGGCATAAGAGGGACTTTACTTTGATCTTCTACTGAAAACCACTGCAAAGTAAGTTCTATGGCATTCCTTGCATAACCAGGAAACAGAGCATCCGACATAGAAAGGGATGGTCTGAATGTAAGATTAAGACTCGGAATGCCAAGAGACCAGTCGGACCTACAGTGTAATGCATTTTCCCTCAGACATTTCAAAGGGAGATGTCCTGCAGTTGACTCTGGGCCAGGCAGCATAAATCGCCCAGATGACATCAGGCGGACATCAGGCGTTGGCATCTGCCTTGGAAAAGGGAGATATCCATGAGCCACACCTTCTAACAACACTTTTATTCTGACACGTTTAGGGTGGGTGCAGGCTTAGTCTGAACCAAGGAGATACTTCCCATTTCTAGCTCCGCTAAATCAAATTAGAGGGAAGAAGGGCAGGGCAGGGCAAAAAAGAGAGAGAGAAGAGAAGAAAGAGAGAGAGGAAAGAGAGAGAAAAAAGAAAGAAAGAGAGAAAGAGAGAAAGAGAGAAAGAGAGAAAGAGAGAAAGAAAGAGAGAAAGAGAGAAAGAGGAGAGAAAGAGAGAAAGAGAGAAAGAGAGAAAGAGAGAAAGAGAGAAAGAGAGAAAGAAAGAGAGAAAGAGAGAAAGAGAGAAAGAGAGAAAGAAAGAGAGAGAAAGAGAGAAAGAGAGAAAGAGAGAAAGAGAAAGAGAGAAAGAAAGAAAGAAAGAAAGAAAGAAAGAAAGAAAGAAAGAAAGAAAGAAAGAAAGAGAAAAGTAGCTCTCATTGCATCAGAAAAGGAAAGATGTTAAACTCAGAAACACAAGCAATGGATGTGGCAGATGGTCTCTTTATCTGTCAGCAATTCCACAAGAAGAAAATCAGGTCATCTGGATGTTGTTGTTGGTAGCCCCCACACACACCCCCATCTTGTGTCTGTCTGTTTGTCTCTACTCCTGTACACTACCGTCTGAATCACGCAGTCCTTCATTTTCCTATTTTTTAACTATCAGGCTCTATTCTTCCTTCCTATTCACTCATTAACCAGTCAGCTTGCTCATCTCATCCATTTGTCCAGTATTTCACCTGCCCATGCCACCAACCCTCAACTCATTTGTCTGCAGATGTATATGCTACACACTGGTTTTGATCAAGATGCCTGTTCTCCTACAGCATAGAGGATGGTGGCAGAAGGAAGCAAAAAAGCAAGCAGAAAATGAGGAAGAGCATTAGCAGAAAGGAGTCAGATACAAAAAGAAAGGCAATAATGGAAGGCTAAAAGAGAATATAAATTTAAAACTCACCTCGAATGGCTTGGACACTGAAGACCAACCCCATATTCAGCAGAAGGATGAAAATCTCTTTCATGATCATACTGTCCTTTGTGCACCAGTTTGATCCTAATTCAGAAGACACTTGTTTTCATTTCCCACTGACTACTCTCTTGCTTTGCTTTTTGTGGAGCTTCTTGTTTTCATTTCACATAAAGGGAAGTAAAACTGAATTAGGGAACTTCTTTAGGCTTAATGTTGGAGTGACGTTCAGAGAGAACTTCTACCGAGTATTTATTGTAGGACAAATTCTATGTGTTCTTATTGTGTGAGCTTGCGATATGAGCAAAGAATGAAGAAGTAAATGCACATTTCCAAGGAAGTGCAGGAATTCTTTCAGCTGAGCAGCAGCAAGAAACAATCCTAATCTGTGAAGAGAACTCAGCCTTCAAGTTTATTCATCCTTCTGCTCTTCATGCTCAAAGCCTTCCTACTGAACTGCTTTTTACCTTTCCTTTAAAATACGATCCCCAACCACGTAGCTCCTGGGTTGAATTTCGGTATTCATTCACTTCCCAATTTCTCTTCAACATGCTACTTTTCCAGCTGCTCCCCAAATAAGTTGCAAATTGTAGAAATAATACCAAAGAAACTCTTTATCTTTTTTTTGGGGGGGGTGACAGTTGAGATCGAGAGTAGATTGAGTGGTTCGAAGACCATGGACCATGTTGTTCAATACTGGAATTCAAGTCCTGTTGGCCATCTCTCATTGCTCTCTCAAAAGCGTAATAAACTCACCTACTCAAGTATGTTACAGAGCTGAGACTCTTTTCTACTTTAGGGGAGCATGGAAAGACTACTTTTAAATTCCTATTGACTTTCAGATTCCTGAATGACAGTTCTTTCCACCAGAAACAGCTAGCTGAGTCCTTGAATTATCATTACAGCTAAGGAATCCCTTAATGACTCAAAAGCCTTTGTATGAGAGCAGATTCTCTGCCATTTTGTTTTCCCCAGAGAGGAAGCATTTCCCTTACCTGGATCCAGAGCTCTCTGTGAGGCAGATGATTCAACCTGACAGGTGACTTTCCCCGTCCAGCCTCCCACTACAGCATCAGAATCCTCTGATGCAGAAACCAGCAATAGAACTGGAGGCAGGCGGTATAAAATGACCACAGGATTTCCTTGGCAAGTAAGTCTTCAAAATAACTGCTATATCTTCTATTTGCCTCAAATGCCACTTTCAAAGAAGTAGACCACGCCCTTTCCAGGAAAGTCTGTGTAAGTGCCTGTAAAATAGGAAGTCTGTACTTCCTATTTTAGCCCCCAAAGCACGCACTTAGATGGGACTGTTTTACTGGGAAGGGAGGGGAAGGAAGTTTGTCATTGCCAATCTGCATGTTAACAATTACCAGATCATGGGACTAATGTATTTTCAGAAGAAAAAAAAAAAAAAAGAGGACTGACTGGAGCAGAAGTGAGAAAGGCTAAGAAAAAATTCTTAGGTTTTTACTCCAGCAATGTTGCTTGCTTTACTCTAGGCTAGACAATCTTCAGGGCAGGGATCATTCCGTATTTTATGTTTATTTGTACACATATTTACTGGGGGGAGGGGAACTGCCTTTATCTCTGTAACACTTTAATTTGATTAATGTTTTAAAAAGTAAGTTTTACCAGTTTCAACAACAATTAATAATAAATTGTAAGTATTATAGTACATATAAAAAAAAACTTGTGAGAAGAGTTGATATGACGTTATCTTGCATCCAAGGCAGACACACTGTTTCAAATCCAGCTTTAAATCTTTGCCCAGTAGGCTTCAATAATAAGATCTATAGGAAGGCTAGGTAGCCATAAGGAAAAGACAAACTCGGATTTGTGCTCTCAGGAGTAAACTACCAGGAGCGGGGTGGTGCAGATGAGTCTACAGATACAGATACAGAATACAACTGCCAGAGTCTGTCTGTCCTGCACTGCTACTACACCTCTAAATCCCTGTAGTACTGACCAAAACCATGGTTTAGCACAGTTAGGCTCTCATAAGAATTACATCAAAATACAAGTAAAAAAATGTATGCTGTGAATAAAAGAAACAAGGAGAATATGAGAGTATCTGAGGAAATTGTGTGTCATTGGGACTATCAGCAAGTGTGAATATAAAACCTGCAGACAAGTCGGGGAATATGCAACTTTGCTGGATGGGCAGAATTTACTTTGCATTACAGTATAAAGGCAGAAAGGAATTCTCCTGCTCCGATTTTCAGAGGCCAGTAAGTTTATGTATCATCTTTCCCCACCCTTAGAAAAGAGGTTTCTTGTTTCCCAACAGACACCTTCCCTCCCATTCCTTCCTCACTCAGACAGCTCCTCCAGCTTCAGACAGACTTGCTGAGTTGCTGGTTACATCGCAGGATCTAGCTGTCAGTGAAAATCTTCAGATGTTATTTGCTCTGTGGAACTCCAGGAACAGGTAACAAGTAATCCTGCACACCAGAAGGTTTGCAGGCCACGCACGCCAATTAGCTTTCAAATTTACAATGCATTCTCTTATGTATCACAAGGTGTAAGGTTATTAACATTATCATTGTATATTGCTTCATCTCCTTCCTAAACAGCATTGCTACAATGCCTTTGAACTGGGAAGGTACATTTTGCAACATTTTAGTAAAATAATGTCAACTAAAACCTTCCCTCACTGGAAAAAAGAAAGACATAATCTGTGTCTCTTCCAAATATATGTTATCTAACTGTGAAATTTAATAAGCGTGGATGCTTCAGGTGGAAGCTTTGTACCTGGAAAACAGATATGACCTGTAGCACATCTTACAACTCTTTGGAGAGTGTATTTTCTTATACATATTCTTATATATATTGGTATACTGCTAGAACTATGCATTAATAAAGTGTTGAGTAAGAAATGATTTATGGATCCCAATCTAGCAAACAGTGTGTTCATCTTTAAATATAAACTCTTTCCTTAATTTCCAATACACTCATACAGATAAATGCAGGGCTACGGATGACAGAATATTAAAGCTTATGTATATAAATAAGTTAATGTATATACATCAGGAAGAAAAAAAAAGTTTAAAAAGCTAAGTCACCTTAAACACTTTTGTTGTTATTGAAGATCTTGTTACCCGATAACACTACAGGTAACATCTAAGCAAAAGAGAAAACATTATTTTGTCGGTTTTGGGAGGGGCAGGTTAGTTATTCATGCATCGCTAGTTAGCTGGTTCTTAGTACCTTCAGATACTTGTTAATCTTCGCTTTTGCTGGTACAAATTTTAGCAGCAGATCAAGGACAAAGATTTTTTTAAATGAGGAATTGTAGCTTAATGCCACAGAAACTAACAGTCTAATCCAAAGCATGGTGTTTGAAAACTGTTTTAACTTCTTACTTTTTACTGATTATATTTATACTTGGTGGTATATTTTAAATCCATGACTGCATGGTGTTTTTAAAATACAGTATTTTAGGTATCAAACAATTTATGTAAAACATACATAACTTGTAATCCTTACAAGCAGCAGTAAATTTGTCCAAGAAGAAAATATTTTAATCGCAGGAACATTAAAGAAATTGTTGCAAGATACATTTTTGTTCAATAATGAACTACTCCTTAAAGAAAGCTGAATAGTAACATTCAAACACTTCTTCAAAATTATCTCACTTTCAAGCAAAAAAAAAGTGCAGAATTATTTCATCCTCCCAAAGAAACCCTTTTGAATAGAAACTGATAAAATATACTCATATGTAACGTCGTATTGTGAATAATCTGATAGAGTAATTTCTTGTTAGTTCTACTTTGCAACGAGGTGTCAGAAAGCAGAAGACAGAGAAGAAATTGCTATTTGAATAGGCATCATGCAAATTTTCCCAGAATGCAGAAACAAGTAGTCTGTACTAAAAAGGTCTACGAGGAACACCACAGGTGTACTAGGTTTGATTCACAGAATTGAAAATATTGGTGAGTGGAAAGAAGAAAGCAAAAGTGGGCTGCAATTTCTTCACTGAAATACAAAAAAGTTTTCTTGATGCTCTCAGAACAAGCTCTGAATGCCCATTCAGATTCCCACGTGGTAGAAATAATTAGGCGTTCATAAGCACTGGCACACAAACCTTCATATCAGCAAGTGAAGAGAAAATTATGGCAGCCTAGAAAAAAAAGGCTTATGAAGACATTCTGGACAAATAATTAGCTCTGGGAGTGTGAACAAAGATTAGAGCAGGTCTTGGGGCTCAGGACACTAAACCTCTATTGCAGGCTAACACTGACTTGCTTTGTGAATATGGGCAATGATTTTATTTCTCTATTCCTTACTTTCTGTGGTCTCTATGTAGATGTCTCTATTACAGAGGAGTGCTAAAAAGCTGAAAAAGCTAACCAAGTACAGATGTTATATTGAACAGTAACATATTACTAAAAATTACTCTTTTCAAGCCTACTTTGAAGGTTTGTTAAAGGAAACTGTCTGCAGAGAGGGATTACGGAAGGACTGTATAGGTACCTACCAAAACATTTCTGTACAGCACTTATGTTGCCCTTACTGTTTGAGTAGTACCTATTCCTGGACTAGTGTTGTAGACACCCAAGTCATCTTTGTGAGTGATGTGCAACTTCCAAGGGAAGAAATGCTTCTCAGAGGGCCTATGCCTGCTCTGAGACACCATGAGTTCAACATCTTGATCAGAGAGCAGTCGGATCAGATCACCATCAAGGTCCCGGTAATTCAAAACAATGTCATCTTGGTCAAACTCCCGCCTGGTAGAAAAGAAATGGATTGATTCACAGAAATCAAGGAATGCCTGGCAGGTGCTGCATAATTAACAATAAACCAGCAATCTAATTCATTCTGCTAAAAGCCACACTAAGCCTTGGGTGTCTTGGCATTCTTGATACAGCTACTACTAGGAATCATACAGGCATATTTATGCTGCATTGTGTTTAAGCTAAGAAATCTGTCAGAACCAAGAACCATTTCCAGTAACACCAAATGCATGGCACAATAATCTGTGAGTTCGATAAAATTCCCATACATAAGAGTTGACTGTAGTTACTACCCAATTTTGCCTACTTATGGTTGCTTTTTTTGGAGGGCAGGCAGGTTAAAGGATGGAAGAATATTAGACCAGGTGTTCTAACATTTGATGTTCTAATGTTTTGATGTTCAACACTAGATTAATCTAGTTTAACACTAGTTTAACAGGTATAAGAAGGCAGTGTCCTGCATCCTGAATAAGTATATTAGACAAAAAATCCACGCATGGGGGTATGACTCTGATCTTAGAACTAGAAAAGGAAACCTCTACCCAGCATAACTGGGTTAGAAGTGTGTGGCATTCCGCACTTACTGACAATCCCAAGGCAGACTACTGTCTGCACAGATGGCCAAGTCAAAGTACAACTTTCTCAGGACACTTGAAAAGTATTTCACACCCAAAACATGGTGATGACGAAGTAGAATGTGGAAAATCTAGGACTGGAAGCAACTTGACAAATGTTTAAATGTTATTAAACATACAACTAACTGCTTGCATTGTACCTCATCAATTCCATGAGATCTTTGAATGATGGAATGCTGCTCAGATCCTCTTCCACCGAGATATCCCTGTGACAAGAACAAATTTAATCATTACATATCATGAAAAGAGAATTCTCAACATTTCTTCAGTAGTAAACTGGAAGACTATTTTCTTATTACCTGACAGTGCTCACAGTCTCATCATGGTAATAACAGCGAACTTTATTAACTGTGTCTTCCTGCTGTGGTAAATCTTTTATGATCTTCACAAAAGCACATGGGAAAATCCCAGTGGCATCATTAGCTGTTCCCTGGAATGACAAGTGTTAGAATGAAGAAAACCATGCCATTTTTGCCACATACAATAAGTTCTGGAATTCAATTAATTTCCATGGAAACAACAGTAAGAATTTTTCTACTATAATCAAGAAAACAAAGGCTATGGAAGTGACCTGACGGCATCCCTACAAAAAGATTATACAATCGTGTCGTCACATACAAGGCGGGGGAGTTAAACAGTGTGTAAAAAATGAGAGTCAGATGGTTACCAAGGAAGGCTGTGGTGTTTAAGCAAGCAGAGATACCATATCAGCAAACACACAGTATGTTCTTCTCATCCTTTTTCAGAGCACTGCTGCATTGCCCAAGTTCTCTCTAATCAGGCTGACGTGTGTTGTGGTATAGAGCATGAAGTATACAGCAACTCACCCCGAGGCAAGAAACCAATTAATCGCTGAAATGGAGTTTCCATCTCCTTTCTGTGGCCTTTTTGTGTTCTAATCACTTCCAAAGAATTTAAAACCATTCCAGCAGAAGCAAATGCAAATGCAAACTGAAGTCTAGAGGGCAGAAAATTTGTAAGCTATAAACCATCAAGGAAGGAAACAATTCCAAATTTGGAGTCAATGATTTATTCTTAACAGTAAGTCCTGATTATGATACAGTTTCTCCCTGAAAGGAGGAGACAGGTCTCAAGGACTAGGAGAACCCTTTCTACTCATATATTTCAAGGTAAGCTAATAATTCAGTACTGCTATTGCAGTCTTACCTCCAACCAGTCTTTGTTTACTCTGCTAAGTAGATAGATCAAGTCTCCCTTCTTGAAGCTGAGTTCCAGTTTATTGGTTCCAGAAAAATCAAACAGTGCCTATGGAACGTAATAACACAGAAATTATTAATTCACAGAATTACAAAAGTGAATCTTTCTTTCTCTTCTGTTCTTGGGGTGAGAGCATAAAACAGCATGATAGGATGCACTTTGTCATCACAGATGTATTTCTGGGGAAAGGCCATGTACATGACCATGGTCTGCAGTTCTCACAATTTCTTCTCCTACTCAGCACACACAAAAATGTTTTGAAGAAGTGGTTAAAGCACTAGGATAAACATGGCTCTGAGAATGCTACATGCTAGAATTCTGAAACTGCAGGACACTGAGCACCAGCGAAATAAAGAAGTTGAAAACACTTAAAAGCAAGTAAGTCAACAGAGCTAAAGACAATTGACAACATGAAAACTTGAAATCCTGAGAAGTGAAAAAATATATATTATTTCTGATTGCAGTTTTACAGCTTCTGATTTGCTGCAAAATATCATAAAGAGCCTTAAAAAAATTGCAGAAGGGTTGTGTCCTAATTTAATGGTAACTAATTGTTGTTTTTACATTTAGTTTTCAGGCCTGTGTGCTGAACTGAGAGATTTGAGGAAGTCTGGGAAATTGACATGTGGTTAAAATGTAACTCAGATGCCCACTTCAGGGGGGTAAAAAAAAAAAAGGAGGTAAGAACATGCTACCACCTTAACAAGCTGTTCTTGAATAATTGAAGTGGCCGGGTTATCAAAAATGCACATTGTCCTTAGAGAACATGGTAGCTATTTAAACGCTCTTAGAGAAGCAAAAATGAAAAGGTGTTCTTTATTCTGTGTTGAGATCGTTCTTTTAGTCTTGTTACTGCCAAGAGTTCTCCTAATAAAAAAAAGAGAATGGCTACTGTCGTGCTAGTCGTTCACATGTCTACTCAATAGCTCTTTCAAAAGCCTTTTTCATCTATTGAAAAGTTTTGGTTGGTATGTTCAATATTAATAAATTAATAGATAAAACACAAGAGACATGACTGATCCAAGAGCTGCCATACTCAGTGTAAAAAGCAAAAGCAACAAATCTCAAAGCACTTGCATGGGTTGTTTAATCTTACATGGCAAAGTCACATGTTCCAGGAAGCATGACGATGCTCAGACAAATCCTGGTTACGAAGCAGTTCCATGTGCTTAATACCAAGACAACATACAGCAAAAGACAAGGGTATAGGCACTTTTTGGTAAAACACTTACGTTACAGAAAATACTAAGACGCCTCACCTGCAAATCTTCTAAACTTCTGCTGAAGTCAATGAGACTGAAGCTTGTGCTTGTTTTAAATTTAATTTATGGGTATCACTATGTAAATGTGGACCATTTGGCAGTAAGCTGTACATGTCTCTCGATTTTGAACCTCCTGTCATTCTGATTTCACAGTGGACCTTCTTATTACTCAAGGAAAGAAGAGCAGAACACTTCTTCCCACCCTTTATTTCATTTCCTGTTGTTAAAATCAATTGCTTTCCTGTGTCGATTTCACTTTCCTTTCTTTCCCGAAGCTCTAATTGGAAAAGGCAACTTGATTGATGAGATACCAAAGTAAAACAGAGTTTAATCTCCTATTCTATGACAGATTGTGCAGAGTACTCACCTCAGCCCGTGGAGCTGCCATGCGGTCAAAAATAGGCACTTGAGGTGAAATGCTTTTACTGCAAAGAAAGGAGACAACAGGGAGGTAAATGTCTTTCTAGTAATCAAAAATACTCCACCATCAGTAGTACAGTGTCTGCATTTTCATTATTTAAGAGGCAGGCAAGCCATAGATCACTGGAAAAACTGCATGAGAATCTGTGTGCAGCGCTGAAGTAAATAAATATGGATGCGACAACATTGCCCCAGTTCTCTCAGTTTCAGTGCAGATCAGCAGCAATCTGATGATGTCGGCCTCTGAGAACAGATGGAATTTTCAATAGTCAGCATCCTGGACCTCTCTTCCACAGCACTGCTCAGCCCCCTACTCTGCCTTCGGGTCATCCCTGTTTCTAGCATTCATGGCATTCTGTTCAAACTCTGCCATCATACACGTGTCCAGGAATGCATACACACATGCAGTTTTTGCACTGTTTGAGGTAAGTGAAAAGGAAATGGAACCATCTTTGCTATGTTGAAAGGAGAATTAATTTGTCTGAAAGGTAATGAAGTATGACATCTACTTAGCAGTTCTCCAAAGGGGTGTCAATGCTGCTATGTAGGACAGGCCCCTGTTTCGACAAAGGACAGGAACAAATTAAGTATTCAGTTTCATTTAGTGTCTGAACCAGATCCCACTGAATTCAGTGCCAAAACTCACATTGACTTCAGTGGTGCAAGCCTATGTCCTTAAGCTTGGCTTGTATATTCTGCACATTATAATAGATATTACCATTAAAGAATTATCAGCAGATAGAGCTGAGCAGCATTTTTTTTAAAGCGAGCTATACTCCCATTTTGGAGTTTTCCTTTAATGCAAGTACCGCATCCACTTTAAAAATTTGAGATTACTGACAACAAGAAATACCCTGTGTTCACTCTGCCACAAAGATCCTCATATTAGGCCTTCATGGATTCACTTAGGAAACACAGTGGTGATCCTCATCTCTCTCTCCCCTCAAAACTGGACAGCATCTCTTACATCAAGCAATGCTGAAAAACACGTCAATCACTTACACTCGGCGTGTCCGTGGGCGAAGCCGTCTCAGTCTGTGAGGCACCTGTTCACTATCAAAGGTTGAGTGGTAGAAGAACAGCCGGACCTCTTCATCCATCAACACCCAAACGGGTAGGCAGAGTAGGTTCTGTGCCAAGAGCAAGTAGGAAGCAGAGTGTAACAGTGGGAGAGACCAATTCTCTATTTATTTACATGTAAGAAATATGCCTCTCTGACCTACAGGATCATGAAGGATATTCATTACTGCCAGAAATCTCCCTCCTCTCCCTTCTCACTCAGCAGGACACGGCTGAACAGCTGACAGTTTCTCCTGTTTACTCCTGGAGTTGGCCAATGTATTGCTTCTCTCTTTTTGTGCCTGATTTACTGCAGAAGGAGTAAATTGCTCTTTGTGTTTCCTTTCAGAACATGAATGACTGTGGAAAGAAGGCAATCTTAAGTACTGGAAGTCTTGGCCAGTGCTTCAGACTTTTACTGATTTAAAGTCAGGTCTTCAGTTAACCTGCACACAAAGAATTTCTCTCGTTGATGTTACTGGCTGTGTCTTCACTGTAGAGCCGGTGCACCCAGAAGCCCACCTCACTCTCCTAGCCCTTTAGGTGCACACATCAACTTCATGTTCACACAACACCTGGACTTTCACCATTTCCTCATAAATCTTGGGTTGGTTTTGTTGGGTTTTTTTTTGTAAGGATATCTATCTATATCTGAAGGCAGGGAGTGAGCCTTTGTGAACTGTGCACTCCAGCAGATCCTGCAGTCTGAACAATCTGGGGAATAGGACTGTGGGTTGTCCCACAGTGTGGACACTGTGTCTTCAGGAAAAACAATACAGAGAGAAGCAGATAGCTAGGACTACAATGGTACTGTCTCTCTTAGTTGATTTCAAGGGGTAAGTATCTGCAGTGCTTAGTATAATCTATCCCTTAAAATTAAGTTTTACCTTCATGTAGACGTTTAGGATAGGAATCCTGTTCTCAGCAATTTCCTTTTTGGCCCCAACGTAAACTTTTCCTGGAAAATATAAAACCTGTGACAGTTATTGAAGAAAAAAAAAAATGGAGGCTGTCAGAGAAATGAAGCAATAAGGAGAAAATAGGATCTCCAGGAAAATACATATTTTCTAAAGGATTTTAGGTTTCTAAATGAACTTTACCACAAGTGGAGGGACGGCCAATGGAACTTGACTTCTCCAGCATCCACAGCTGGGAACTAGTTCTTTGTCACAACTACTTCCCTACTATGCACTCCTCTTTAGGACAGACTGGGGCTGAGAAAGCTGCTAATCATGCACAGATTTGGTACTGATAGCTTACCTGGCAATATGGGGAGTGTGCAGGTAAAAGGGCTATTTTTGCTCTCTGCCCCATATCTCTCCTCTAGTTTGGTGTGCAGGGCATAGAACTGACGATAGCGTCGGAAAATCAGGTATCTGCCACCACCTTTAACCTTTACTTCAATGACAAACAGCTGAAACAGAGAAGGGGGATTCAGGTTGATGTTCAAACTTAGTAATACTTATGAAATGAAAGTGAGACATACAATGGGAACATAAGATCAGTGCTTCAGTAGTGGGAATATTGTCTTAGGGGCGGAGTGGAAAGCAAGACGTCAGTTAAGCATCTGCAGACTCAAGTACTAGAAAATAACAAGTTAGCACCAGACACTGCAGTATATGTGTGGGTCCAGCTTTTGCATGGATCATGTACCTGTACCTACTTTCTGTTACATAATCTTAAAAGGAAACCTGAAATGACTAAATGCTACTTTATGCTTACACACCTTCGCTCAGTGACAAACAAAACGTATTAGGGAGGTAAATACAAATATTTTACAGTAGGATGCTTTGGGCATCTCAATCTATAGACAGACATCTAATTGATTTTCAGAGTTGAAGGTATTCATACTTCTTTTTGACTTTAAAGTACACAGTTTCAGAAATTATGGTCTGACCTCCCCCAACCACTGTCTTATTTCTCATCTCTTGCCAAAATTGCTTTGCTCTAAAGGAGCCTATGATTTCCATACACTGGCCTCCGAGTCACGTTGCAGCCAAATCCTTCAGAAAACTTAAAGACAGAGCAACCAAATGTCACTATATTCCAGGGTAAAACCTGCATACTGCAGTGGGAAGGTTTTATGAGCAATGTCTCCCGCAAAAGCAGCACACCCTGCAAAAGTCAGACTGAGCTGATCCAAAAGCCCTCTCCAGAAAATCTTATAGTGCTTTTGCCTACTATTCCCATCCTGTATGCTCGTTCATGACTTATTAATATGCTACCTTTTGTGCAGATGGAAGCATCCTAACTTGACATTACCATGGAATAATGGAGACAAGACCCTGCCCTTCTATCCTCCTTGAATTTCTTTCCCACTATCTTCACCAAAGGTACAGCACTTCAACAGGAAATAAATCAGAAATCACCTAAGAATTTAGAAAACAAGCAATGTTAGAGGGTACCCCTGTCACATTCCACCCAGACAATAAATTTTTAGATTAAAACTGTGACAGAATAACCTCCACACCAGAAAAAAAGTAAGCACTGAGAAGTTCTCCGCATGTAACTATTCATGCCAAAAAGCAACTACACCAGGTTAACTGCATTTTGCTTCCCAGAACCAAACCAGTCACAGATGAGGGCATACAGAGATGGGATAAATCTCCCTTCTTACATAGTAATTAGTAAAGCCTTTCTTCTCTTCAATATCTGCAATGTTAGCTGAAACAGGTACATCATCTGGAAGCTGGTCAAAATCACTGTAAAGCAAGAACAAAAGATTTAGGTTACTCACACTGGCATTAGCCTTCGGGGGTCTCTATGCCATACAGAACAAAGATAGCTGGGGAACATCACATTATCTAGTGTCAAAACCAAGAAGTTAGAAACTCATGGTGTCATTCTTCTCCTCTGGAGGTCTGATCTTGAGATGCCAACTTTCAATAAGTTCAGCACAAGTCAGTGACCATTGTGAAGATTCATCAAGCCTGAAAAACATCCCTATCATTCCTAGGCTTGCTAGAGTAGCAGGACTACAAAAGAAACACTTGACCTGGTAAGTTTTTCCTGAGAAATGCAATCAACTGTGGACGCATTCTTAATCCTTCCTACACCACCTTGTAGACTTACAATAACTCTGCAGCAGTATCACTTATTCTAAGGAGATCATTATATACCATGATTTATGCTGTTATTATTACTGCATTACTGTAGGGAATAGGAAGTTCTGTTGTGTTAGGTGCTCTAGAAACTGACAGAACAAAGCTAATTTGTAAAAACCTTATGCTGTATGTGTAAGATGTACATACGAAGTACCTTATACATGTAAGAAAGAACAGAAAGATAAGCACAAACAGAAAAAAATCAAAGAAACAAAGACACAGTATTGTTCTATATCATAACTAGCGGTGCCTGCATCAGCTATCAAAATGTTTTCAAGTTTTCTTGTAAATATCACAGTAAAGCAGACTCTTAAAGAGGCTTTGAAAAAAGAACTAGTATCCTAGCAAATATTTACAGGGAGACCTCCCAGTCACAGCAAATAACCCAAAGCAAACACCAAGATACTTGTTTGAAAATGTCAAAAATGTGTTAAGGAACACATGATAGTGGGCAAGGTTAGAATAAGCTTTACAGATCCTAGAAAGTATTGGATTTGAAGCAAGAGAGAAAGAAGGATACTCTCATGTTTCTTGTCTATATTGTCCACACAGTAAAACAGCATGATTGGCAGATGCTTTTTCCTCTGGGACCTTCTCCTTGGTACATCATCTTTGACACACAGAAGACAAATTCACCTTTGCTTCAATCATACAACTCCATGTTGTTGAAGTGGTATTTATATTAACACTTAAGTAAAAAGGACCAAGAATGAGGAAAAACTGATAATAAATGAGGTACAGAGAAAAAGAAACTTTAAAAAGGATCATCTAAGAAATACCAAGCTGACATGATGTTAAATATTCTGATAAACAAAAAACATGGTAGTTGGCTCAGTTTATTCTGCTAGGAGAATATCCCAAGCAGGGGCTTCCACAATGTGTAGCCCATCTGGCCGGCTGAAGTAACGATGCTAAGTCTTGCAATAGTTTGCTGTACGGGCAGAATTACATGAATCAGCACCACCCACAACACCCTAAATAGTACCCCTTACTGTGAAGAGGGATGTGGTTATGGAGACCAAGAGATATAATTAGTCATATCACAAACCCCAATAAAAGGGAAACTGTTTGCAGCTACAAAGAGGACAATGACCCGCTATTGCCTTAGGTGCTGAATATTCCTCAGAAGAAAGTCCACTCCAATTTAAGAAATGGTCTGCACCACACTGAGCAGCCTAATAGTTTGGAAGCTACGATAACAACAAGCTTTTTAGAATCATTCAAGAAGCTTGAATCCAAATTAAATGAACAGATCGTAGCAGTTACACGGAGGCTTGAAGGCAGGCGGGAGGAGGAAGAGACACATTACCTCTTTTCTCGCAGCTGTCGGGGAAGAGACATGGTTTTCAGCTTCTTTAATCTTAAAAAGATGGCTAAACTCTATTCCTCCACTTCTTGGGCAGTTCCTGGTTGAATACGATGAACACAGTCAAAGCAACTCTCCCTGCATCAATCAAGACTCCTTTGCAAGGCCTCAGGGATCTTTTATTTTAATGTTTCAGTGTCAGACGATTTCTTCTCTACCTCCCCACCCCCATAAGATTGAGGAAGTACTAGAGAAAAAACAGTCACAAAGAAAGTCTGTTTTGTGATGTCTGTCATGTATCGAAACTGCCACAGTTGAGAAACCAAAAGTCCAACATAAAGCAGAAACTATGAGCCACATATTCCGTTGTCCACCTCTTCATGAAAAATTTTGCCTCTGTGGAAAGCCAGTATGAGTGGGCTCAACAAAATCTGGTTTGACCCAGTTAAAACGTCCCCAAATACACCTCCACACTAGTGTTTGTAAACTAGGATGAATACTTCTGATCCCTTCTTGAGGCTCTGTGATTCCCGAGAAACCTCCTTTCCATGGACCAAGAGCCAGGAGGTGGAGCTAAAGAATAAATTTTCAAGTGGGAGCAGAAAGTATGGTCAGGGAATTCAACCTTGTCAAACATATGGGTATTAGGCACAGGAGATTCAGAAATGAGCTTTAAAAGATGGATCAACGAAAGTAAGATATGAGTCCTTGAAAGAGCAGAGGTCTTTTCAGCTTCATGTGTTCAAAACAATCCCCATTTGCCACCTACAAAGACAGGGTAATGTCTCAGCCAAAGAGAATCCTGACTATCCTGCCTTGTACGCAAAGGGAAGTGATACAGCATTTGTATATCAGTTGACAATCTTTCAAGAAGAAAATAAAAGGAAGAAAGTGACAAGGAAACCATCATTTCCTAACACTGCAGATAAATTGCAGCATAGCTTATCTGTCTTAGTCAAAAGCTGCCATGTACAGTATCTTTGCCTCCCCATTTCAACCTTTGACTCTCTTCTATTTGCATGTCCAATACATATTTGGTTCCTTCTCCTCCTTCCACCATAAAGCACAAAAATTCTCATCTGAATGGAGCAAAAGTCAACCAGCATCCTTCAAAATAAAACTCTGTTTACAACTGTAATCATCAGCCTTGACAGTAAACTGCATTTCACTGCATTTTAACGAAGTAAATTCTTCACCCATCTCTTTCCCGTGCATAACTGAAGGCACCATTATAGAATTTGAGAGGTGATATCACGTCTCTTGATCAAAAGAGACCAGGAGAAGCTACAAAATTCTGAATTGTGTTTTCTGAGTGATCTGCTATGCTGTGTTACCCACACAGACTTCGCAGAGTACTTTTAAGTGGTAACATTGGATATAAGTATTTCCTCAGATCTTCACACTCTGCTGTGTATTCCATTTTCTCAATTAGGCCTGCTAAATCAGCAGTCCGCATGTAACCCAAAGTCAAACTCATTATTCTCTTCCCTTTGCCTTAAGTGAGAGAGACAATAATCAAGTTTTATAACTGCAATCCTCTTGTTTTCTCCTGACATTCAGAATGAAATAGGAACAGATCACCTTGACCAGGGCTCTTAATCACAAGATCAATATACTGAACTCATGAAAATTCAGAGGGGCCCTCCCAACACATGCGAAAAAGATTGTGGAAAGCACAAGAACTGCACAAATTTTAGTAGAAGTGAAAGAGAAAGGCTGGAGGAGTGCTTTTAAGGTAACTTTATATTTGATGAATATCATAGTTTTGACAAGAAAATCATAAAAAGGATACGCTAATCTTTTCAAATCTCTCAGAAGATAATCTAGATACAATGCAGGTACATCTTTTAAGAGACAAGGACATGACACAATGCAAAAATACTTGCTCATTGTTTACCTGGAGAGATGGCTTTTCAAGAACAAGTTGACAGACAACCTCACAGACAAATTGTGTATGCAGCTGCTTTGCCGTAAACTGAGTAAAATAAATTGAGAGCAGGTCCTCAATTCCACTACTTCCTACTAGAGATTATAGCCACTAATAATACTACAGACTAATGCTAAACCTGCTAAGAAAGTTTCTGATTCTGCAATATTTTCTTGTTCTGAATGAAACCAAAACCAAGACCTTCTTTTCTGACGAAAAGGCAGATTCCTACCTCAGAAGAGTGGGTAGCTGATTGGTTAGAAGGCTCATCTAGGCTGTGAGAGACTAAGATTTGAAACACTGTTTTGCCATGTTCTTCTGCATCAAATCAGTGCCTCAACTACCAGGTGTTTTCCCTCAATTTCTACTATTGTGCTACTAAAGCAGAAATAGCAATTTCTGCTATTTGGGCTGAGGAAATGGGCAGGGTCTAGTCAAACCCACGTTCCCTCTCTGCTCAAATAATTACTTTGTTATTGATGAATGAAATAAATGTCCATTACAAAGTTGGTACCATAATGACAATACCCATGTCTAGAAATAAGTCTGCACTAGGAAATATCCAATTTCATCATGGTCAGCTGTCAGTTTTGAGAAAATCCATCCATACACCATGGGCAGCATGGTCATTATGGCACTATGCACCGACCTTTATCGACGTGCAAGAGAAAGCAGGCATCCAGGTGCAAGAAATACTAACTAAATACTAACTAACTACTAACTAATACTAACTAAATTTAATTAATTAAATTAAAAGAGACTACTATGAAAATCCTCAGGTGACCGAATCATGACTATATGCTGACACGATTACATACCTTTTCGCAGTTCAGCACCTACTATATTATTTTGGCTGTGTACGCCTGTGAGCTGTGAAATTGTGGCCTTCTGTCTAAGGCGCATGTTGTTAGAAAATACTTGTACAAGGATATATAGCACCTTGGAAATCTGAGAGTATCAGCTATAACCAAACAGCCAGAGCAAGTATGGAATTTTAATGGAAAATGAGAATGAAGTCCCTGGAGGTGTTCAAGGCCAGGCTGGATGGGGCTTTGAGTAACCTGGCCTAGTGGAAGGTGTCCCTGCCCATGGCAGTGGGCGTTGGAACTAAATGATCTTTAAGGTCTCTTCCAACCCAAACCGTTCTATGATTCTATGGTTCTATAAAATCACTAAAGATACTCGAACAACTAATACAAGGTAAATCAAAGGAACATAGCAAAAATACTCAGCTGAATCAGTTCTGATGACAGCACTACATACCACGTCTACTAGGGCAGCAGCTGCTTTATCATTTTGGCTGTACATGTCTTTATGCTCCAGAATAATGCTTCTCTCTGATGCACCTGATGTTAGAAAAGCACTGCATAGTTATGTTCAATCACCAGCCATTGAATAAATTTGTTAAGTGACAGAATAAAGTGAACAAGAATAATATGCTTAAAAGATGCCTGGTCTCATCACAGATTAATCTCTAAAGGAAATAACATTTTAACAATTACTGCAAGGAAGCTGAACATCAAATAGAAACACATAGAGCAGAGTTGGCTCGCAAGATACTTTCATTCAACCCATAGTTTTCAAAGGGTATGTGGAATATTTGTTTCTGTAGCATACACATCATTAGCAGTTGAGTATCTTTTCTTCTGTGGTTGCTTAAGGCTGAGCTGCAACTGATAACACTGATTTGGGAAAAGTGATTTGGGGCTATATTCCATTTTCCATTTATATTATGTACTTGTACAGATTTTGCTTTTATGGTTACCATCAGCTTTATAGAATGCTTTAACACACCTTTACAGTATTTATTTTCAAATACAGCCATGTTTAAACTCCTTATCATTATTATAATAGCTCATGAATAATTATAGAACCATACAGTCATAGAATGGTTTGGGTTAGAAGGGACCTTAAAGATCACCTAGCTCCAATCCCCCTGCCAGGGGCAGGAACACCTTCCACTAGACCTGGTTGCTCAAAGCCCCATCTAGCCTGATCTTGAACATTTCCAGGGATGGGGCACCTACAGCTTCTCTGGGCAACCTGTTCCAGTGCCTCACCACTCTCAGAGTGAAGTTTCTTCCTGATATCTGATCTAAATCTACCCTTTTCCAGCTTGAAGCCATTACACCTTGTCCTATCACTACATGCCCTTGCAAAAAGTCTCTCTCCAGCTTTCTGGCCGACCCCCTTCAGATACTGGAAGGCCGCTATAAGGTCTCCCTGGAGCCTTCTCTTCTCCAGGCTGAACAACCCCAGCTCTCTCAGCCTGTCCTCATAGGAGAGGTTCTCCACCCCTCTGATCATCTTCATGGCCCTCCTCTGGACCTGGTCTAACAGGTCCATGTCCTTCTTGTGCTGAGGACTCCAAAGCTGGATGCAGTACTCTAGGTAGGGTCTCACGAGAGCAGAGTAGAGGGCTAGAATCACCTCCCTTGACCTGCTGGCCACGCTTCTTTTGATGCAGCCCAGGGTGTGGTTGGCTTTCTGGGCTGTGAGCGCACATTGCCATCTCATGTTGAGCTTCTTATCCACCAACACCCCCAAATCCTTCTCTTCAGGGCTGCTCTCAATTCATTCTCTGCCCAGCCTGTATTGGTGCTTGGGATTGCTATTACCCACGTGCAGGACCTTGCATTCGGCCTGGTTGAACCTCACAAAGTTTGCACAAGCCCACCTCTCCAGCCTGTCCAGGTCCCTCTGGATGGCATCCCTTCCCTCCAGTGTGTCAACAGCATCACACAGCTTGGAGTTGTAATGGATTACAGCTCTGCAAAATTTTTGTACAAAAGTTACATCAGATAAGTTACTCATGTCTGCCCTGTAATCTTCAGTGCTCTTTTGCAGGCAGTGCTACAAAATCCTTAGAAGGCATTTAGTCCAATGGTAAGTAACAAGACTCTCTTTCTTTGATATATGCTTTCAGGACAGCTGAAAACAAACCCATGCAAAAAAAAAAATTAAAAGTTCTTGAAGTTGTCCTGTCTTTCTGAACTTCTCAAAAAAAAATCCAAAGAGGAGATAAGTTGAGCTGACTGGGTTTATATTCTTCACTAGATAATGGCTCAATCCGTATTGGTTGAGTGCATGGATACTCTCCCTGTCACATATTGTGTTGGGAAGAAAAAAGGCACAGAAGTAAAGATAAATTGAACTTTGAAAATTTGCTTTGATTTAAATCTGGACACAGTTTCCACAACTGCTTGTTCAGGGTGAAAAGTAACTAGTGGGCATTTGCAGAAAAGGACCACGATCATGACCTGCTGATATAAACACAACTAAACAGTCCATCGTGAACTAAAGAAATGTAAAGGTCAGCATCTCCCACTGTTCCTGACAGTGGAATTTGAAGGTATCATTTCTATAATAAATTACTACTCAACATGAAAGGGCTTTACAGAACCAAACAGTAAAGAAACAGCAGCCTTTTTTTAATGACATTTTTCTTGGAACATCAAACTAAATCCCATAACTGAATCTTGGCTTTTGCACTTCAATTGCTTGAGCAAAACAAGGAATAAGTATTGCAGGAAAAAGTATCCCAGAAAGCGAGGGTTTTCTTTAGTCACTATCAGCTGTTTTGGAAATAGGCATTCAACAGCATCATTCTGGGTTTTGTTAGTTCATGATACCATAGCCAGGTCTTGCCCACTTTTCTTATGCAGAGCAATATCACAAGCAGTATTATGATCTCCCTCTCCGCGGAAAACAATTCTTACTTTACAATAAATGTTCTTTCTTTAAAAATCCTTTTAAAAGATAAAGGATTTCTCTCTGATATAGTAGGATCACTTAAGATTGGAAGAGTTAGAGGAAGTCCTACCAGAACTGTAGTAAACTCTCCTTGATGAGCAATGAGACTTTTTCTTCTTGCAGAGCTCAGATGGATATTAGTGCCCAAGACCAGGCTAAGTGAGAAAAATGGAAGCTCAGAAAGAGCAACAGAACATTTCTTCATCCAGATAGCATATCAATTCCAGAATAAAAGAGGCAAATAGGGAAGAAATACGGCAGAAACATTCCTACTGTGTATGACAGACGTGGGCTGGAGGTAGACCTGTGTGTTCCAGTCAACTACCAATGTCAAAATCTAGTAATCGACTATTCCAGACAAAGAAGCAGAATAGCTCCATCCAAGAGCTCTTGAGAGAGCTATGCCTACAACCATTCCTCCAGAAGCTTAAAACCTAGTTTTGAGTGCATAGCAGCAGTGACCCTTCGTGGCTGGAAAGTCTCTGTGGTTTAGTCTCCTAATCATCTTGAGAATCAAAAATCTGTCAGAGTTATTGCTACTCGAGGCAAAGAAAATCATGCTTCATCCATTTCACTAGTTCAAAAGACCTGTCAAAATTATTAAAAAAAAAAAAAAAAATCACTGAACTTTCCCAAATCTCAAAATAGGGCTGGGATTTGCTAAATTTTGTGTGGTGCTGCATTCAATCTATCCTACACTGTTCCTAATAGTTTAATTTCCCCATCCATTTGATGAAATCCTGTGACCAAATTCCTTTTACTTAATTTAGAAACTTTAGATAAGTGCCTTTAGTTAAGTGGAAGTTCTCTGAACAGGCAGTGAAAAGAGACAGGCACCACTGGCCAGTAAATCGGACGTCAAGTGGGCCGACTCCCCCTCCGAAGGTTTTATCGGTCTCCTTGGAATATACATGAATTATAAAGTAACTATATTCCCAGTTTTGTCACCTCAGGTTCATAAAGTTAAGGAAATAAATCTGTGCCTTACTGTGGACCTAGTTATTACTGGTATAAAGGTACCTTCCCATTCGGGACTGAGCTATATTTGGATATGCACTTTTACACTGGTATAATTGTCTTTACCCTAGGGGAGTTGTACTACTTAAGCTACACTGATATAGTCAAAGAAGCACAATTTTCTGGTGCAGACATATCCAGTCTGCCTATTATAGAGAGTTTATGGCTCATTTTCTAATGGTTCATAAATTGGGACAATATTCCCTAATAAAATTGGGGGGCAAGGGGAGTAGGGATTAGGACAGGCGGGCAAGTGGCAAATACAGAGGCAATAAGTATAGAGATCCTCTAATTTTCAAGGTTCTGTTCTGTCAGTATTCCTCACAGGCATATACTTGGAGCTTGTCTCACCTGCTGCCTCACCTACTGGTCTTTTATTACTTCAGCCTTTATTCCTTGAAAGATGAACCTGTGGAATGTGTCCATCAATTACCATACCAATAAGAAAACTGATCCCAAGTCAGATGCAAGTCTGTCCAGAAGAAGGCTGCCTTGTTATTTGAAGCTGGGTCTAAATAAGAGACTTCTCAATTAACTGCATTCAGTTCAGCCACTGGCTTGCTACGTGATTCCTTATGTCTCAGCTTTGCCATCTGTAAAATGGGGCTGACAGTAATACTTTTCTCATGGGCAAGAGTGAGGAGGAAAAAAGCTCAACAGAAGTATAATTCCTCAGGAAGTCAGGTGAAAAGTGAGAAACTACAACCATTAACCTTAACAACCCAAATCTTAGCATTCAAAATCACCTACAGTGCAAACTGAAAACAATATAAATATGTGGCTTTTTAAAAATGTGCCAGTAATGCTCTGGTGCCAGGCCTTAGAACTGATTCCCAAACCCTCAGAAAAGAAGGTAGTTGCTAAACTATCACATATGTTAAACAGCAGTAGCCAATGGCCCTGCCCTACTATGGAAAAGAACAACGAAACAAAATGAAGAACAGCTTTCTGGCCCAGAGCGGTATTTGACCGGGGAATACATCATCCTGCTTGCGGATTGCTTCAATAATCTGAGCCAAACAAAGGTAATGGGGAACTCTGAAGTTGTGATTTCAAGAAATGAGTATATGGTGACAGTATTAGCTTAGGAAATTCCCTGTCTTCACGTACTCTTGCTTTTTCCTGCCCCATAGGAAGGCACGTCTGAGGCTGTGCTGCAAAATACATCAGCTAACTGATCCAGCTGTAAAAATATTTTTTGAAGCCAGGGATCAATTTCCCAGCCCAGCTCACAGCACAGACATCAATATGGAGAACGAATGGGGAGGAATACATTAAACCAGCATTGCTGCCTGATAACTTTGTCTTACGAAAGCACTCTGACAACACAGTGAATGCATGTGTGTACATGTACATCTCCAAACAATTCAGGCAAATGTACGTTTATGTCTTTTGGCAATCCATCTCCACATACAGATGCTAACGCAGCTTCTCTCACGAATATGCTTCAGGGCAATCTAACACTGCCACAGCAAGGATTTTACCGCTTTTATAATGTAAGGAAGGAGCCAAAACACACCCTCAAACCATGACCTTTTCTGTAATAATTTTTCTGAATGAGATAGCTGCTACTGAGATAGTATCTAAAGAATCCAGTCTTTGAATAGCTGCTTCTCTCTGCTTTAGTGCCTTTGCCCTGTTTGCCAGCACTTTGTTTAGTTTCCCAGATTTTACTACAAACAAACTTGTATAAGCTGTTGCAGAGTTTTAATGTAGTGGGTTTCTCACCGGGAATCAGACCACAGGAGGGTGGAAAGGAGAGCAGAAAACTGTACATCAATAGGCCTCTTCATGAGTTAAAAGTAATTTCCTTGTGAAAAGACAAAAAGTAAGAAATCTTCAAAATAAAGAAAAAATAAAAGGGGGAGGAGGGAATCAAACATCCCTGTTAATAAAACATACAATAAAATCTCTTTTCTATCCAAATAATCTTTGCTCCAAGCCAGCTGGTTATGACACTCTCAGATATGTCTGCTGCAAAACAGTAAAAGGTAGAGGGGGATTGATGTCCCGTTCCAGTTCTTTCTGTTCCACCTCTCGCCTCTGAGTTCTGCTGAATGTGACATTTTTCCCTGGCGCCTAATACACAGAGCTCTGCTGCTAATTTTATGCACAGAGTTCTCATGCTGTGTAATTTGAGGCCAGAGACTCCTCCAACCGCCTGCCAGAGTACACACCCTTCAACGCTGCTTCTGCTGCAGAGAAATGGGGGAAGGGAGAAGGAAATGAGCCAAACAAGAAACAAGAAACAAGCTTCCAAGCTTGTCCAAGATGTTTGGCTGATTTTTGGCTCTCAGATCTACCAGGGATCTATCTCCAGCTCTCCCTGTCCTGTTTGTCAACAGACTGGTCCAGTGAATTTGCCAGCGATTACAGAGGCTCAGTCAACTTAAGGTGCTCACTTTTCTCCTTTTTTTTCCCATATTAAATTCTATGTGGCTGCTCTAATACTAAATCAAGCTGTTGGCCACAAGGCTCTTTTAGTAATACCCTGAGACACAATAAGAAGTGATTTCTGCAATATTATAATCAACTATTTAAAAGAGAAACTGGTGCCTCTTTTCCCCCCCCTTGGTTAACATCTCTGCATCTCACAGAGATAGGCTGCTCTGTAATATATTCCACTAAAATGAAAACTGACAGGTAACCTTCAAAACCTGGCCTGATCATACTCAAAAGAGGATTGAAGTGGGTGTATCCCCATTAACTGACTAGAAAAGCCTTTGTGCCAGACACCCCTCTTTGCTTCCAGCTAACTGGATCAATTTTTTCTGAAGCCTTTTAGTGGAATCATCACTTTCCACAGTAGAGAAAGTATTGAATTAGACCCATTTTTGATACTACTTACTTCTACCCTGGTGCTGATAAAGCCAGGAGAACACCCCATGCCACTGCCTTCTCCCAACTCCAACTTTTCTTTCTCCTGACTGTGTCAACCAATAGACAGTGAGGGAACTACAGGTTAAAAAGAAAAAAAGAACTTTGATAACAGAATTATATCAATAAATTCTCCTACAGCAAACACTTTATACCAGAACAAAATAAATTGCACTGCGTAAAGACTTCTTTGGATGGTACAGCATCCTCCTCACTAATGCTTCTTCTCTTATAATTACGTTGACCAGCAGAATTAAGTACAGACCTGGTCTTAAAAATAACAGGTCTCAGGCCTTGCTGTACAGCAAGTGCTTTTATAGCCCACAGACCTGTCTGAGACTAAACAAAATCTTTATTGAGAATTTGAGAAGAGCTGGGAGAACATCATGAGCTTTGACATTCAGAGAACTTTCTTCGCAGTTCCTCTAATCATGAAACATGTGCCTATGTAGAGAGAACAAGGGAGGAAAGACTGGGAAGAGGAACATAGTTCTTTATTGTGTATCTGGGGTGTGGGATAAACAAAAGATTAGGCATAAAAGTCAGATAAGTTCATATACTGATCTGGCACAGCCATCAACACGCTCAACTGGAGAAAAAGAAGAAAATGAGAAGAAAAACAGGGACAATGCACAGTCTACGAAAAGAGGAACACAAAAGGAAAAAATAGGGATGCACAGAATCAATAGAATGTAAAGATGGATTGGTAAGAATCCATCCCTCCTCTAACGACATGCATTGCATTTCCAAACTTGACCCACATGTGTCTGGCTATCTAATTTACGAGAGACGTGAAGCTGACCAGCCAGCAGGCTGGCCATAAATTATATCTCTTAGATAAGCCAAGATGATTTACATTAGGAGAGAGGAAGGGAAAACTGACGAATAAGAATCTTGCCCTTGCCCTCCTGGGCACTGCCTGGGATATACTCTGCTGGCATCTAAAAACCTGCAGGTGTCCTGAGGTGGCAGTATTCCTTGCCAAGACCTCTCCATTATAAAAGCTGATAGATCAGAGCCTTTTTTCCACTGCTGGATAGCATGGTTACCTAGAATAACCATACTTTCAGATCCGCGATACTTGCAATTGTGCTGACCAAGCTCTGCTCAGTTCCTTGCTTTTCCCTCTTCTTTCCTATATCGTCATTGTTTATCTCCTTTATTTCTCTCTATATGTGCACTCTTTTTTTTTCCTGCATAAGCAAAACAGTAGCCATTAGGGCAAGAGAAATTCTTTTTCTTCTCTACTAAATGCTTATAAGGCTGTATCTGGAATACTATCACTAGTTTTGGAGTCCCCAAAACAAGAGAAATATTGAAAACCTGGATAAAGTTCAACAGAGAACAAATAAGGCTGGAGACAAGGATCACAAGTTGCAACAAGGGACAAATCTCATTGGACATCAGAAAAAATAATTCAACATGACACTGGAACAAGGGCGCAGAAAGGCTATGGGATGTCCATCTGGGGAGATATGCAAATTTTGACTAGACAAGCTTGGCCTATCTTTTGTATTAGCCCAGCTTTGAGCAAAGCATTGCATAGATGACGTCCAGTAGCCACTTCTAACTTATTCTATGTTCAGATACCAGATTCTATCTTCAGCTAACCAAAGTCTCCACCGGAGTTACGGGTCACCTTATCCAAGACAATCTGTTGGGCATAAATTAAAATCTCACATGCATTTGGCAACTGTGAACATTTCAGAAAATATATGGTACAGTGCTATAAAATTAAATTTCCTGTATAAAAAGAGAAAAAAAAAGGAATGGGAGGAAACAAAAGTTCTCCTAAAAACAAGACTTCTAAAAACATTAACTTTAATAGCTTCATAGCAAAACATATCGATGGATATTCTTAGATTGGATTGCCAGTAAGAAGCAATCAGCTGACCTCTGTGCCTTGCTTATACTACCTACCTCATGCATCTGCAAATTCTTTTCTCTTTGAACACCAACTTTTCCCTCCTCACCACTTTTCCCTTGTGTCACCCATCCCTCTCCTAACTCATCTTCCTCCCCAATCTACTTTCCTCTCCACATCACCTTTTTTTTTTTCTGTCTTTTTTGATCTTTATCTCATCCTTTATTCTTCTAGTCCTAAATCTGTGATCCTGAGTTGGAAAAGAATTCTTCAAGGCACCTCCCCTAAAGAGCAGCTAATTATTTGGCTTTGAGCCTGCTCCTGCTTTGTCAGATCTGTCTTGTCAACAGGTCTATCAAGTGTGTGAGGAAGCTTTGGTATGACCAAGAAACCCATAAACTGACCTGGTAATCCCAGGGAAAGCCTGGTCTGCATTAATGATCCTTGTAAAATAAACAAGAGAGTTTGATGCCTAAAGTACCTTAGAGCAGCCTTCCTCAAATGTTGCCTGACACATCAAGTATTCAGTGCTTGAATTGGAGGGAGGAGGGGAATACAGCTACCATTAAAATTAGAAGAGAGACTAAAGTTATGCACCACACAAGCACTAGACCTGCACTGATTTTGTTAGCAATAAATACAATTCTTCAAGTTTTCTTTTGCCTTAGTAGCTTGGCTCCCATTACCCTCAGTCTCTTTATTCTTCTTAGTACTCTTAGACACCAAGAGCCTTATTGTAAGAAATAAATTGGTTATAGAAACTTAGCATGCCTGGTTATATGTCTGACAGTGAAAAAAAGGATGAAGAAAAATTTACACAACTTGAAATTGGACTCTTAAGACAATTAACTAGTGAGCAATCAGAAAGGCTGCAGAGTTTTACAAACACGTCTGGTTCATAGAACAAGAATCACAGAAGATAACACTTTCACCACATATCTAAGTCCAATTGGTATTTCAGAGACATGATTTGAAAAGTCAGTGTAATTTTGCTCTCAGTTACAGAAAAGTTTCTGTTCACATATGTTTGAATGTCAGACATAATGGTTACCAGTCCACCTATGTCATGATGTGAAGACATAAAAAGTTTATGAACATCAGAAGTTTTTATACTAGAAAAATGGCTAGTTTCTCTCACTCCTGAGTCCATATTTTGAGTCATCAGTGCAGACCTGTATTCCTACTCTGAATACTTTCTTTCCAACAGTGCTTTATTCCATATGTTGCAGAAAAGAATTTGAATACAAAGCACACTTGCTTGCCTTGGCAATATAGTTCACATTTTAACTCCTACTGATGATTGTCTTATACTTTCAAAGTCTACCAGATTTAGCTAGGCTAAGAGCAGATACTCTACTTTTACATATAATCCTTCTTCAAATCTCAATAAACTCTTTGCTGAAATAATAGCTCTCCAGCTGCTAAACCCACAAGATAATTAAACACTGTGAAAGGACATTTCATTTTAAGCAGATTTAAATTTTATCAAATGATTACTCCATCTTAATTTGAATAATAATTATTCAAATACTTTTTTCTTTTTAACCTTTTCACACCTAAGTCCTTCCTTGGGCCCTTGGGCAACAGAAAAACTAAAAACATAACTGTGGGACAGCAGAAGGCAGTGTGAAGAAGGCAAGAAAAAAAAAGGCATGAAATAGTTACTGGATTTTCATTTAGGCTCTAAATCTGGCTTCAGAGGGACTATTCATAGTTTAAAAGTTAAGCATAAAGCAGAAGGCTGTGCAAGATCACAATGTCTTTGGCACAAGAATTGTTTCTAGCTATGAGACTTGTAAGTACAATACTTATGAAAGGCCTAAGTTACAGTTGGATCTACAAAAATTGATGCAGTATAAAAACAAGTGAGAAAGAAGCTTCTAGGAAAAGAAACTTCTAGTAATTTCTAACAAGTCTGTCCTCCAAATAAATATCTGATGGTGTTTTCTGGTATTGATTTGGTTTCAGTCTCTATTTTTGACTGCACATATGAAGAAGTACTGGTCAACACATCTACTTTACTATCCACAGACAGTGTTAAGAAGATGTGGTAGCCATGCTTAAGAATTCACACTTGGATTAATCCTGCCACAGAAGTGCAAAGACTTTATTGAAACATGCCAGTCGATAAAAAAAGATGCAATGGGGAAAAGGACTTAACAATAGCTATTTTTATGGGCTAGCAAACTATCTAGGACCACAGGAGAAGGGTGTTTGCTATATGCTATTACTTCCAATTGGGATATCGTTTCCTTCACTTTGTAAAGGGATCAACTCTCTTAAATACTTACACATTTGGTTTTCTTTCTCCAAGTGTCTGTATCCCTTCTTGCCTGAAAACAACCTATTTATTTCTCTACAATACGAGTGTATGGTGTGCTACCATTCTAAGGGAGAATTGAGCAGATGTTTTTGTTTTGCTGTCTCATCTTCAGGCTCCTTTTAAGGAGCTATTAGTCTTTAAGGTTCCCTAATCCCCCAACTAAATTTATCAGCAGTTGATTGCAGCCAAGAGTTAAGCTAAATTAAACTCTGAAATCCCTGTACAGTGTATCAGATGCATTTCTGGTAGGGGAGGTGGAACAGAAAGCTCCAAATGTTCCACTTACCAAGAGGCAGGAGAACCATGCTTTTCTCTAAAGGTTTCTCAAAGCTGCCATGGATTTTGCAAGATCACCATCATTTCCCTGATTTTATAACAGCAAGAATTCAACTATTGAAACAACTTGTCATTTAACTCCATATCAGGTGTGTACATGCATACATGTGCATAAATTTGCACACAAGTACATACTTTCCTCTACAAGTGTGTATATTATGTATGGAGGAGGTAGGTATGTGTACACACACACTTAGGTTAAGGCTGCTTGCATGCTCGAGACATCCATTCCAACTGACACACGTGGTAAAAAGGCATTTATGTATGTATATATATCTTTCTCACATACACACATATGTGTGTGTGTATGTATGTATCTGTTTGTCTTGTGTTTGTATGTATCTGTCTTTGTCCATGCACGATCAATCAGTCCCTTGTTTGCTTCTGTCACTCAGGCTCATAAATAATTATCAGAACAGATATCCCTCCTGCTTTTACTCCTGCTCTTAGTAAGTAGTAAAATACACAGTGTCTTAAATAATTTGCATGTCAACACCAGTAGTTGGTTAGTTTTGATGACAATATATGATAATCCCTTATTATCCCAGAACTGTGAACTTCTGTGGTACTTCCATGTCAGAAGAGGGACAACTATGTATCATTAAACACAGAAAAAAAAAACCCAACAAACAAACAAACCAAAAAAAACCCCCACAAAAAATATACAAAGGGACAGCCCAGTACATAGTCTTTCTTAAAAAGAAAAAAGCACATAGGAAAAATATGGATGCTTAAGAGGAAATGGCATAAGATACAGTTTTTTTACCTGTGGACCAGTAATTGCAATCTAAAACATCAGTAGTTTTCAGGAGTCACTGATAATCTAACGAGATCAGTACCCACATAGACTGATGGTGTCAATCAAATTCCTAACAGATTGGGCTTCTCTCTACAAAGTAATTATTCAGTGGTACTAATTGATCCCTTTGTCTTTTCAATTTCTGTAAATAGCCCTAGAAGAGGGTCCTGGTGAAATCTCCATTAAAAACACCAAAAAGAGTCCCAGTGACAACTATCAAAGATGTCTCAGGTCCTAAAAAGACAACTGAGTTGAGACTACAGCTCTCTGGATGTAAAAGCAATTCTTGCAAACCAGGTTACAGTAAACTGGTGAAATAAAAACAAACTTTGTCTCCAAAGACTTCATTGCATTTACTCTGAGGGCACATCAAAGATTTGTTTCCAAAAACATTTGTCTATCATTTTCACCAGCTTTTTTTTCAGGAGAGAAAGTGTGTGTGAGAAGTGTGATTTCTGCTGTCTGTATCCCCATGGCTACTAGAAACAGCTAGAAAGGGAATTGGGCACATCACAGCACACAAAATGTCAGGTTAACAAATTCCAACACACAAGCTCAGAGAAACAGACGCTGCTATCTCCCACCTGCGTCCTCCCATATCACAGTAAAAGAAAAGGAAAAAAAAAAGTCAACAACAGAAAACTAGCCAAAGCCATGTAAGGGAATCAAATATGTCCTTCAGAAATGCAAACCTCTCTAAAAATAGGATGAAAGGCTAAGCAAGTAACTTGTTTTTACTCATAGCAGTAATAAAGAGTCCTTGTAAGGGATTCGCACAAGTTCTGTGCTGTTACAGTAGCATCTGTCTCCTCATTGCTGGAGAGAAATGGTGAAGAGGATTTAGAGCGTGTGTAACCTGAGAGAGAAATCATCTGTCATTCCCTCACAGGGCATTAGCGAACTTTGCCTCTCCTGGCAGAGGGAAGAGCCACTCTCCTTCCCCTGCCTCTTGAGATTACAGCTTTAAGCATTATTATTGTGATACATTCGCTTATGAACAATATTAATAATTAGGGGGAAAAATCTAGCTCTATTAAGAAAGGGTAAGAGAAGCCCAACTGAAAAGAGACAACATTCTGTGCGATACATAGGGTGAACCTGGTAGCAAAGAAGAGGTCAAGTAACAAACAGATCCTCTGTGTGGAAGGGGTGATCCCTTTGCTCCACCCAAGTGAAAATGCTATCACAAGCTACGCTTCTCACAATCAAGGTCTAGAGCAACAAAAAAGAAAAGGACGGTCTATTTTGGAACACATTATCCCAGGACAGGAAGCAACATGCAATTTCTTGTGCCACTGTATTGTGTGGTCTCATGCAAACTGTTGATTTGTTGGTGTTTTGGTTGTCTGCCCCTTAACAGGAGAAAGTGTTGTCGGAAAAATAAATCCCAAGACAGTCAGACAATAGTAATGGAAGACATAGAGGTACAATACTTCGGAGATCAATGAGGTTTTTAGTATGCCCTGCTACTTGTTCTTTCTTTCCCAAATTAGAGGGTAGAAATGTCACCAGAAGTGCAGAAAAATAACAGAGATAATACATTTCAAAGAGGCAAAATGCTGCCTATCAGAACATCACTTGTATCTTGCAAGTCTCTGTTTCATCCAAAAGCAAGATATTAATGATCAATTTACTGAAATGTCTCATTCTTCTTCAACACAGCAGCTTCTGTGTCCCACTGAGATCAAAACTCAAAGGGCCTGGGAGCTACTGCCTCCAACAAATAACTGTCAAAATACCATAGCATGAGCTAAAACTGCTGTTGCATATCATTCAGATCTGTGCCACATGCCATGATGCTCCACTTCTAGATTAAAACATTTCTTTGACCTACACATGGAATACTCACAAAGTTCTGAAAGGAGTGCAAAAAGGCCCTGATTTATGCAAGAGAGGGCCACTGTGAACCTTTTTAGCAAGGAGAAACAATACAAACATCCGAGAAAAAAAGTATGCCCATAACAAGCATCAATTCAGATGTGCAGAATATAAAAAATGTAATGTAAGTTTCAATAAAATGGGTTAGGCCAATAAAACTATTTCTTTTTTTTGCAAATAATGTTTAAAATCATGGCAATAAACTTTTTCACATTGCCTAGGAAGAAAAAAAAATCCCCAAACATAAGATTATGAACAAGGTGATAAGATGATTTTCAGAAGGAACATCTAAAAGGGAATTGTAAGAAGAATTTGTGGTATACTGGTAATGGCAGGGAAAATATACTTCCCTTAGGAATATGCCATTGAGTCTTTCTTTAATAAAATTCTTTCCAGGAGAAAGAGGATAAGGACATTACAAAAGATAAACTCAAATTTTCAATTTGACATTTACCTGAGAGAATTCCAGATGCAGCAGCAGTAAATGCTGCTGGACAAACCAACACTTCAATGTCCGTCCATTCTCTTAAGAAGTTTAGCATAGGTAACAAGAGCAGACATTTCCTTCCTGAAGTCCTCCCTTTAGGCAACCTAATGAGATAAAGAAGAGAAAGTACAGGAGAATTCAGCATTTGGGTCTGATTCAGGCCATGGAAATATTCTTTTAGAGCAAATAAGTTTGTTTTGTGTGTATCTGTTTATTAACAACTGGACTGAGGCTGTTCAACTTATTTCATCAGGGTGACCAAAACAGTACTACAGAATAATGACTTTTATTTACTGATATCCTCCTTGGCTGGATTCAAATCATGACCTAAACCTGAGAAGATATCTCATTTACCAACCGTGGAAGTGGAAGAATTGTTTTCTAATGAAATATTGACAATATATACACAGCTGACGCTAACGTGGTTCTTTTCTGCTGCTAGTTACAAACTTTCTTAGCCAGCAATTTCCACTCTGGAGGTTGGCAGGAAAAGCCCCAATTTGCCAGTTGAGCATCACTGCTATAATATTTTTCCCATTTGCTGTTTACCCAGAAAGGTATGGCTCCTTTACAAACCTCTGACTTTTAAATCCATCTCGCTCTGCACTATCAGCTCTAAAATAAATTATAAGAGCAAAAGGAAAAAAAAAAAAAAACAACAAACACAACAGATTCATTAAAGAATAACTATCGAAATTTGGGTTACCACAGGATTCCAACTGCTAAAACTGAAGTCAAATTTCCCCAAAAGCTGTTTACCCTGATCTAAATGCTTTGACTGCTCTCCTACCAGCAGCCCAGTATAAACGGGAATAAGTAATGAAGCCATCTTTCTGCTGTGCTAGTTCTTCTGGAATATAACCCCTGTGGTAATAATTACATGGGCTTATCCATCCCAGTGTGAACATCACCGGAGTGTCAATTCTGACAAATGCCTGATACCCACAAGTGTCTGTTGTAAAGAAAACCAACTGTTTCCATTCTCTTAACCTTGGGGTCAGGGTTTCCCACTGGGACTAACAGGTTTTTTTCCTGCTGTAAGTATCCATTTGAGAAGTGCTAAGAGGTGTTATGATACACAGACCTACACTTTCAGCACTAGCTTTTTTCTTGTTTGGTAATCTGAGCCTAATTCTCACCAGGGCTTTACACAGAAACACCTATCTCTGTTTTTCATTTGTATTATCTCCTTTGGGTGATACTGTTCAAGACATTCCACTTTCTTCTCAACACCTTTTGCAACACAAGCTGGAGAGTCCCCAAAGCCCACTGGTAGCATGGACTTTTAGTGACCTACTTGTAGCCTCTGGGATATCTCTTGTAGCCATTTTCTGTTTCCAGCTTTTGAGCCAATTATCAGAGGAGTCGTTATGTAAAAATGGAGCCACTAAGCTTTGATCCTAGGAATACAGGCTTCTCTCAGGCAAACCAAAGATTGTCCATTTCATGGACTATGAAGAAGTTATGGAACCTAAAAATCCTGAATCAGTCTGATATACTCCATCTGGCAGAAGGAAATCATAATTAGTATATACAAAACAGCTGACATTTTCAGTCACAGGGTGGTAGTGTAAAATATATATATACTTGAACAAATATGCTCATATGCAGCCTAAAGAGGGCATATATGAAATCAAAAGCAGCATATAAGCAAAGATTCACAGTAAACATGGACTGAAGTTTCTTGGTTTATATTAGCGAAGAAAAAGATTTTTTTTCTATGGGTACTGCAAGTCATTCTTTTAACTGATTTATTTTTCATATACATTCTGTCCACCTGATCCTTCCATGTTTCACACGTGTGTGGTATTATAAATTATACTCAGGAAAATAAGTTAAGAAACACCACACTGGATCAAAATAAGTTTCCTCTAGTCCTCTAACCCTGTATCCTGTCTCCAACAGCGGACATAGACAAAAGCCTTTGGAGCAATGTAAGTACAAGGCACTCACATTATGACAATTTCCCCTAATCCTGTCCCAAATCCTGACCACTTTAGCTGAGAAACTTCACAAGCTGGATGTGGCCTGTATGAATTTGGTAACTTTTGATGGATCTCTCTTCACTGAATTTGGCCATTCTCCTCTCCAACATATAAATGCTGTTAACATCACAACATCCATGGCAGACTAAATTTAATAGGTGCTACATTCTTTACTATGCAAATGTATCTTTTGATAAAGCTACAAGTTGTACTCACCAACATGAAAGGTTTAGTGGTACTTTTGTCAGGAGAGGTTTGTCCTGAAATTCTGGACAACTGCTACTGTGGGTTTTGGCATTTCATCTTCCTAATAATTCCCAATTGTGTAATAATATTAATTAAAACTCATATTTACTCCTACTTCTCCAAAAGATTTTTGGTACAGGGTTTATGGAATCCTGAATCACAGTATTGTATGGGGTTTGGTTATACGTACAATCTAAGTCATGTCATTTCAGCTAAGAAGGACAGCAATGTGATATTCCTTTTTTCAGAAGTAAGATGAAAGAGGACGATATACCTAGGACCTTATGAGAAGCAGGATAGCAGGAGCAGGAGGAAGAAACATACACTTAAGTCATAACTTACAGGGGAAACACCAAATAAAATCCTGCCTTTGTAAGGATTCCTGTCCTGCCTCTAAACATAGGTGAGACCAGCACTGAGCTTTGCCTTAGAGGAAAATTAAGGAGTTCCTATATAATTAATGTTGGCTATAAAATGCTTCAAAATGTTTTTGACCAGAATATGCTGCAGGCATGCAAAATATTTTTTTAAAGATTTAAAATTGTTGCATGAATTATTTCCAAATCTAAATGCAATGTGGATGGGTACTAGATCGTATATACATATTGGACTGCAGTAAATTCAACCTGATTTATCATTCTTCTCTTATGTAACAGGTTGGAGACTATAACAGATACTTTAGAATACTCTACAAGCTCAGACAGCAAAGTAACTCCCTATTATGCTGGGCACCACAATTCCAAGACAATGACAACGGAAGTGGAGGAATACTAAAAACAGGTAAGAAGAAATTATTACAGGTCTAGAGAGGCTGATTCATGAGAAAAGATGCAAAATAAATAATTCTGTATAGCCTGGCTAACCCAAGGACTGAAGGATATTATAACTGACCATAAAATCAAATGAAAGGCATAAGCACCAAGACAGTGAAAAAGAAGGCTGATCCAGAGATTTATATGAGACATCGATGAGATAAAAATATATAAGAGAAATGTTAACTGGTAACCACGAAACATTTCTTATCAATGACACCTCTAAATTTTAGAATATGCTTTCAAATAAAGGCAGTCACGTGGCTTCTGTAACAAATAAGTAGGAAAAGAAATGCAGGGTGAGCGCAAGATGGCTGACTGGTATCCCTGAGGACTGAAGTTGTTTGTCACAATACATGTGCTAGACATGGGAGACAGCAGCAGGACAAACTTCCTTTTTAAAGTGCTATGCTAGCACTACGATGATAACATAAAAAAATTTTGAGTACATTGGCTGATATGGACCTGGAGCACCTTATCATTCAGACTACAGTCATTTATGTGTGGTGGGAAAGAGAAAAATTATAATGGATGAGCGTCCAAATTAAATCTGCAGTGTTTACGTATCCTAAAGGGGAAGCCCGGTCCTAATCTTCTCCTGCATGAGCCTGATTGAGCCGACAGTAAATATGTAACCACATTACTGAAACTGATGAGTGCAGTAACACAAACTTCCTCCCTAAATTCTAGCATTTCGCATAGGTGAAATCTCAGTGATCCTGCTGCCCCAGCTCTCCATGTCTTTCAGCTTCAGGCAGATTTGTACAAATCACCTAGAAGTGT
>VZSZ01010150.1:714115-726286 GCA_013398815.1 Ibidorhyncha struthersii
TGATCGCACCACCCAGCAGAGCAGCCTCTTTCTGTCCCGCTCTGTGCGGTGACCTTCCCGCACAGACAGAAGCGCAAAACCCGCTGAGTCCGAACAAACTCAGCAGCCCGAGAGTCGAAGGCACTAACAAACTGCTTTGCTCCATCCAGCAGCTGTTTTTCTCATTAGCTTCCATTGTTCTGGGGTCTGCTCCAAGTCCCGGAGCAGATGCAATTAGTAGCAACTAATGACACATCTCAGTCAAGCAGATCCCGAAAGACTGAGCCTCCTTAATTTTACATAATAGGAAAAGCTGCGGCGGGAATAAGGATGCATCGGGAAGGGGGGGAAAAAAAACCAACCCCAAACCACAAGCCCACAGCACGTTTTGGAGGTCACTGTACTGGATTTCTAATCCACACCACAGTCGTTAGGCTACATGGGTGGGACAAAAGCGGGTGCGGTTAAAGGGCGGGAGAGGTGGAGCAGGTAAACCCATTTATCTCATCTCCGATTTCAAAGGCTCTGGGTTTGTTTTTTTGGTTGTTTGTGGTTGTATTTTTTTTTCTCCCTCCCTGGTGATGGTGCCTCACAAGGTCTTGCAGGCAGCACACAGTACAGCACTCCCTTGCAGTGTCTGAGCTTACAAACCACGATTGCACATACCTTTAGCGGTCGAAACGCAACACTGATTTCTAGTAAGTCTTCAGGAAAAACGAAACAGAACTGAAACAGCCACGTGCTCGGCGACACTTCTCGTCAATGCCAGGCTCCGTGGTTGACCAAGAGCGTTTTTGTTTTCTTCCAGGAGTGGAAATGTCAAAAAGTGACAGCGATCTAATGGTCAGAGTCCGCTCTCAGACGACAGTTCTAGCGTAAAAGTTCACAAAAAACGGGCTTAAGGCACTGAAATGAAACCAACCAGGTTAGAATTCAGCTCCCAACTCTACCACAGACTTCCTGTGTGACCTTGGGCAAGTCTCCATCCCTCTGTAGCTCAGCTCTTCATCTGCAAAACCGAGACACTGCCCCTCTCCCCCTTCGTTTATTTCACTTGGTCTCTGTGAAGCATGGATGAATACAGTACGTGCATCCAGCTGCTGCCACGGCTGGGCTCGACTGTGACTCCCAGGGTAGGACACACAGCAGTACAGAAGAAAACCACGGGTATGTGTTGGTATATGTTTCAATGATTTTTCTAAGCAGTTCTCTGGCTTTTCATCTCCTATAGCAGCTGAATCTTTCAACTACAAGAAGTTTTTCGAGATGGTAGGATTGAAAAAGAAGAGCCCAGAGGATGTGAAGAAGGTTTTCCATATTCTTGATAAAGACCGAAGCGGCTTCATTGAAGAGGAAGAATTAAAGTAAGTAAAGACATGTCCTTTCTCAAATAACCTCACCTTAAGAGTCTAATTTCCTGTTTTCTTTTTTACAAGACTCTAGATAATAGCATACAATTCAATCTCTTGACTAGTATTTGTGTGCAATAACCAGTCGTTTGCTGGTCTAAAGTGTGTTGGAAGTAGCTAGCTGTAGATTTTATTGCAGGGCCCTGAACCACATGAATGAGCGATACCTTACAGATAGTTCTTCAGTCAAATGCAGTTTCAGAGTAAAGCACTCCTCCTGAAAGTTAAAGAAGGTCAATATCAGAAGATCCAACCCTGGATCCAACTCACATATCAAAACAGTGGTACAAATACATAGAAAGTGACACTGTTCTGGGAAAAAACTTTTCTTTTTTCCATGCCTCCTCTTTAGGTTTGTACTGAAGGGCTTTACCCCAGATGGAAGAGACCTATCAGACAAAGAAACGAAGGCTCTTCTGGCTGCTGGAGATAAGGATGGTGATGGTAAAATTGGCGCTGATGGTACGTGATTAGAGGAGTAAGCTTTGACAGTAACTATCGAATATTACTCTTACATACAAGAACTGAGGAAATCTAGGAATCACTAGGGGCTGTGACCTTCTGAAGGGCACAATTTGGATTTAATGAAATGCCAAGTCCTGCTACATTTGCCATACCTTGCTTGCAGGCTTTAGGGGAAACAGGAGCAAAGTTCTGACACTAGAGGGGGCAAGAGTTTACAAAACCCGAGATGTAGTTAAGGCACACTACAGCACAGGACTAAGTACCGATCCAACTTCTACTTCAATTAGTTTAATTTTTCTGTTGATTTCAGTGGAGTGAGGATCAGAACACTGACAGTTCAAAGACCCAGGCTTGACTATATAACTTAGAAAAGAAAGAAAAAAAGCTGAGTACCAGCATTTCTGCTTGCTGATTAGTAAATAGGAAAGTAATGCATGACTTAGCAAAGCAATGCTCTTAAAATTCAAAGTACAGTCAGTCTGCTACGGAATTTCTATACAATAACTGCCTATCCAGCTTTTGCTAGTGTTTATGTGGCTCTTCACAGCTAAGAAAGCTTGTCACTCCCTTTTACTAAATGTGAGAACTACAAGAAAAGAACAACTTTTCCTCTCACAGCATCGCTTAAAAAATTATTGCTATTTTCTGTTCCCCCTTGGGATGAATCAAACTAGCCCACATACAACATTTCTCCTTTCTCCTCTTTCTTCTGTATCCCTGAAACACATTGGAACAGACATGAAGAAATGCATCTCCCCATTAAACCTTTCCTCATTGGAGGAGATATTAGCAGAGGTTTGTGGTCAGAGTACTAAATCATCTAGACAGCAGGCAATTGGTAAATTTTCACCACATTGACAAGCCATACGATAGGGTGAAATCTAAAAAAAAAAAAATCTAAAAAATCTCGCCTCTCTCTGTGTTACCTGACATCTGGGATTTATAAAATATGTTGTCTCCAACTAAAAAGCCATTAAAAAAGGAATAAAAAGCAAAATAAGGTTAGCTAACATAGTATCCCAGTTTAGAAGCTGAAAAAATCACGTACAAAACCACCCACTGACATATTAGTCAGCTGATATATTAGCGAAACTACCTGTCCATAGCACACTGGCGTATCAGTGACTTATGATCCTGTTTCTAGACTAAAGCCTCTGAATTTCTCAGATCATGACTATATTACAGTTGCAGAGGATCAATTGTGAAGTATCTAGGGGAAGTTCCTGCTAAATTTCAGCAGTGCAACTAAAGGAGTGTGTCATTATTTGACATTCCATATGCTTTATTATATGGGTCCTCCTTATTCCCATTAAAATTAGTGGCAGTGGTACTAAAATCAGTGGGCAAGATTTTCAGAAGAAAGCTTGATTCAGGTAAGTAAGCTTACAGCTGATCCACCAACCTCATATCAAATACATTTTCAGTTATTTCTGGAAGGCTGCAAAATAAAAGCAGTATCAACTGGAATAAAAGAACCATATTGCAGAATGATTTTGGCTTATACAAGAGGATGGAGCATTAACTTTTTTATTTAAGATTGACCATAACTTTTTTTTTAAAGTTGAAATAATGCCTGAAAGCCAGTACATTGTAACAAAGCAATACAAAATACCTCTTCTTATCTCTTTCTTCGGTAACTGTTACCTGTCCTTAACTTTGAACTGGAATTACTCCGAATTTATACATGATAATGAGGAGAGAACGAAGTGCCCTTTTCTTTTGCTGCTTCTGGTCATATCCCTACTATATAACATTATCTGTTTCTTTTCCGTTTCTTTAATTTGACTCCAGCAGCAAATTGTTACACTGGAAAGGCTTGAAATACATGCAAAATTAACAGTTGGGACTGTGACCAAAGGATGAAGATGACAAATACTTTCCAGCTTTTCCTTTGGTTTATAAATCCAATTCCAGACTATAACTAACTATGTAAATAAAATGTAAAGTCATGAATATACATCACATTCATATTCAGTATTGCAACGCTATACTTCTGTTGCAAACAATTTGTTTGTTTCCCTATAATTGAATTGTCAGGCCTCACTTTTACCCCTTGTTTCAAACATCAGGTTTGTACATCACTAAATGATCACAAATACACAGCCTTTCACGGGGGTTAATGTTAATTCACTATATGGTCCTTGAACGCTGTCCCTTGGGAGCCCATAGCAGTTGTAAGAACTGATCTTCATGTATTTTTGACACTGCAGAGCCATCTTTCTCAGACGTATCATCACAAACGTTCATCCCAACCTAATCAGCCTTCTTTCAGTTAGAGGCCTCACATTACAGATTTTCTCTTAGGTCTCCTGCTTTAAACCTTTTATCATTCCTGCAAGACTGTTCAGCTCAAAAATAGTTCCACTAGCTTACCTCTTGTCCAATCAAGATTTGTAATTCGTGGCTGATCTGCCAGTTTCAAACAGCTGAAAATTTGCAGCCTGTTCATGCAAGACATGATCATCTTCTGTGTGATGTCAAGCTCCCTCCATCTTCCACTGATGTGAACAGAAGATGATGAATTGGAAAAAAAATTGCAGGCCAGGGCCAGGTTACCTAATAAAACCACAAATATTAGCTTCCCAATTGGATTGGGAACCAATGCTGAAGCCGTTCTGTCAGCTTCAGGAGAACATTTATAAGAAAGAGGAGAAAAGAAAACGAAGATTTCTGCTCATAAAGTTTTTTTTTTACTCTGTTTTGTGTATTAGCACTGGACACGCGCATCATGACCTTCAGTTTCTTGATATTCATAGACTTGAGAAAGTACATAGAGAATTTAAAGTTCATGCACTGTAGATAGAACAAATCCAAATTCTTATCTCAGTAAGTCAAAATATTTTCCTTGATACAGCTCAACTTCTGCGGTATTTTAAAATATTTCACATCTTTTCTTTAAACATTGTAAAAATGAGACATCAAGCATTCAAAATTACGGCTGATAAGTCACGACCTTGCCACAGGTAAAAGTCAAGACAAAAAAGAAAATTCTTTTGGAAGTCCTTCTTTTCTTATCCCTCTTTGTGTTCGTGTAGCTTCTAAAATAAATTAGTGTAAGTCATTACTTATGACGTTTCCTAAACAGATTTGCTATTGCATAGATAATGTAAAAAACACAATCTGATGAGAGAAATCATTAGTCTACAACATGTCCTCTGTAATTATATCTGTCATTTCAGTAAAATACTACAGGGTATGCATTAGACTGCTATAAACTACTAAACTATACTGAACACAGTGAGAGAATCCTCTCCTGTTAAGTCAGAGCTTTGACGCAAGATAGCTAGTAAATGACAAAATAGTCTAAATCCTTTTAATTTAAAACTATTATTTGTGCAAAAAAAGATAAAATTTTGTTTGGAAGGAGAATTACGACTGGAAAAGAGGATGTAGTCAATCACAAGGATTCTCTCACTAACAGGCCAGTCAGAGGCAATAAACATTTACAAGGATGACCAACAGGCAGGGGGTAATATACTGTGCCTTATCTCAGAAGTTTTGTATATATGAATACACTTTGTAACAGCGCCTCCACAAGCCACCTGCAGTTGGGCTAACCGTCATAGGAAAATAAATGGTGAACCAGTTTACAAGATTATTCAACTGGAACATCTTTGAAGTATTTAAACTACATTGAAAATCCTGGAAAAAAAGTATAAAGCGCATAGCAGTTATTCACAAAGGAGTATTTTATGGTTTGCTGGCTATGAGAAAGCACCCATGAAATATATTGCCACTAAGCGATAATATCGCTATCATAATGCATTATAGAAAATATTTGGCTGCAAGTCTGAATAACCTTTTCCAAATATATTCCACAGATACAAATTATTATTAAAAGGTTTTAATTTAGCCATAGCAAGTATGACAACTTGTTCTAATAGAATATGTATAGTTAGTTTTCCCTTTTGGAAAGGTTTCATCCATTGCAGTTCATGTTCCTCTCTGCAGGATTTGTTCACAGAGTGATGTAATAATCATAGCCTTTTTCGGTTTTTGTCCAGAACAGTCTGAGTTTTTATAACAAGTACTTTAAGTTATCCCTTAAATTCAGTTTGCAATACTTTCTATCTAGGTACCCACTATGTACAGGATTTATACATGTTTTGTGTTAACTAATCTGCATCACTAATCCTAATTTGGATTTACATCTTTCAAAATGATGGATACATTTGGATTTAATTTAAACCCTCTGACACTTTTATTTCTCAGTCTGGTTTGTCAGCGTTTGGCAACCTGTTTTTTGGACACGTCGTCAGAAGTGCTATCTGTTTCTACACACCAGTCAGTAAAGATCTCACTTGTTTAGAGTTCAGAATTTTTCAGCTGAACATTAGAATGTTCTTTAAAATGCCTAATTTTCGTCTTTTTTTAGTTGCAAGACATTGCTCTTCATTATGGCAAACTTCAATAATTTTCCCTTCAGCCTTTACAGATGACTGCCTCCCCTATTTGTCATTTTCCTCTCAGCTGATTATGTTAAACCTATAAACCACTCTCTCTGTATACCCTCTAATCCCTTTATCATCTTTGTTGCCCTTCTTGGGATTCCCTCCAGTCTATCATTTTTAACGCTCCAAGGCACACACAACTGTGCAAGGTATTCTCAAGTGTAAGTGTTCCAAGGTTAGAGAGAGTTAGGAATTATAACCTCCTTGGGTAATATAGTATTCAGAGTACACTATGCCAGGCAGCTATTCACTGGGATACAAGCGTGCCTTTTCCATACCTTATCACCCTGCTGAAAGGCATTATATGTACACCAAAGCATAAAATAACCCCAAACTGCAGATAGATACATTTATGTAAATATTATGGATGTTAACACTTAATAAAAGCCACTGGGTAAAATCCTGGCCCTCTGAGATCACAGGAATTTTTCTTGTTATCACCAATGTGGTCAAGAATGCGACGTAGGTTTGTCTCAGCCTTCTGTTTTTGTAATCTGTCATTTTCAGTCAATTTGCCATTACACAATTGAGTTTAAATGTAATATATTTATAATATAGGGACACAAATACTCTGAAAGACTCACTAATAAGTCTCTTTGCCAAACTCTGATATAAAGGAAATTTATCTCACTGCAAAATTAAATTTCTCATTCTTGCCTTCATCCCATTGAGATTTACAAAGGAGTAACAGGGAACTAATCAAGTTCTTCAGATTAATAGCAGTGGACAATCTTGACAGTATGGCACGTATAACATATCTCCCTTCCCCTCAAATAATCCTTTCATTTCACTGTAAGATTTCCCAAGTCATACTTCCCCTTTAATTAACTTGGATTTCTTTGTTCTTCTGTTACTGTGATGTTTCTGCTACACCAGTGACTCTGTAATCATTGTAATATCTCCCTCCTTCTTTACATTTTCTTTTTTTAATATTTTTTTTTTAATTTTTCCCTTCTCCAGAATTTGCAACTCTGGTGGCTGAATCATAAAGGCTTTGACCAATGCAAACCCTTCACCCATCCTTCACTGCCCAATTCCAACCACCTCCTGCTGACTGCTTTGGCTCCTGTTCTATTTATTTATGTTATTTTATACTCCAGCTCTGTTCTCTGCAATCCTGCAACTCTGTAATTGTGCTGAAAGACACTGTTAAAATAATAAAGGTCACATCAATCTGGGCTTTATTCTCTCTCACTATAACTTGTTTCTTATGTCATGTAGGCTTGGCACACGCTGAGAGAAAATTTTACTCTTTTTTGCTGATATCCCTGCTGCTTTATCCTTCGCTAGGGTAAAGTGGGAAGAAATTTAAAAAATTATTTGCAATAAAACATGCATATAATGAGTCATTCAGTCCAAATTCTGAACTGTGGCAAAACTGACTGCATTATTTTTAAGCCATCCCTGCTAAATGGATGCATACTCATAGCCTGGAAAATCTCTAGTGATGGCAATTACCCAACTTCATTTGGCAGTTTGTTCTTTCGACTTAATCAGTGTTATAGCTAAAAAGTATTTCCTAATATTTAACCTACATCTCCCCTGCTGCATTTTGGTGATCAGTAATTGATACTTGTCTGTATCATTTGTTAAATTTGCCTGGTGCAGGGGGATTTTTGGATAAAAGGTTTGACAGGAATATCAGTTGGTGCCAATCATGCATGGGATAGCTTCGTAAACTATTAAAAAGGGGTCACTTCTGAAAAACAGGATGTGTTTACTAGCAATGTTACACAACTATCTAGGACAGAAAGAACAGAATACTCACATGAAACAACAGTATGAATTTCAGGAAAGGGGACACCAAGATTCAGGTGTGATGCTACTGTTGACACTCCCACTGTTAATTTAGTATATCAAAAAATCCATTCAAAAATATTTCTTCTAAAACTTTACCAGAGAAGTTAATATCTTTCTTTGAGTTACATACAGGAAACTGAGACTCAAGCTAAGGAAATGACTAGCCAACAGTAAGCCTATGACAGAGCCAAGAGCTAAACACTTGTTTTCCAAATCCTGTTCAGTAACTTTGGCACCAAGGTCATGCTTTTTATCTTTTTTTTTTTTTTTTTTTTTTTTTAAAAANTGAGGGGGGTGAAATCACTTTTAGGCAACACCTTCCCCATATCTTGACTGAACATTGATTACTACTGCAATAAAAAGGAAGGATATTTGCCATTTCTGGATTCCAAACTATTCTCTGCAGCAATAATACCTTATTCCATTCAGATTTATTATAACTAATTTAGTATAAACAAAAAGATAAGGCTGAAAACCTGTCACCATCACATTGTACAGAATACCATTGTCTGCCACAGCAATTACTCAATGCTACTCTGGAAGCCGATCAACACTCCCTAAAGCCATTCTAGATTTTCACTCTGTAGTAACTTGCAAGGAAGACTTTTTGCTGAAGCTGCTGTGCGTTCACAGAAATCCTCTGCTTTTGCACAATGTATATACGGATCTGAAGAATGTATCGATTTTTAAGTATTCTAAATAAAGCAAATGAAAACGGACTGCAGTGAGGCAAGCGTTTATTTACTTTTTCTCGGCAGCTGCTGACCTCAAGTGGCGATAAAGCGTAATTACAAGACTATACAGGGCTACAGAAAAAACATTCGGAACCCCGCTATTGAAGTATCATGAATGAAGATCCACGGAATCAGAGAATCGGCATATAAATCACTATATAAACAAAGCCCTTTACAGTCTCTTTCTATTCTTTGAACCTTCAAGGTTTTATATTTTAAAGCTTCACCTGATGGCATGAAAGCTGAAATTTAATCCAGGGCTTTAATAAAAAATAGCATAATAGAACATAGCCAGTAATGAGTCTAAAAATTATTGATAGTACATTATGTGAAATAAAGTAAGTTACAGCAACATTAATGGGAATATTTTGCTGCCATAAAAGTCTGAAGACCTCAATGATTCCTGTATCAGTCTTTCTTCACATTATTTCCTCAGTCGCTCCTGAACAAGCAACAGTGAGTGCCTAAATTGGCCTGAAATTTTTCAGCTATATAGTAATGGATAAGATGAAAAGAAATATCCTTTTACTTTCAAACTGAAAAAGTTACAATATGGATGACGCTTTAATGGGTAGAGAGACCTCCAAAATACCATCTTTACTTTGCATGGTGACAGTACCTGATATTCTAAACATGCATTTGGTCAGTTTATTAAATATGCAACTGGAATAGTCAGAAGCCATGTAACCAGAATTCTCATTAAATCGTTTTTAAACCACTTTTTTCCTAACTGTAATTTAAATTCAAAGTTCAAGTTTCGATATTAAAAAAAAAAATTCAAACACGTGTAATATAAAAAAATCTCTGCCCAAACCTAAAATTACTCTTTTATCAATTATCATCAAGCTATTACTTTTTTTTCCACTGCTGGCTCTTCAATTTTTATCTTAAATTCTTACTTTTCCCACCCACATTCCTTCCAAACCTTCCCCAAATCTTGAATTGCTCCATTTCCAATTAACAAAAATTTTCAGAATTTTCCTGTTAGAAGTTATCTAGTCATGGCTCGAAATGCAGCAAACATGCAAAATTTTAAGATACAATAAAATATAAGATAAAACATTATACATGCAATATATTATTCATTTTCATATCACTCTCATTGTAATGTCTTTTTAAGACTGTCACAGAAACTACTGTAAAGACTGAAGAAAGCAGAATTTCCTACAAAATTTAATCAGGCTTTCAGCAGAGTGTGGATTATAGTATGCTTGACAAATACAAAAATATGCACATTACCCTGCAATGTACTATTTCATGAAGGAAGATGTTTTAATTTTCACATGCATAAGCAAAGGAGCAAAATTAAGTTTCTCCAAGAAACATTTACCTTAAATTTTTTAATTGGCATCTTACATCTTCTTCTTCGTCCTGAATAGTAAGTGTTCCATAATTTTCTCCCCTGTTGTAATACAGTAGAAGTTATGAAAAAAACCAACTCCAGCCATCATGTTGAAGACAAAATTTTAAATAATCAGTACACATCTCTTCCTTAGATTCACAGCTAATGGTTTGTAATGAGACAGAATTGGATAAATAAAGATATATAAATTATGTTTACACTTATAAAAAAAGACACAACTTGTTCACATTGGTATTATATATTGCTAGGAAAGAAACACAGCTCGCTCTCAGCTACAGCTCAAAAGGAAGAAGAGCCAAATCCCCAAGTCATAGACAAACCGTAATTTCCTGACAAATGACATTAGCATTTAATAAAAAGGGTTTGTACCAACAGACCATCACCAACTCTTAGAATTTCTCAGATCACCATTTACCGTTACCAAACTCTCAACCAACAAATTCGTAATTGTTTATGCTTTAAGAGTCCTGCCAAGCTTTTAATGGAGTTTCATGGATCAGCAATTTTCCACATGTCTTATTTTTGGAATCAATGGACTGGAGGCCATAACACCTGTTCACTTTGCAGAAGCTGAGCTTGGATTTATATTTACAGTCTATCCACCAGTCCTGAGCTAATCACTGCCTAATGCCCTATGATTGCTTCCACTCTTTGTTCACTTCATCAAAGCAAAACTTGCTTGTTTGCTTCTTTTGCCTTCTCTGATTTTGCATTTTTGGGGAGTAAGTAAGAACACTTTTCCCTAGTTTCTCAATATTTTTGAAGATTGGAAATGCAGTTCATTTTCTCTTTCTGGTGACACACACATTGTTTTATCAAATCCTCTGTGCTACAGTATCTAAACATCAACAATATTCTGTCTGAAACAGACTTAATATTGTTATGGAATTAAAAACTGTGGCATTGCACAATATTTGCAACAAGTTATGCCTCAACAAAACATCATCAAATATTATGAAGGTTCAGTGCAGACACAAATTAGTCCACAAAATTTTTATTAATGAGCATAAAGCACAAAAGCACCTCATTTGACTCTAAAATCCCAGACTCAAATTTAAGTGGTCAGCAGAGAGAGAAAACATTTTTTTATTTACAAATCAATTGCAACTGAAAGAGAAATTACATGGCATGCCTTAACACATCAAAATTCAGCTGTGGTTAAAGCATATGCTGACATTCTTGTTCTAACACCACACAGGAACTGTGGGTAACACAGACACAAGAGAACAGTCTTTAGTATGTACCAGTGATTAAAATACCTCCTCTAGGTCTGGATCTCTATCATTGCTAACACACGCTTGAACCCGAGCTGCTGCACCTTCACTGTGCGCAAGTACTTCAGCAGATTCTCTTTTCCAAAGAGACAAAACCTTTAGAAATCCCAACACTCTCTAGAGCTCCAATATTCAAAACAACTTCTCTCCTAAACAAGAGAGAGGGAAGCGAAATGTGTCTAAAAGGGGTTAGCTGTGTGCATGAAAGATCAATCATCAAAACTTTCCCAGATGGCAGGATCTCCTAATGTGGGATAATTACTTCACAAGGAAGGAAGTACATTTCTGGTTACTGCTCTTCTGGTTAATAGAATAACAAAGCTTAGCAAAGGTTGATACAGTTTTAAAGACAGAAGTTAATATAAATATAAATATTAGAGTCCCTTCTCCAGCCACCAGAAAAATAGAAGGGACTGCATGAGCTACAACAATAAATGATCCAAATAAAAATACTGAAAGGCACTTAATAAGCCTATGGAACACACAGCTAGAAAAGATGTTTTTTTTTTCATAAACTCATTCAGTCTTCCACCTAAGAAAATGTAAGTGAAAGGATCTCGTCAGTGCTTGAATCAGAATGTCAAACTCATAAGAGTTTGCTGCAACAACAGTTTTTAATTCTAGGAGATGCTCACCTGAGCAACTGTACAAAAACACATTTGGTTTCACTGGTGTTACAGTGGTACAACATTGGCA
>VZSZ01010151.1:0-127183 GCA_013398815.1 Ibidorhyncha struthersii
CTTCCACTGCTCCAGTATGGGGTCACTCCCATGGGAGACAGTCCTCCATAAACTTCTCAACATGAGTCCTTCCCACAGGCTGCAATTCTTCACAAACTGTTCCAGTGTGGGTCCCTTCCACAAGGTTCAGTCCTTCAGGAACAAACTGCTCCAGCGTGGGTTCGCCATGGGGTCATAAGTCCCGCCAGCAAACCTGCTCCAGTGTGCGCTCCTCTCTCCATGGGTCCACAGGTCCTGCCATGAGCCTGCTCCAGCACAGGCTTCCTGCAGCGTCACAGCCTTCTTCAGCCATCCACTGGCTCCAGCATGGGTTCCTCCATGGGCTGCAGGTGGATATCCGCTCCACTGTGGACCCCCATGGGCTGCAGGGGAACAATCTGCCTCACTGTGCTCTTCACCAGGGGCTGCGGGGGAATCTCTGCACTGGTGCCTGCAGCACCTTCTTCTTCACTGGCCTTGCTGTCTGCAGAGTTGCCGCTCTCGCATATTGTCACTCCTCTCTCCCACTGCTGCAATTGCTGTTGCGCAGTAACTTTTTTTCCCTTAAATGTGTTAATCACAGCGGCGATACCACTGTTGCTGATTGCTCGACCTTGGCCTTGGACCATCTTGGAACCGGGTGGCATTGGCTCTGTTGGACAGAGGCGAAGCTTCTAGCAGCTTCTCACAGAAGCCACCCTGCAGCCCCCCTCCTGTCAAAACCTTGCCACTCAAATCCAATACATTCAGCAATAATGAAACCTTGTTTTATTTTATATAAATATGTATATGACATAGGTGTAATTAGACACACAGATATAGTAATATGTGCAATACATATGCACACATGTATATATTCACTGTATGTGTATTTATATATAATCTTTCCAATAAATACAATAATTACAAGAAACTCTGCAAATTCAATATATTGAGTTTTGGCAAGATTTTCAGAACCATTTTCTTGGTGTTTTTATGTTTCTTTGTGGTATTCTTTGGCTGCTGCAAGAAGCTGTTCCCTAGAGGTGTTTTTGCCAATGGACTGGTCTGTTGTCAGCTTCTCTGAATGCCCTGAGAAAGAACTTCAGGATCTCATCGCGCTGTCCAGGAAAGGGAAGGAAAGACATCATAAGACAAGGAATATTTCTGCAGCTGGAGCTAAGTCAGCCATGACATTAATGTGTACAACCATGTGTGATGTTGGCCCTTAGAGAGTCTGGGAGAATCCCAAGCATTGGACCCCGTCCCTGTGTGCAGAGGGAACAGCAATGCAAATGGGCCAAGTGCCTCCTGCCAGGACGTCTTTTGTGTTGACATCTGCAAGAAGGCATTCCTTGTGAGCTCTTCAGATTACAGGCTGAAATCAGCCCTCCTTTAATCTTGGCCATATCGCTTCTCTCTTCTGTCCTCAGTGTCAGCCTGACAGTTTCCTTTCCCTCCAGATCACAGCTGAAGTAAAGACTGAATACTGGAAACCTTGGATTTCCAATACAAGGGATATGACACAAAAATGTTATTTAGCTAACAACAGTTATAAATCCCGTGAAATAATAGGCTGGGAGGGCTTGTAATCTCTCTACACACTCACTCTGATGTTAAATGCTGGGAAAAACACTTGACAGGCTGCAGAGTAAATAAAGAATTCACATGAAAATGTGCTTTTTACGAAGTTCTCTTAGAGTAAAACAATGAAGGAAAGCTTTTTGCTTCTTTCACAAAAGAATAGATTTCTGCCAGTATTAACTTTCCACTTTTGCCCTCGTCTTGTGGCTTAACCTTTTCTTAGGCTGTATAAGACAGTCTTTTGTTGAAGCAGATAGTAGAAACCTTTACATCAAAAGGTAGTACTATAATAAGATATAGTGCCATATCTAGCCCTAATTTCTTTTTACTTACCCTTTCTTTCACTCCTGTATGTTCTGTTTTTACCTCTATTGCTGCTGCTTCTCCCATTTTTTTTATCATTATAATGGCTGAACGTATAAATTGTACAGGTTAAAAATCTAGCTTTTTCACAATCTTTTTCACTTCTCACTTTTATTCCCCATTCCTCCAAAAAAGAAAGAGAAAGAGAAAGAAAAATAAAAACAAAATGGCTTCTGTGCTGCATACATAATACCACAAAATAAACCTCGTTGCGAATGCTTTATTCTGGCTGCAAACCCCATCCTTCCGTCCCCTTCTTTCCTGTTCTACAGAGATTCTGCACTCACACCTGCAAACAGTAGCAGTAGCATGAAATAATATTCTTTTCTCCCATTAACTGTTTTTAAGATACTGCTTGGTTAGGTTTTCCCTGTAAGGTAGTGCAGAACACAATTAACACTACTAATAACTTATGTCAGTTTAGAAAAACTGAAAAGACATCATCTGAGAGATGGCATTTCTCTCCCATCGTGAAATCCTGCCGCAGAACAGTGTAAACAACAGCAAGTGTTTCCAGGTGCAAATCCTGCCTGGCCTTCCTGCAACATGTTGTAAATCTGTATGCAGTGCGCTTTTTCCTTCTAGGGTTCTCTGCATATTGCATGGGTGGGACCAGCCCCCCCCTGCTGTAGGATGAAATGCTTTATGGACTGCTCCATTTGTTCTTGTGGTTTCTGGGCAGAATGTATCTCTGAGGCTTCAGCATGAGACAGGGAGATAAGGATGGATGGTGCAAGGGAGGGTTCCCAGGGCCTGGAGAAAGACATGTGCCTGGGGCTGCAACCAGGAACACCAGCCAGAACCACCCCTGCAACATCAGCTGGGTGAGATGGCCTGACTTCTCCCGACTACCTGATTAGACTCCTTGACAGGCAAAGCTAGTGGAAGAATGCTTGTAATGCTGTAGAAGAGCTGAAATAACAGGCCTTTGTGAAAATTAATGGGTATAAGATGCATAAAGATACATATGGATATTTCCTGATTTTCTGTCTTTGTACAGTTTGAAAAGCAGTTCTCCAAAATGGCTCACATAATCTTATTCTGCTTAGATGCATTTGACTGCTGCCCTCTCTAAGTAGACACATTTAAAATTTGGAAAATCAGCATATGGTTGTGTGTCCATTCGTTCACCCTGCCATGGCATCTCTGGCTTCAGTGCCTCCACAAAGAGTCAAGTACAAGCAGAGAAGAGCAGCAGCAAAATATCACCTTCCTAGCTGGAGCTGAGCAGTAAATGATTCTCATCTTATTTCATACTTCTTCTTACATACCCATCCTGCCCACACACACACCTGGCATACACCAGCAGCCACCAGGATCTGTCCTGCCAGTTGTCTCTGCAATGGTTTTCCCTCATTTGAAGCAAGAGTTGCTCTTCCTTTTCCAAATCTTTCTTGTCATTGATTACATACTCCTTCTCAACTTACCTGGTCATCATATGCTTTTATATTGTACATAATTTTTCTCTTAACTTACAGTAAAACGTCTATTGGCTATAACTGCAAAATTGAATCTCTTCCAGCTGTGGGTGACTTGTATAGCCAAGATATGTTTTGCATGTAAATGGAGCACATTACATGTCAATTGAATTGAAAAGTGACTCTTAAAACTCTATTTGCCTTTTATTAGGTTTCATAATGATTATGCCTTATGCCTGAATTAAGTTTAGAAGCATTTCATTTTCATTTTTGGTTTATCTTGTTATGTACCCTTATTGAGCTAATTAATGTCTTTTTGTCTTATTTGGCATTCCTAACGATACTTTCTCATGCAGAATATATTTGAAAAAAGAAAAAAAGAAAATTTTAATTAGAGATGATTAACCTTCTTCACCTGTTATTTACTACATTGAGCTATATATTTTTGGGGGTTTTTACCTTTAAGCAAAATAGACAATTTGGGACTATAATCACAAACTTGCGATTTTTGTCTTATTGGTTTAAATCAAGAACGATGCTATGTAAATTATAGGGCTTATCTTTCTGGCTTTTATGCTGGAGTAGATATATACGTAATTTGTAGAGCTTTGCAGATCATCACCTAAGGGTGTGGAAATCTCTGAAAATTAGTGTTTTATCACAGCCTCCATAGGACTTCAAACAGGAATTAAAACAGTCTCAGTACTGGACTTGTGTCTACGTTATAGTCAGTGACATCATTAGTTGATTAGAGTAATAAGCTCCTCTAACAGAGACTTAAGATCAGTTTTTGTTGCAATATCGAGATGAACTCGAGACTGAATTGTACTCCCTGAACTTGGTATCTAGATTTAGATTATGAAGAAAGAAGAGGCAAGTGTAATAAAATGTAGTTCACTTGGTATCCAAACATTTCTCTTGCAGTTAAGTAGATTCAGCGCCAGTTGCAGATCCAAACTTTTAAATTTTGGCCTGTTTCTCACCATGCAGTGTGCAGAGACACCACCTAGGATGTTAGGGAAGCTAAAGGCCAGGGCCCAGAGAGGAGATGAAATGACTTCTTGCTGTTGCTGTCATCGTCATGAAAATTTCTTCCCACAGCTGAGGTTTATAATTACTTTTATATCTAGACTTCACCTTCTAATTAGGTTTCTATGTTTTCCTCTCTTTGTCTTAATCTAGTCTTCTCTTTTTGTCTGTAAGATTGTTTATATTTGAAAACATCATGTTACTTTATTATTTGTACTCCTCCCTAGAAAAGTAAGTCCACTTGATGTGCATGGTCGTTCGCACATGCATGTTTACATACTCTTCCAGTAAGATGGAAAATACATCGAGATGAAGAAAGGAGCCTAAGTACTTCTCAATCTGATATTTTAAGGGATTCATTCTGCTGTCTAAATAAGCATAAAGCTCTCAGATTTAGAAAAAAAAGGCACTGTCTGAACATAGTCTAGCTTTATAGTAAAACAGGATCCAGTTTGCTCATTCTAAGAGTCTGATATTTTAAAAGACATCAGGAGTTCATTTTGACATGTTTCTGCATTATTCTTGCTGTGTCTTGATTCTTTCCCTTTACAAATTTAAACATGCCTATCTGATAAAAAAAAGGGGATGGTTCCATTTAGACATCATGTGATTGGATTTAAGATTTTAGATGAGCTGATGTGCTGAATAGCTAGCAGTAGGATCTCACTAGGGACATGTTTTGAAGCCATATTTATTGAAACATTTGGATCAAGATTGAACAAAATTGTGGTAAATATCCAGTGAAGAAGATTTCTAAATCAGTTAGTTTCTCCTTCAGAGGAAACTGTTGGTTTAACCTACTTAAGATTATAATTTTTATATGGTTTTATTTTCTTCTAAATTAAAACTAAGTGCTTCAGGAGAATTGATGTAAATCTCCTTGAAGTTGTAATACATTTGACAAAACGTAAAGCGGAGGGAAATGCATTTTTGGAATAGAAGAGACATCCAATAAGGTAGCACACTGGTAGTTTACATATTTCATAGAAACCACAGCTGTTCAGTGAACATACCAGACATCAAAGAGGTTATCTAATATCTTAAACTCCAAAAAGAAATCTCTGTGCTGTTTCTGTGAATTAAACTACTTTGGTTAACCAAGGGCTGTGCACTGTATGTATATTTAGGATTCCTTCCATTTGGGAAGAATTTAGTTGCAAATATTTCCGTGTCTTCATTCTGGGCAGTGGCAGTAACACACACACACACTACTCAGAATGCTCCACAGTCACTTTGGGTTTGTCCCAGCTTGGGGTAATATCTGACCACCGAAATTATTCATCTGAAAAATGTGTTGGCTGATGCAGTGGCTGTACTTGACCTTAAGCATCGGTTTATTTAAGGTGCTACAGAAGTATAGAGATATTTTCAGCTCACATCTTCAGGAAAGTTCTTTTCATCTTCCTAAGGACTTTTAACATTGCCCATACTCTTTTGGAGTGATTTTCTGTAGCCTTCATCATGTCCTTAAGTGTTAATATTTTCATTTTTCCCCTGATATCTGATCTTCAAATCTAGTAATAGTTCACCTTATGTATTTCCGTCCTTTTCTTCCAAAACTATTTTTAAACAATACTTTTACATCATCCTTTTGATTCCTTATTTCCATTTTTAGATTTTGTTTAATTCTCTAAAATGTCAGCTCAGTTCACCTTTCTCCTATACCACCTCTTGTTTTGATTTAAATCTTGACTCCAAGTCACTACTGGCTCTCTAGGGTTTTTTTTTCCTTTTTTGTATCCCGAGTTCCTTCTCTCTTGGAGCTGTGCAGTGAGCACGCTCTCAGCTTTTCTATCAACTGACAGCTACATGATCATTATTTTCATTGGGTTCTCTATGTATTTTTCAGGTTTCTAAAGTTTATGCTTATAAAACTGAAGCTACTTCAAAGGAAGTATCTTCCATCCTGTAGTATGTACTGAGGCTGAAAGTTTTGTTATTCTGTTACATTATTTCTTAGGCTTTGTATCAACACATGTAGTCAGAGTAGTAAGCACATCCAAGAGCAGCTAGAAAGCTGGGGGAAAAAGTTCTCATAAATGAAAGTTCTCCAGAATCTGACAGCCAGAAGAAAAACATGTATGTCTGTGCCAGGTTTCATATCTGGCAAGTTTATAATCTCTGTGAATCTTTTATTTTGAGTTTGACAGAGTATATGAACTGCTGTAGTAAATGACACACTTTATAATCTTGAGAAATGCTTAATTTCAGGGATCACAGATTTTAAAGGATCCATGAGGAAAGCAGCTGAGTTAGTATTTTACATGAGTCTTTCTTGCATCCATTACCACTGGGTCCTGTAATTTCTTTTAAAAAATAGCTGTAACTCCTGAGGTAATTTGTTTATTGATCTTGGCAGACATTGGTAAATTATGGTTCTATTAGAAAAACAGCTTTCCTAGTATTTGCAATGTTTGCCAATTCCACCACTCTGTGCAGATAGCTTATGAGTCCTAGGTAATCAGAGGATGTCTGGTGCAACAGCCACAGACTGCGTAAGGATCGCAGGCTGAGTCGGGAAATCCAAACTGGGGTCTTTTGGAGCTCTCTTAAATTGTGCTGGTCAGACTTTGTTTGTTTGTTTGTTTTAAATCAGTGAGACTGGTAGCTAATGTTCAACTTTTACAAGTTCTGGTCTTACAACAGAGGTATGCTGTAATCTCTGCGAGAGAAAGATCTGAAGTTTGTGTGAGATAGTCAAATGCTTTCATCTGATGATCTGTTGTTCACTGTGAATATTTAGGCATGCTTCTGCATGATGCTTATCAGTATAACATTTGAGTAATACAGGTACATTAATATTTTTAGTTTTACAGTTTACAGTAGAATAGAATACTATGTTCATTTTTGAATGAAGTGAACTGTGTAGATGAAATGAGATGCTCCGGGGCTCACAAGAAACCCTTTGGTCAGGCTGGGAATCAAACCCTGTTCTTTCCAAGTTCTCCTCATGGGACCCTGTTAAAACTATGTGAGTAGCACACAGGAATGTGCCCAAAGGCACTCAGCTGTAGAAACTGAGCCCGAGGAAGTAAGAAGAGGCTGTGACCACAGGCATGTTTTCTCTTTTAATACAGCAGAGGAATTCCTCTCTGAATTCTTCCTGACAGGTGTCAGCAACAGGAATCAGCTACCTCATTTCAGATATTGTTTCTAAAAGAATGTAAATGCTTTGTCCAAACTCACTCACAACTCTCTGTTCATTCCCAGGTTTGAGGAGCTTTAAAAATCTGTCAGTCACCTTGAAAGAGTTTTTCCTTCCTACTTGATAAAACTTGTTGCCTCTTGTTTTAATTAAATTGAAAGATAACACAAGCCAAGTGGTGCATTGTGGGTGGCACAACCGCTCCTACAGTCCTGGTTTTAGCTGTGCACCTCTTCTGCACTCGACAACTCTCCCTCACCAGAGTTTCCTCCCTCTGGTCCAGGCAGGCTCAGAAGTGAGCAAATTGTTCCTCCTCTGGACACTAACTCCAGATTAGCAGCGCTCCTGTGGAAGTCCATCTCCTGCGTACAACCACCCGTTTCAATTTCACATAATGAGCTCAGTGAAGCTGATGCCTCATGTGGTCTACACAGAATCTGTCGCTTCACTGCTGACTGTGTTTGGAAGGACCAACCTTCCCAAAGAAATCAAGAGTCTCTGGAAGAGTCTAGAGGCCCAGAGCAAAACATGACTGCTGAATACATTTCTGCTTTATCCAAGAGAACCCCTGGGTTTTGCCCTGTCCAATGTAGTTAACCACCAAGTAGGGGATATTTGCCCATTTTTCATAGGTGTATCACAAATACATCCACATTAAGAAATTATTTTTATTCACACAATTGTATCATATGCTCCAAATAATGTGTGACAGCACGTACTTCAGTAAAAAAATCGTAATTAAAGTAAATTAGTCCTGTCAAGAGAGGAACCTTTTCTTTGTTCCATGGAGGAAAACAGTCAGTTGTTCTGGGGCTTATGTTTCTCTTTTGCATTCACAGACGAAATCTGTTGGTATTTATCACATCTGTCTTCTTCCTGTGTATCCCTTAGGAAATATTTTTTTGAAGGCTAGGAAAAAATAAAACTAAATATGGCACAATAATATCCTCTTTTAAGCTCAACACAGTAATTTTTATCTATTATCTAGCATATATTATTTTAAATACCAGAAAAATTATACCCTGGAATGAGCTGTGCTGCACATTGAGTTTTAATCTCCTTCTCCCTAGCAACCATCAAAAGGAACAATAAGGGCAATAAATAGCCAAATAGGGCATCAAAAATGAATAAAAATAGTGTCTCTGCTGGGGGAAATGGGTCTTTAATCACTTTTCCTCTGATGTCCCTAAAATTGAAGGTTAGAACAATAAACAGTTTGAAAGAGCTGTTTCAAAATAGCCTCAGATATGGTCTTAGTCTCCAGAACAATAGGTCTTCTCTAAAATAAACATGATAATACGCAGGGGATCCTGTTGACTTCAGGAAGTTCAAAAGACATCCATGCTCCAACACACAGAGAAAGGAGAAGCAGCAGCCTTAGGCTGTGATTTCACTGAAAAAGGGATGCCTTTACACTGCATTTAATACATGGAGATGGCAGTGGTGTTGCTTTGCTATGACTGTGGAGGCAAGAGTTAAGGTAGTTTTAGCTTTGTCATAAGCAATCTGAGATAGTGGTTAAACTGAGGTACAAAGCCAACCTTGATGAGGTTCAATAATTGTTTGAAGTTGGAGTTTAAAGAGATTTAATGGCCATTCTGAGTTATTTATTTAAATGTAAAATGGCAATGGTTCCCCCATATCCATGGGAAGTCACCTGAATGTGTTGTACACCAGAAGCTGGCTGCAATCCTACAGCCTGGGATTACAGCTGCACTTTCTGTCTTTAACACAGGCTATGTTAAAATAAATAACGGTCTCTCTTTCAGCGCAGGCTCAAAGGGTGGGTTTTGTATTTCCAAGGGTCAGCCTCCAGTTGAAAGGGTTGCTTGTAGTTGAAGATGTCTGCATTTGGGTAAATGAATAGTAATCGAGATAGTTCTCTGTTGCATTGCTCTTTGCTCTCTACACTCTGTAAGGGAGCTGACGCATGTTTCAGAGGTATACTTCAACACTAGAGATGTCTGTGATTAGGGCAATTAAATCCCATCCCCAGCAGCCCTTTTAGGTGGAAGGAGCAGAGAACCAGGACTGTGCCTGAATATGTTGAATTTCAGACTTAATTTTTTCCAAATTTGAGAGCAATAAGAAGTAGCTAAGTGCCACAGATCACTCTGGCTATGGAAGGAACCTAAGAAAACAAGTTAGCTGGGTAGCATCACACAGCCCAAACATATGCTACTTCTCCGAGTGAACAGTAGATTTACAGATGCCATTTTCCACTCTAACTGACCAGAGTGCTGTGCCTTGTAACAGTTTAACTGTTCCGTCCCTCAGACTGCTGACATATTTTTTTCAGAAGGGCTCCTCTAATATTTCACAGAAGTCCATGCAAGCTTTGTCACTGACTTGCAAGAGGAGCTTTTCAAAACCCCACTCACAAGAGCTCTGACTTATACCTGAAAGTGATGTCTTGCATCAGAAAGTTAAATTCAAAGGTATAAGGGTACAGTTTATTCTTCATTAATGATCCAAGGCTGTTGTCTGCCTAAATGCAGTATTCACTGTGAGGGTTTTGTCCTAGTCTATGGGTGGGAATTGACATTACAGTTAACTGTGTAGGTTATCTGGGCCATCAGTCCAATCTGAATCCACTGTGTCATTGCACTTCAGCTCACACCAGGGAGGATGAAGTTTTCAAAAGCCTACAACGGGAGCTGGGCACTAGTTCTAGCTTGAATAATTTTTTTGCTTGCTTTAATAATTTTTACCTCCTGTTTGTTTTGGTGCTTTGTTTATTTCTTAAATTTAAAAATCAAAGAGTCAGTAGATTAATGATGATACAGTCAAAAACAAACGAGGATTTCATGTTTATTAAGAAAGACAGTAGACAGAAAAATCACTGTGGTTGCTTTCAAAACAAAAAATTCTGGTTTGAAAGATTCTGCAGTTTTTAAGGGATTTCTTACCCTTAAAATACTGTTGAACTAAAAATATCTTTCAAGGAGGAATGTTTCACCAATTATAATTTTGTGTTATTATTTTATTCTGTCTTTTTGTTTAAAGAGATTCAAAGTTTTCCAATAGGATAAAAAATATAAATAAAATGGAGAACTATAATTTTTAACTAATATTTTTACAGAATCTGCTCTCATTTTGTGTTCTGAACTCAATATGCTTTTTGTTTCTTAGTTTTTAATTTAATCTTGCAAGTTCACAGGAGAAAGCTAACACAGAGAGCTCTCTTAAACTGTTCTTTTGCCCATGTGGGTAACTTGAGGAGTTAGCATGTGCATTTACATTAAGAGGTGTGACCCGCAACGTTTTCTGAGGAAAACATGTGCAGTGTAGTAAAACGCACTGCTGGGAGATGTTTCCTTATCTTTCATTACCCCAAATTTGCTTGTTCTTATGATTGTTCAATTAGTGTTAATTTTTGTCCATTAAGCAAAAGTAATTTCTCTCCCATTTCATTGCTTATGACATCCCAATACTTCAAGTTGATTTTCATATGCCCTTTCACCGTAGCCTTGAAATCACACGTGCTGGTGATTACATACCAGTAACTCACAATGCCCCGTTCTTTAGTAATTTGTTCTTCTTTTCTGTAAATTCCTGTATTTTTTTTTGTGATACAGGCTTTTCAGAAATAGGAACGCAATATTTTAGACATCATCTCATTGGTATATTCAATGGGATCTTTCTTATATCTCACATTGGTGTTAAAGAATCCCACGTCCTTTGTTCTGCTATAGAATGTTATCTGACTTGTATGGTTAAATGCATATTGGGTTTCTTGTTTTCTTTTTAACATTGAATGCTCATGATATAGAATAGATCCTACTGGCAGAATCCAGTGTGGTCTTCAACTGGAAACCATTACGATAGGGGAACTTCTCTCACCTCCACTAGTCACTGACTGGTGAAGTAGACACACTATGCTTGCTCTTATAGGGTGTGCTGTCCCCTGCACGTCACTTTGCCTCACTCCTATCTTTACAAACAACTGCAAAAGAGGGAAGGCTAGAGTCTGTATATTATCTGTATTTTTAGATAGCTGTAAACACTGTATGTTTAGATAGCTGTGCATGGAAATCATCAGTATCACCTATGTTTCAACTGAACATCATTGCTGATCCAGAGGCAAAATTTTGTTATGTTTTTCTTCAAATAAATTGATTAGAAACATATAAGACATGTAAATGCATAATTGGTTTTACCAGATGAAGACTGTGTTCTTAGGTAACTCTCTGAAACAATGAAATTACTGTGCATGTCCTTTGCAATCAAATCGGTACAGCTACCCTTACAAAGAGTAAGTTTGTTAAAAGAGATGGAAAAAAAGGTGCAAATATTTACTCGAATTTAGCCTTTCTTCTCTTTTGTGAATCATTTGTAGGCAGAACTGAACTTCTGTAAACTTTCTTGTTGCTAAAGATTGTGTCAGAAACTACTGCTCTGTATGTACTCTGTGGCAGCAATTTCTGTTCAGAAAAAGGGAAATTTTAAAGATTTTAGTGTGACTACTTCACTGTGGGAATATATAAATGCTTCTAAGTACATCAGTGACCACACTCTTTGATGAACATAGGGAACTTGTCACAAATGCCTTCTCTCTTCTTAGCCCTTCAGGCAATTCAGACTTCTATTTTTCTCAACAAGCACACACTTCTGGCAGAAACTATGCTCTCGCTTGGAAGTTATCCTTTGGCAGTCACATCTTCTAGTCTTTACCTCTTGAATTCCTCTTGTCTTTTTCAAAAGTCAGCTTTACCTCTGAGGAAAACATGTCCATCTGACTAGCCAACCCCACCTAAAGCATTCACGCTTTATCCTCCTTTCCTCCCTCATAAGCATCAGTAATCTGTAGCACATGACTTCTTTGTGTATGGGTTTGGAGTTGTTTAAAAAGCTAGGAAGGAAGAGGATGATTTCAGACAGGTTCCACTGAAGAAAAAGAATTTTTCTATGTATGTTGCAGGAGAGCAGCGCCAATACCAGGCAGCAAAGTCGGAGTTTTGTGGAGCCAGAGGAGTTTCCTTTCCACTAATGGATTCCTCTAGTCCCGTTGAAATGGTCAGTATGATGGAGCAATCAGGGCTGACAGATGCCCAGTGGCTCCCAGAGCAGTGATTTTATTTCATCTAAAGAGATAAAAAGCAATACTGGCTGACACAGCAAGGTCTTTGGAGCCTTTTTTAGCAGGATACGTCTTTCTACGCTTTGCTCCTAAGCGCTCAGTATCCCATGGCAACCTCTTTTCTTCAGGGAGCTTTAGATTTTGACATATCATTAATACATGAGTTCAGGAAGCAAAGCTGCAAACCTGGAGATTGGTTCATGGATTTAGCTGAGGTAAATAGCAGGGAAATTTAAAGGCAGGCCGAAACCAATTTTATGGTCCTTCCTTTGGGATTAATGCCTAAATTTGTTTGCCTGGTAATGAAGAAAAGTTATCATTTGCAGGAGGCTGCAGGTAAAAATTGTAGAGGAGAGGTGTTTTTAAAGAAAAAAGCTGCAAGATAACAAGGCCACACATTTTTGAAAACTGGAGTATTTTACAGTATCAGCTGCTAATTGAAAAAGAGGGCTAGAGAAAATGCACTCAGTATTGCACAATGTCTGACTGCACTATAGATATTAATGAGAGAGCAACAAGATCACTGGGGAAAAAATAGGCTGAAGTATGAACTTCATATAGTCATGTGTCCTTCAGTATATGACAGACTGAAGCATTCTGTGGCAATTACAAAACTGCTTCAGTTCATCCTTTTGGTGTGCTGAGTCTTCAGCCACTGGAGGGTCATTATTCACTTTCTTGCTTCCTGGTCATTCTAGCAGAGGCATTTCCAAGGTATGAGGATCTCATCCACAAGCTGTGAAAGATGATATGGATCTTTCACATCTGTGAAAGATGACACAGAGGTGATAAGCAAACACTACAGGCGCTGACGGTACTATTCAGGATCATATTATCATTAATTGACTAACCTCTATCTTTAATTTCTGTCAGGCTCAAAATATGATGCTTCTACAACAAAATCCAAGTCCCCTTTCCTCTGGAGTACACATGGCCTTTCTTAGCCAGAAAGATACAAGTGTTTTAGCATTGCTAAGTGCTTATTGCCTGCCCATGATAGACTTATATCAATATTTGGATTGTATAGGTGTCCTGGTTTGAGGAAGAAAGATGCGTGGATCCAAGTATGGAACCAGATTCTTACCGTTTTACTTATGAGATGCAGGATCTTATTTCCCCAGATTTTATTGCCCCCAAGATGCTTGCTGGTTTAACTGACGGCAATTTCTGAAGTAAATGCCAGATCCACAAAGGCATAAAGGGAGACAAAATACATTTATGAATTTTGTCCTGAGCTGTCTCTTGGTGCAAAGTTGGCTGAATGGGGCTTCAGATTCAAAAAATAGTTGTTTGTGGTTGTGGGTGGAAGGAACTCTGATCAGAAGGAACTCAGGGACTTCCAAAACTAATACCTGGTAAAATAATTTCCCATGGGATTGGTAGAAGCTCATTTATTCCAGAGTAGACATGAAAGGCAACATGTATGCTTTATTTGGAGAAAACAGATGATAGGTTGTGTAAATTCTCTACTCTTATATTTTATTTTACCAAAGGTAAAACAGAGTAAGGTGTCTGAATGAATTTTGGAAAGATGTGCTTATTCTGCTCACGCTTTATTGCACATAGATGTCTGAAGTTGCTCATCTAATAATTCAAGAAAAAGCTCCAGCTTCATTGTTTGTGGTTAATAGTTTAAATGTAAAATGATGACCATTTGTATTGACATGGTAACTGCAGTTAGGGGGTAGCATTAGCAAAGACCATTCTGTCTGAATGCAGTTTTGCTGCAGAACATCTGAGAAATGGTAAAATAGCATTTTAGATACTGAACTTTCTAAATTAGATCTGACATTTTGCATTAGTTCTTCAGCCTTAGATTTTCTAAATGCATCTAGAAGATTTTGGGAGAGAAATGTCATCATTTGTTCTGATCACTTGCCCAGTGTAATTTTCCCTAGGACAAAATGATGTTTTAGACCGTAGCACAGTTAATTCGTCCATGTCCAGCTTGAAATTTCAACTTTAAGATATAAGGGAAAGAGTGCTACTTGCTGGAGTGTTCAAGAAGCCTATCAGCAAAAAAATAACCATAATTAAAAAAAACTACCAAGGAATATCTGTATGGAAAGCCTTACCTAAGCTACTATAGTTTTTCATCAATCCTGAAAAAAATTACATATCCAGTCTTCGAGAAATGCCCCTGGTGGATACAAGATCCCTTCTAGAGCCTGTGGAAATGCTGCTGTTCTCAGAAAATAGCTGTGGTACTTACACTGGGAAGTGCTGGGCACTAATGTGGATGCAAGGCTACTGTTATTTTTTCTTTAATTCACCGTATCTGCTTAACCATAACTCTGAGACAGGGTTTAGAACATTGAACAGATATTCTGCACAATGTCATCTATTTGTATGGTCACAGTCACACAGTATGCCTTGTTCATCTCTCATACCCAAACTTTTAATGATTAAAAGGTATGTTGAAGTGCTGTTAATTCTGGTAGTTTTACTGCATGACACGTAGCCATACATTTTCTTTAAATCTATAGTTCTTGGGAGAAACCAATAGAAGAAGTGTGGTAGTCTTCATGTTGTGTGAAAATATGGTCTTGCTGCAATTTGGAAATTCAAAGTCACGTTTAGTGACTGTTCTATTTGAAGTTAATGATAGAAATGACATCCTCAACTGTAGGTTGGTATTTCTAAGTGGAACCTGAGATAAGCAATAATAGCTACCGTACGTTGTCATGTGGTGTCCTCAGAACATGAGAAGTGAATTACCTGTGGTGGCTATCACGGTCCAATACTTATCCTTCTTCCCATTTTTTTCAAGGGTTGACTTCTCACAAAGTGGATTGAAACGGATAATCAGGAATCCTTCTGCTTTTTGGGGAATGGCAGCTTTTATGTGCACAAACTGAACGCCCAAGCCTGACGTAACGAGGTGTGGGGCACAGAGACTGTGCGTTGCTGAGCATATGTGGAAGGTGTGGGACTAAAGATGGGAAGATTGTCTTAGGTCTTGACTTAGAAAAATGTGCTCTGGTTGTACTTTAATATGCCTCTAATGTATGTTTCTCAGATGTTTTATTCAGCAAGACTTCCTGCTATTGAAAGATATTTAAATGAAAAAAGGCTCTGAAAAATTGCAACAACTGAACAAAATGAGCATAAGTATGCTAGTTTTGGTTGTCAACCTATCAATTTGAATTGCAACATCCTACAGACCTTGATCACATTAACCAAACAATCATACGGTTACTGGGGAAAAGAGGGGGCAGCTGTGAATGAGTAGTGCATTTTATACCATGTGCATTTCTAAGAGGCAGGTTCCATGTTAGAAACAGCAGAAACAACAACAAAAAAAGAGCTTTCATCTGTGACCAGGCTTAGGTGAACTGACTGGCTGCAGATGGCCTCATAAATAATAAAACAAATAAGTGATAAAAGCAGCTTCAAATATCCTTTACATACTAAAAGACATATACTTGAGTGGGTCTTGTTGTCTTTATGCATTTTATTTTTGCAGCCACAATACATAGCAGAAATTCCCTTGTGATATGACTGGGAAATTTTAATTTTAAATTAATTTTAAAAGTACCAGAATACAAATAAATAAGAAGGGTGAGAATGCTGATGTGTAGCACATCCTTTTCTTCATCTCTCACCATTCCCTCTCACTGGAGATTCTTAAATTTTGTTACGTGAATATTTTTAATTGATGTTATTTTTCCATTTGATTGAAAACTGCTTACAAGTTCTGCAAGCAGAATAGCAGAGCTGAAGCTTGTTGCTCACGCAGAAGTTGCAGCTGGAAGACGCTACATGTCTCTGTACATACACAGAAAGAGGGAAAGGCTGCTGATTCCAGGTAGCTGTCTTGCCTTGGCCCTACTTCACAGCCATGACCCTAGGCCTCAGAAGCTGATCCAATTGGAGAGTTAGGAAAACATTTAACCGTTAATATCTGTTCTGTACCCCTTCTCCACTACCACAGTTACTCAAGTTCCCTTCCTGTGTCCGTTCTGATACACCTACAAGGCAAAAGAGAGCATGTGCTGTGCACTTCATCAGCTGGGAGTGAACGTCCACACAATGGATTCATGTTTTTGAAGCAGCCTGAGGCTTGCTCGCTCTCAGTTATTTGCAGACTAAAGCAAGATAGCAAAACAAAGTGCTAGGTGTAAAAGTTATCTGTGTTGGTTCTACAGGTTCTTCTGAGCTGTCCTCTGAACTGCTCAACTGTTACAGGAATTCATAATATTCCTTGTTACCTGATGCTCCTCTCCCTGCACTGACTGGACAGTGGCAAGTCCTCAGAGATGTTTTCTGTCTTTGAGTACTGGTCGTGTGGGGACTTTCTTCATGGATGAATATACTTATGATCTCTATCTGTTTTTTTAATCCCCAACTCTGAAGTAAGCTCAGAAACTAGGCAACAAAACAGTTAGATGTGTTCAACATACCTAAATATTTAAATTTGGGGTGGCTGCTATTTTGGGCCTTTAAACATCATGTGTTCTGCTCCAGCAAATAAGGAGCGTATTTACAGTGTGACACAGATGAGTGATGCAAGGTGTCTGAGCAGGGTTAATATCTTTTATTAGATCACTAATGAAGTCAGGAAGATGGACAGGCTTTTGGCAGCATGGTCCTTTATGTACATATACAAATGAGCATGCAATAAGGAGTGTAAGTAGTGGGATGTGTTATGCTTTAATTTTATCTTTGTATACATTGATTTTAGTAGGCTGACATTTAAGTGAAGGAAGAATACAATCCTATTTCTGTCTGACACAACCATATCATCTAATAACTTCCTTTTTTCAGCACCCTCTTCAATTTATATGGCCCCTACCTGGTTTTGCATGTAACAGCACTGCAGTGCAATTTTACAGGATTCTGGTAGTTACAAAAGCAAACATACATTCTACAGTCTATTGCAAGGACAGAAAGGTAACATTTTAGCTGTACCCCAGGCATGAAGAACCAGAAACCTAAAAAGAATTAAAAAAGGAAGTCTATAGCTATTTTCTTAAATGCACAAGGTTGAAAAAACAGACAGGCTCAAGTGCTGATTTGTATGGGATACGTAGCATCTTCAGAAAGGCCCTGGCAATTGAGCCATTCTCATACTCTGATATCCTTCAGTGGTCAGTGTCAATCCTATCACCCAGAGTGATGCAAATAGGAAGTAAGGCTTAAATACAGAAGAGAAATAGCAAGCATCTTCATGTGTCTAATAATTCCTCTCTCAAAGGTGTCATTGAGCATGATTATCTTCATGATTCTTCATGTTTGTAATATTAGAACAATTGCCACAGAAAGATTTTTAAACTATACTCCATCTGATTCTGCATATTTTTTTTTTTTTGTTAAATGATGTTCACTGCCTCAAACTGTCTGTTAGTTTTGCAGCAGATATTTTTTAAACCTAATCTTTTCAACTCCTTTCTCATTTACCTTCAATGTCTCACAAAGGTCTTAGAAGTGGTTGCGGTTAAACATGCTTATGATTTTTCAGAGTGCAGTAGAACGAAAACAAGTAGCAGAATTAGAACAGTGATGAGAAAACAATATTACAGTGCTGGACTCCCAAAGATCTACGGACCAGGGAATCAGGAATTCTCTGAGCTGCTGTGCAGACACTGCACTGCCTCAATGCACATGTTGTGCCCTGTAGCATCCTCAAAGAGCTGGATGGGAAGCAAAGCCCGAAGGTCACATACTGTTGTTCTGCAGGTGGGGTGGTATTCATCACTGCACCAGGTCTTTGGCTGTGTTGTGTCAGCACTTCATCATGTTTCATTTACTTTCCCTGTGTTCCTTACTTGTGTGTGTGGTGGGAAATCTTTTGGGAAAAAAAAAACTTCGTCTTTCTTACTCTTGTCCTTAAGTCTATGCAGATGGCAGATGTCAGCTCTGTTTCAAAGCATGCACTAGCAGACTTTGATTAACATTTAGTAAGCATGCTCTTTCAGGCTTTGCTTCCAGTCATATGGCAGCTCCCCATCATTAACTGTTATTGTTTTCACTAAAGCCCTTATGCTGAGTTGGTCAAAATAAATTCCATGGTGACAGACTTAAAAATGGAGAGTGTAGCTTTACTTCTAAGTGGAAAAATGTAGGATCTTTGCGTGTTATCACCAGTCTTTAACATCTGCTCTCATATTTTGTCTATGATAATGACCCTTCTTTAACCAATCATCTTAATTTTTGAGACAAATAATTGCATCGTCATTCGAAATTAGTATCTTTACTGTCTTATTAAAATTTTTATCTTTTCACAATTACTTGTGTGAATCAGGTTTAGGGCTAATGTTTTGCAGTTATCAAGAAGCACGCCAGAGAAACAATCCCCAGCCCTGCTACATTGGCATCCACTTCAGCTTTCACTCATTGAGGCCAGATCTGCAGTTGTGCTGCAGTAATTGTCTATACAACCAGACAAGGACCCAAAGTAAATGCTGTACAAATGATTGCTTGAGTCAGCAAATTACTCAATGCATTAATCCTCTTTCCACCTTTTGGCACCTTGGAATCGCTGGGGTTGCAGACCTCTTGCTCAAACATGGCCAAGCGCTCAGTTTTCAGCACACTTTATTCTTAGCTCAGTTCCACTTTCTTTAGAAGTGCCCCCGGACACCTCACACCATTTGTTTTCTGGATAGTTAGGAGATGGTGTTGGTAGCCTCCTGAGTGTCCCCCCTCAAGCTCTGCGTGGTGGTAGCTGTAATGTGTAACTTTGTGAAAGTAAAATGGACCGTGTAAGTCTGGAAGAAAATTACGGAGCTTTAGAGGTTTCCCTGAGATTCACTGGACCTCTACAATGAGCAAAATAATGCCAGTAATATTACCCAGGAGGTCAGTTCACATCCTTCCTGCCTTAAAGACTCAACTGTTACTGATACTCCATAAAGCTATGTATCTCTCTGTGGAGTTTAATAGTCCTGGGTTTTATGACTGATTTTTAGAGAAAACATAAAGTAAACATCACCTGCTTTCTCTCCCGCCCCATCAGTTGCTGTATTGCTCTCTGATGCTCTGTGGCACTGACTGCAAAACTTAATGTTGATCGACACATGTACAGTCTGAGAAGTGGTTTCCCGCCCATTTTTACTGAAGCTATTCCTATTCAGAGGAATGGGCTGACAGAAGCGTCTTTCTGGAGTTCCTCTAAGTTACAGGGCAGCTGCTGTGGTGAGATGGTCATCACAGAGGAGATATTTGTAGATTGTTGTAGGTCTGGCTGGGGGATCAGGACTGCAGGCTGTACATGGGGCTCCTCATGCCAGGACTGTGGTGGGTTCCAGCAGCAGTGTCTTTGCTAATGAGTATTTTGCAAACTGATCCCGCCTTTCCCTTTGGGATTCATTGCACCAGGCTTGTGAGGTGTAATGGAAACCTCCAAGTTTCTGTTTTTCTTACATGCATGAGCAGACATCTCCTGTTTTCTAGATGAGTGGGAAGGTGTTAATGAGCAGGCTGATGGGGAACCCCTTCTCCTGGTAGAGTTGCAAGAGAGTCTAAGAATTCGGGACTAAAAACTGGTTGCAACCTTGTGAACAGTGGGCAAAATGGAAGAAAAAAAACATAGGGCATTATGCTTAAAGCGGTAAGATAAACGAGAGCCATGGCAAGTTCCAATACCATATAGTTAATGAGAGAAGTGCAAGGAGCACAGTATCTCAGGAAGGATCGCCCAGTGGATCTCTTGACCCATAACTTAATCAGAGGCAGACCCTGAGGATTGGGCTCTAGGGTGAGCCCTCCTCTGGCTGAAGCATTTGGCAGGGCCAAGTGCAGGTCTCATCCTGGTCTGGTCTGGAAGCAGTACTGGTTCTCCAGGGCCTGGAGGCTTTGAACAGCTGCAGTATGAGAATCCCAACCATGGATCTGTATAAAAGATCATAATACTCTGAAGGTATTAAACCATAGCTGCTTGAGGACAATTTTCTTGTCATCAATACTAACAGTTATTTTGCCTTTTATAGAAGTAAAATCGAAGATGTCACAGCCCTGCAGAAGGTAATCATGAGCCACAGGAGAGCTCTGCCTGTGAAATCCCTTTGGGAATCATGATTCTAAGGACTTGTATGAGCAGTGCTATTGAGGAAATGGCACTTCTCACCTGACTCAAATGATTTGGCCTAAATGGGTATAACACTTCTTAGGTATTTACTGATGTTTACATTTTTGAAACACCTGAATAAATTTTAATGTATCTAATTTAGTGTGCTTAGTACTTGAAATATCTCTGTTTTCTTTTATTCTTAGAAAAACAGTGTATATAATATGTCTGATAATGGATAAATATACCCATCCATCTGTATCTGGGAATAGTCTTAAAAGTAATGGAGTATCAAATTCCGCTTTTAAGAGGATTTATGTATATACTTCCATCAAAGTCCAGGACTTAAGTCTGACTTAGTGTCATGTAAATGAAAGAATTAAGCACAGAACAACCTGCTTTCTTTCTAAAACTGTATACTTTTGCTGCTCATAAGCTATGTGCTCATGTGTGCAAGCTAAAAATTATTGGGGAAAGACATAAGGTCAAACAGATTTCTTACTCAGTTCTGAAACTCAGATTCCAGTTAAGTTTATAGGAGATTTTAACTGCATATTTAGAAAGTACTGATTTCCAGGTCCCAGTTTTCTGTTAGGGATAGGTCAGCTAAAATGGTTTAGGCTACCCTGTCATGCCTACATCCATGAAACATCACATGCATTTCAGATCAAAGAGTTTTAAACCTTGGAAGTGTTTAAATGATATTACTTCACTTGCTCATGGTGTTATTTGCATGTTTGCCTCCAGTTTCAGGCAATCTCTTGGTACTTCTGAAGCAAACTATTGCAGCTCTTCTTTCCTTTAAAACAGTGGGGCTTTGTCTTTTATCTATAAACAAGGAGGGGAAAGCTTTTTCCAGGAAAACTATGAGTTGTTACTGAACAGAAATTCTGCTTCCTGATCAATTGAAATCAAATTACAGCCGTTTGGGTATAGCTTCAGAGTATGTCTTTTCTAACTCCAGGCTTAAGTATCTTAAGACAGTTAGACCAGAGTGCCAGTCACTTGAATTAATACAGACTGTGAGATGTAATGAAACTGTACTGCAAGTAACTTCGCATGTGAGACAATGCTTCTAATGCTGTCCTTTTATTACATTTCTCATGTAATAATAACACAGGCTCACTCTGAGAAAATGTCAGCTTGGATAAAATACGATATTTCTAAACTGTCCCATCAAGATATTACACAAGTAATTAAGCAAAGCTACATGTCAGGTTGACAAATGCATTCACAGTGTAATCACTGTGTTGCCTTCTTGCTGAGAGCATTGTCACTGCTGACTTCCTTGCTGTATTCAGAATGGAATATTTTCTCATATATGAGTGTACGTATGTCGGTGTTCCAAAACCCAAAATGTTCCATTGAAGAGTGCAGGTTGTTATAGGCTGAAAACTGAGTTAAGATTACAGAGTAGGTCTGTTACAGTTTATCAGCACATGTGTGTTTGTGTGTCCTTCAAAGACACAGAAGTCATGCATTCAGCTTGTTGCTTATTAATAATCCCTGTGCTGGACAGAAGTCTTCGTATCACTTTATCTCACAGGATTTTTCCCCTTTCATCTGAACTAAATCCATACTGTTTTCATTGCTTTTGTACCATGGAAAAGCCAAGGCCTAAATGTTACAATGAAGGCAATGAGAGTACTTCAGAGAAGATTGTGGAATTGGGCTGGTTTTGTTAATAGTTCAGGACAGTGATTTGTATGCTCTGTTTGGTGTGGTGTTCATGGACCTAGGAGAGATCTGGGCTTGGAAAGGACAATGAAAGCTCTTGCATAGTGCAGCACCAGCAGTCTAGTGGGCATGACTGAATTAATATGTAATGTTTTCTGTTAGGTGACAGGCAATTCTCACCACTAGAAGAACCTAGTAAGGACTTGGGGCTCCTCTGCTGCACTCTGGTCAAAGTTGCCTCTTTCTTCTCTTTCAGTTCAAGCCCTGAGAATAACTTCTCAATTCCTAAACAACCCATTCATGGGAGGAGGCCACGTTCATAAAATGTGCCTTTCTTGTGGTTACTTTTTATCCTGCTGGGTTCAGGGAAACATCTCTACCAAGAATCACAGTAGGAGGCTGTGGAAGAATAGACTGAGTAATGAGAAGTTTGCTGGAACATTTTGATCAATAAAAGGTTCAGGATGCTGAATCAGGCAAGTTGTCAATTGAGGGCACTTAAATAGGTGCTGGGCAACCATAAGCTATATATAAATTCATTCATATCTGAAAACATCAATTTTAATTTTTGCTATCCATGTATGTGTCACTCCAGGTTATGAAAATGTATCTGCAGAATAAATTTAATTAAGACAACTCTTTAGGAGGTAATTTCTCTTTTATGTAGTATCACAAAAAAAACCACATTTTTTTCCCTTGTTCTTTTCATTAAGCATATATAGCTAAGAAAGTATCTGATTAGATGATATCCTCTTTTAACAATTCAATATGTAATTCAGTATAGCCTTTCAAAATAGCACAGAAATTTGAACTCTTGAAAATAAATAAATAGCATACAGTGCTTTAACATGATTCCTCAACGATGCAAGCTATGCCAAGTGCAAATAAAAACTGTCTCTGTTTTCTACTAGACCGCTCAGAATTTGAAATCAAATTCAAAATTACAGTTCTCTTCTCTTGCAGTGATCTTCTGGAGGCATTTGGGATGCTCAATCCTAGGGCAAGAACCTGTCTCGAAAGTACTCTTCCTTCTGTGATGCAATTTCTCACTCTCAAATCAAAGTAGATAACCTGCCCTTTCTCAAACAAATCCAAGGGTCACCCAAATGTTTTTGAAAACAACAGATGGAGAGAGTATTAGTTGCCATGTTTAATTTACTTTACAACTAGACAGAAAAAAAAGGTTATTGGAGTTCCTTTACATTATTTTTATTTCCTTGTTTCTCTTTGTTTACTTGTAATGAACAGGAATATGCATGCCATTTTTTTAAATCTTTGGATAAAACCAGAAGTTTTTTTGATTACTTTTTTGACCAGTTTCCAATGTCTCCTGGGTCACTGGTTGAGTAATATTGTTCTACAATATGGGTAAAGCATAGCTGGATGATACAGAATTTGGGAGAAAATGGTTCTCGACTGAGCCTTTTTAGGAAGTGAGATTGATCAGTCTTATACTTGCCTCCAGATATGGGCACATGTCTTTGACACCACATTTTTAATGAATAAATAGTGAATTCTATTCTTAATTATAATCTAAGGAGAGAAAAACTGTTTCTAAACTGGGCAATGCCTGCACTGGGAAGAAGGTAAGTTAATGCAAAGGGTGTGTCAGATGTTAGTCATGTATAATGCACTGTTGGAAAGTGCTAGCAGCATATTTTGTGATTTCTTATTTCTTTATTTTTGACTCAAGTTATTTGAAACTCTCAATATTTAATTACATTTTTAAAAAAGCAAAGCAGCTTATAATTGAAAATCAGTGATGTATCATACCTAAGTCAGTTCTTACTGTGAACAGTCAAGAATCATACCCTAAAATAAAGACTGAAAGATTGCTCTCATTGCTCTTTGTATCTGAGTTTCCTCTTGGCCTAAAATGCCTACTGTAGGAAACTGAGCTTCCAATTTTCTCTTTCTTTTTTGTATACAGGCGTAAGGAACAAAGTAGCAATTTAAATAAAATATGTGCTTGGGAAGCCTATTCTTTCTGTTTGAAAAGCTGGTTGTTACAATCCACAGATGAAATCAGAAATGAGTGTGCTGACTGAACTCTGTTTAATATTTATGGTCACATACAAGGAAGACTTTAACAGAGTTGTGAAAAAGAACAACAAAATAAGTAATTTAAAATTGTGATTTAGACATTAGCTTTCAGGAAGACTTCAGAAGAAGTCTCCAAATCAGCCTGGCTGCCATGGATAAATCCTTTGCCAAATTCAGCTGTGGCATAGGGATGGTGTCATTTCGTTTGCTATCAGAAATAATGAGTATATGAATCTGAGAATTAGGCTTGTTGGCCTTGTGGTATTAAAATCTGGATGTGTGCACTTGGATGGCACTGTGTACAGGACAAACAATACTAGATCATACCTACTGCTGAATGAAAGGAAGTGAGAACATGTGTGAGACACATCCCTGAGAACTGCCAGAAAATCAAAATTCACCTGGGAGAAGGGAATGAATTTTTAGAAGCTTGGAAAAGCATAGAGCCAAGAGGTTCATCCTTCTTTAGGAAAACGGGAATGGTAGTGCTGTGTTAAAAAATAAAGCCAGTGAGTTGACATCCCTGCAGACCAGATGTTGACTGCTATGGCTGTTTCTAAATTTTATGTGATAGAATGGAAATGCTGGCACTTGAGTTGCTCCCTGCAGGTATCTGGAACTTCCGGTATCATGACACTGCCTCTGGCATATGTTGCCAGAGCACAAGAGAGTGCTTTCAGTTGTGCAGGATGCCTGTGTGCAATGGTAATATGCTAATATAGGGATTGCATCTCAGCTGAAGAAAGAATGACAAAAACCACATCTCTTTGACAGCCCTTGAGATACAGGGAACAGAAGAGTGCTGCTTTGCACAGCAGGGACCACTGTCGACATGCAGAAAGGTTAAAGACATGCAGAGGCAGGCAGATCTTTTGTCTAAAATCAGGCCCAAGGTAGTGACTGTTTTATGATTCCTTGTGCATAAACCAACAAAACTGAATTTGGGCTGCTTGTTTCTGATGTGGTGTTAGTGATGGAAACCAAATGTTTTTTCTAAATAAGACAGACTTAATTCTCCCTCTGCACTGAGCTAGGCATCAGGAGATGGCTCTGTGAAAGCTACAGTAGAGTGGAGCAAGTTGGCAGTCAAATATCACAGACCATCAAATGCAAGAAACTTCAGAGGTGTTTCTGAATGACCTCTTGGTAGAATGCCCAAAGAAATGGTGTGTCTGGGAAAGACACAGGTGAGTGGAAGTGAACACAAATGTTTTGACTGCACACCTCAAAATGCTGAGGAGATGAGCACATGACTATAAGTGAAACCTGGACTTCTAAGTCAAGTGAAAAGTGGATCATCCACCTGGACTTCCATGAAGCATTTCATACTGTCTCACGTGATATCCTGTCCCTAATGAGATACATCTGTGGGTCCTGAGGGAACTGGCAGATGAAGTTGCTAAGCCACTATCCATCATATTTGACAACTCGTGGCAGTCTGGTGAGGTTCCTGCCAACTGAAAAAGGGGAAACATCATCCCTATTTTCAGAAAGGGAAATGAGGAAGACCCAGGGAACTACAGGCCAGTCAGTCTCACCTCTGTGCCCAGCAAGATCATGGAGCAGATCCTCCTGGAAGCTCTGCTAAGGCACGTGGAAAATAAGGAGGTGATTGGTAACAGCCAGTGTGGATTCACCAAAGGCAAATCATGCCTGACAAATTTGGTAAAGGGATGCCATCTAGAGGGACCTGGACAGGCTGGAGAGGTGGGCCCATGCCAACCTCATGAAGTTCAACAAGGTCAAGTGCAAGGTCCTGCACATGGGTCGGGGCAATCCCAAGCACAAATACAGGCTCGGTGGAGAATGGATCGAGAGAAGCCCTGAGGAGAAGGACTTGGGGGTGCTGACTGATAAGAAGCTCAACATGAGCTGGCAATGCACGATCACAGCCCAGAAAGCCAAGAATATCCTGGGCTGCATCAGAAGAAGTGTGGCCAGCAGGTCAAGGGAGGTGATTCTGCCCCTCTACTCTGCTCTGGTGAGACCCCACCTGGAGTACTGTGTCCAGCTCTGGGGCCCCCAACAGAAGAAGGACACGGACCCAGTGGTGCGAGTCCAGAGGAGGGCCCTGAAGATGATCAGAGGGCTGGAGCACCTCTCCTGTGAAGACAGGCTGAGAGAGCTGGGGTTGTTCAGCCTGGAGAAGAGAAGGCTCCAGGATGACCTTATAGCGTCTTTCCAGTACGTAAAGGGGGCCTACAGGAGAGATGGGGAAGGGACTTCTCACAAGGGCATGTAGTAATAGGATGAGGGGTAATGGCTTTAAACTGGAAGAGGGTAGATTTAGGTTAGATATTAGGAAGAAACTCTTTACTGTGAGGGTGGTGAGACATTGGAACAGATTGCTCAGAGAGGTGGTGGATGTCCCATCCCTGGAAGTGTTCAAGGCCAGGCTGGATGGGGCTTTGAGTAACCTGGTCTAGTGGAAGGTGTCCCTGCCCATGGCAGGGGGTTGGAACTAGATGATTTTTAAGGTCCCTTCCAACCCAAACCATTCTATGATGATTTTATCAAACACCAAAGTAGTAGTAAAATGCCTGTAAAAAGCAACGCCTTTGAACCAGTGTCTGATCATTCCAGTGTTTTCATTAATGTGCAGCTGCCACTGAATTGAAATGGTGCTGATGAATGTGTAATATATGGACAAGGATAGCAAATGAAAGCTGACAGCAGTGTAAATTATTAATGCCTTCAATGTCTCTTGATTTCAGAGCTTAAGCAAGTTGTGCTGTGGATGGTTTTGTGATGGTAAACTATCAAAAGTGCTCAAGTCCAGAGATTTTTCATGTATTTTGCTGTTTAATTTAACACCAGGTAACAGTGTGGACAAGTCTTGTTAGTGGATCAGCTATTCTTTAAGGAAGTGATGGAAACCCAATTTTCTTTTGGTTTCTTCAGGAAGGCCTGGAAGTTGTGCTCAATATAAATATTACAGTGACTGTAGGACGCAGTGGACTGGTAGGTCCAAAATGAGTATTTTTCTATCTGCAGAACCTCAAGACAGTTTCCCTGAGAACTTTCTTGTCTCAGAAGGACCACTGCTATATGTGATGGAATTGAAACATGCTGGCTCAGCCTCCTGATGCTCTTCTTTGATGTCATTGTGGGTGATGTCTTGTGCCTGTTCAAGGGCTTGCGTGTGGAAAATTATCTATCCAAAACTGGAACAAGATTAATAATTTTACATGGGTTGAAGAAGAGAATGGCTGCTGGGTATGAACACTTGGCAAAGACTGATGTGAAAACATCTGTTGCTATATATAAGTTCTGCTGTTAGCAATAGTACTAACTAATAGTGTTTGAACCACTCAGAGAAAATAAATATGGAGTCCTGATTATGAGGCATATATCAGTGTCTTTTACAGTTACCACTATATGACACATCAAACTTAAGATACAAGCTTGGTTACCCACTTGTTCCAGGTCAGTACAGGAATGCCTCAGCAGCAAATGGCTGTAGTGTTTTGCTTGTGATAATGAAACTGCATTTTACTGTCTTTTGCACAACCAGTAGAAGGAAAAAACATTACCTGTATTGCCACTGTCTTTCAAATTTTCCATAATAAGGACAACTCTAACTCTGTGCACAGTGGAGGGAGATATTTAATGGGAAACTGTGGGAAACTACCAGCTTGACATCAAAGTTTTAATTTTTATTATAGTTAAAATTTTGATGTAGTTTATACCCATCTGTCTTTAGGCATGCATGTGCACATACACTTACTTTTATATAGTTAGTTTAAAAAGCAAAATAAAACCAAAAAACTTCTTTTTATTATATAAATAAACCTTACTACTCTGAAGTCATAGTCACCCTAGAACCAACATGTCTGTTAGAAGTTAATGTTTTATTTATTTTTATAGTTTCCATCTGGTCACTTCAAAGTCTTCAATGGATTTATTTTCACGATAGTCCCTAAAGGTAATGAAGAACACATATTTCTACTTTACAGGTGGGAATTAACTAAAGACTATCAGAGATATTAGTTCCAGTTTTTTTCCAAGCCCCAGTCACTGTTCTTCTCCTTCTACCCCCGCCTCTCACCAAGCTAGCAGAGAAGGAGAAAAATCAGAAACTTGGATTCAGTTTCTGCTCTGCATCACAACTGGCATTTTGGAGGTGCTGCTTTGAATCTCTAATACCTGTATTTGCAATACAGGAGCAGTAACACTTCCCAGCCACTCATAAGAACATAAAAAAAGTACCTGAGAGATTGTGATGAAGAGCACAAGTAACTTTTACAATGGCACCCAAATAAGCTATAACTACGTTAACTTTGGTTCTTTCCTTTTATTTAAGTGTGGTAGGTTCCTCCTCTGTGTTAGGTGACGGTGAAGAGAAAGCAGACTTGGTGTCCTTCATTACGCTGTCCTGCACTGCTGCAGCTCAGGGGTATGAAGGAGGTTTATCCTCCTCTCTCCCCGGTGGAGCAGTCTGAGTCCTACAGGGCAGGTGATACACCAGGTGATAAGTTCAGTCATAGACAGGAACTGGGAAAGGAGGGAGCTTCCTCAGCAAGAACAGAAGGTCCAAGCATTTTAGCCAGCTCTGAGAAACCTCCCATAAGTGCATAAGTGTTTTTTGTAGCAATAGTTCGTGTTTTCATAATTTGGGAGGATTTGCGTACAATTAAGAAGCATATTTCTGACACAAAAGCCTACCCACCAGTCTTCCAATTTCGAGTTACTCTTCCAGTGTATGGGATGCTACAGTTTCTTGGGGAACGCTCATCTGAATTGTCTAAAATTGCAGACCAATGGGGTTTTCTCTAACCTCACTCATGGAAATGCCTGAACAGTTGTGTCTGAAATTGGGTGGTGTGATTGTGTATGAGAAATCCAGTTACAGACTGTCAGAAAATGTCAGCCCAGTTGCTTATTTTCCCTTCTTTTCAGAGCTTCATAAGAAGAACTGGCAGATAGCCCTAATATCTGGCAAAGCTATGAGCTCTGCCAGTGATGTTATTGATATAGTTACCAATGTTATTGGCTTTCTAACAATGCATGTTGTCTAAAAATGACTAGTGCTCTTCTTTCTGTGTTGTCAGGCTTCAGTGTAGTTTTTTTACCTGCTAACCAAAGACCAGTCTTAATGATGCCCAACATATAACATCAGGCACACAAATTTATCATTTACATGAGTACCAATGCTGGAAATTGGAGGTTTTAATGTGCTTCTCAACTGTTTACTGTTTGTGGGTATGATAACATTCAATGTGGTACACTGTCATGACACAGTTTGCTCCTTTATGCTCCTTTATACTGAGATGTACATGAAAGTTATTCTAGAAAAATACAGGAAAGAAGAGTTTGGCAACTACTGTAAGTGGAAAATTTAAAAGTGATTCAGCTTTTAATTAAGAGAGTCATTCTCTTTCATCTCTCTGCTAGACATGTAATTCTAGCTGGTCCTTCATTAGTACAGCTTTCATCAGTGTGCAGATAAAGCTGTGTTTAAGAAATTACTTAAGATTCGAGTTCAGTATGGTTTTTGTTTGCTATATAAAAATGTGTTGTTTCTCAAAGTACAGAGTTTTATTGAATATGTCACAAAACATGTGTTTCTTCTGATTTTTTTTTTTTATTATTTTTCTTCTGGGGAGATGTGACAGCGTTCCGGATGCTAGAGACACCCTGAAACCCTTTAAATAGACATGGTGTCTGCCACACAAAGCTATGAATTAGTGAAGGAAAGGTTGAGAGCAAATTGTATTAGCAAAGGTGGATGTACTATTACATAATTTATTGCAAGCAGTGTTTTGTAAAATTAATATAAAATCTAATGTAGTCTTTAAAGGTTTAATGGGAAAAGATGGATTACGTCAGATCCATTTTGTTTTGTTTCCTGGTTAGTGAATTCCAGCTGACAGCCTAGGAAACCCACACCTCATTACCATATTTTGAAACATCTGTTAAGGAAAATAGATCTGGTTGCCAGAATTCATCTTCCTTTCAGAAGTGCCAACTACATGAATACAACCGTTATTGCTTAGGCAAAGACAACCATGTTCAGCTTTGCTGTCATCAGCCACATTAAGTCTTTATTTGGTTCAGAATGTATGTAATTAATTGAGGGAAGCTATTCGTACAGTGTTATAGTAATTACTGAAACATGAATATTTCTCCTATGTATTTAATCTGAGAAATAATCCTTGGGTATCAGCCATATTCATCTTAATTCTGTGTTTTAATGGCTTGCTACCTGTTAATGTTATAATCACGACATCAGAGTTGCTGCTCCGTAAATGAGCTTACATAAGAGACCAGATGCTGAAATTGTGTTTTACGTGAAGGGAGAGGGTGCCCTTTGGTCCATGGTTCTGGGCCAGTGGTTCACACACTGCTTGTAACAGCGTGTGCCTTAACTCCCTGCCTCTCAAAATACCACCTGCAGGAGCAATACCTTCTTTAATTCTCATCATTAAAGAATCCAGTAAATCTTTTAAAGGGTACTTTTTAAAGGCCGGGTTCACAAAACCAGTGAAATGTTAGCCCTTTAGATTTGCACACTTTTTTCTTTTTTCTAGCCTTGCTCATTCCAAGTCTCTGTGGCCTTAACAGGGATTCAGTTATTGACAAGTAAGTAAGTAGAAGATGATGAGGCTCTAGGGGACATCAGTTTTCTGCTTATTTCCTAGGGTAGATAGCTGTGTAAGCACACTGTGCCTATGTACCACTTTCCCTTTCCTAATTAGAACAGTGTGCTTACAAGGGAAACGAAAAGCAAAGCATTTAGTGCAAGTTTCTCCTTATCTGCTAACAAGACAATGGTGACTGGGAACAAGACAGAGAGACACTACTGCACCACTGGCCAGCTCTCCCAGACAGGTACACCTGCCTTACAGAGTCCCTGAATGGATGGCGCAGGTTTGTGCTGTAAAGGTGTTTCAGGGCTGTACTGGGTAGCAGGGTGATGGGTGCTTTGAACTCATCTAAGTACAGACTGCCACTGCATTAATACCATTGCTCATCGTGCAACCGCGTTGTCAGTTAGATTCAGGGAGGGATCCAGCTGAAAAGTAAGATGGGGATGGGCTTAGTTTTCAAGCTGGATAAGTCATTGATCAGACTCATCACACTGCTACTCATTAGCTGGTGCCGGCATGAGGAGAAGGGGAAGGAGGGTAGGGCATCAGCACCTGAAATTTTACCTTGGTGACAGAAGCTTCATGGTGCATGAAGGCTTCAGGTGTTGTTTTCACTTTCCTCCTTTGTATGTATGTATGCGTTTGTAATGCTTTTCTCTTTGCTATTTCCCCTTATACTTTCAACTCTTTCCTGCACTTCTTGATCAGTGAGTTGTGTATCTCAGTGTGAATTTATCACATTAGCTCTGCAGATATCTCTAGCCCCTGCTAGAGTTAGGGTACTTTTCTTGATCCTGCATGTTAAATCCATGCCCGGATACGTGGATTGCTAACCCTCTCCTGCCTTTTTTCCACCTGCTTAAAACCCTGCTGCCTTGTGCATGGTCATCGCCTGCTGCGGAGCCTCTAAGCATTGCCAGGGTCGTTGCAGCAAGACAAGTCGCGCCTTTGCATTGAAATGGGAGCGTATTCCAAGGGGTGAAAGGAAATATGCCTTGAACTGATCTAACAGCTCCCTGCAGCCACCAAGAGGGGACGTTATTGTGCTGCTTTCCATCATCTTCCCCGGTTCTCCTTTTCACACAGTTCTGTTCGGTACCTTGGGCCAGCTCTGGAGCCTGTTCAGCCGCTGTTTGAAATTCTTCATTCCCCTGACCTGTTAGGAAACTCACCCAGCAAAGACAAGATAGATAGACCCAGCGCAAGGAAAGGAAAGGAGTCACAGGGTCGGGTGTGGGATTGCGGGTGGGAGGAGCAGGAGAGGAGAGAGGGGAAGTGAGACCTTGTGCTTTTGGCAGCAGTTTGGTTTGAATATCCTTATTGCCAGGCTGACCTCACTGCTGGGGTCCCATTTGACAAATTATCAGCTGAAGCAATCAGGTGTGTGACATCTTTATATGTTTATACTGATTTTTAGCAAATAGCCAAGACTAGCCTACACTAACTGTGCGAAGTCGGTGAGATGTTGTCCTGTTGCTGTTAGGAAAGTCGGTGACACACGGAGCTGTCAGTAGTCCTTGAAAAGGCCAACATAGTATGATCCCAAAGTCCCCTGCCCAAGCTCTTAGTGTACTTCATAAAGTAGTTGCATTGCTCTTTCCTTGCTTTTCTACTTTTTCCTGCTGCTGGCTGAAAAATTGCAGCTCCTCTTAACTCAGCCGGTGCTCTGTCAGGTGAAGCACCTAAAGCAGCAAGCGTAGCAATCACAAAGTGGCTTTGTAACAGCATGAGTAGCACTCATCAGTCACTTATAAATTACTGTCCAAACATCTACTCTGTGTGTGTGTGTGTGTGTGTACTCTGCCTTGGCTGTTTGGGTCCAGCGGACTTGACACCACCACCACACTTTGAGAGAAGGTGCCTGTACCTGCAAAACAGGTGGGCCAAATTCAAGGCCCCCGGCCTGACTTCAGTGTGCTGTGTCACCACGTGCCCACAGCCTGGTTTCCAGATCTCTGTGTTTGAACTTCTGCAACTTTGATCTCTGTAATTAATCCAGGGGGAGGTTGCTAATCTCACATTTGCTCTTTGTGTGCAAGCCAAGCCTTCTGAATGGTTTAGCAACATATTATTATGCCGTGTCTTTAGACTCTGATTTACAGCTGTTAAAAAAAAATTATCTTTCTTTTGTGATCCTCTTCTGAAGGCCTTCTCCCCATGATGCAAAAAAGGACTGGTAAATAACTGCTGCTCCAGCCGTGTCCAGCACCACAGGAGAAGGACACCAGTGCACTGTCACAGCTGTTGGATTGCTTTACTTTTCTGGGTTCGGGGCGTGTTTTGAACTACCCTTAGTATTTCTGTTTCACTAACATAGGTGAGTTGGATCACCTCTGGCAGCACGTTCAGCATTCAGATATTAAAAGTAGTCAAGACAGGGTAACGTTCATACCTCTTTCCTTCTTCTGCATTAGTGATGGACAATGTTGCTTGTAACTATTGGGCTTATAATGAAAATATGTCATTTTACCACTTTTGTTTAAGACATCCAAAATATATTGTTAGAAGTTTCTTAAAGAAATGTACCTTGATGTTATTATAAGATAAATGAAAGAAAAGGAGGCGAGGAAAGAACACGACCTTTTTTCATACTTCTCACTACTCAAATATGGGATGTAGGGAGCTGGCCTGGGGGATGGAATAAGGTGGCACCTTCTAGGTGACCATTCACCTAGAAGAAAGTGTGGTTAAAATGGGTTTGTGTGCTTGTTTCCTTGCTTGCTTAAAAGAAAAAGAAGGACATGCTTTGTTGGTTATGGCTCCAGCACAGGAAAAGCATGACTCACTAAGGCTCATGTTTTTCCAAAACCTTTTTTTCCAATGGCAGTCATCTTCATCCCTCCACACCTGTGAGAACAGTTACACTTTACTTGTCTGCCTATTTGAGTTGAAAATTCTTTTTAGTGACAGCTATCAGTTACTGAACGTTTTTGTGATTTCTCTCAAAAGGGGACTCCTGATTCAAGAGGGGCCTCTTAGTGAGACTGCTTTTTAAATAACAAATAGGGCTAATAAAAATCAGTCTTACGGAGGATGAATGTGAAGGCTGGTGGAATTTCAATAGCCTGATCTTAGCTGTATCGAAAATGTTGAGAATCTGAATGCTCAGGCACACATCTGAAGAACTGAAGACATCACTTCCCCACATCAATGTAGTCCTAGGGACTGGGAATGGTGATAATTGCTGTTTCTGTATTTGGGGCATTTTTCTGTTTTCTTGGAAGAAAATCCTGGTTTTCATGATCTCTGCCTCTACATCCCAGTCTCACCTTCAAGAACTTTCTCTGCCTTGCCCTGTGCAACTTTTAGGAACACATAGCATGGAGAGCATACTTAACTGCCATGCTTAGCATGCTCCCGTTCACCAGGAATCAGGAAAAAAAGGGCTCATATGCAACACCCCAAGCTATCTTGGACATATACTTTGCACCTATAGGTAAGGTGGCAAATTTTGCCTAAGATGAGGTTTTCCCTTCCTATCATGGATACCATTTGATTTTGTGGAGGCTGAACTTCCTGGGAAATTCACCCTGATACTTCCCTTCTTACTTGGATGTCAGACAAAAGTTTGGAAGTAAAGTCTTGTTACTGCTTTTTATTTATGCCCCATTTCACATTCACGTCATCTCTCCCTCCCCTCTTTTTGCTTCTCTCTCTAAAGGTTGAGAGTATCTAAAGTAATTTATGCTCCTGCATTTTGAATTTTTCTGAACTGTTTATAATGTGATTGCCAAATGCTTTTGTGCCTCAAAGAAACTACAGAGATCCCAAGGGTGTAATATAAAACACTCTGACTGACTTGAAACCAGAAAAGACTTGGGTTGAACTTGCCATCAAGGTTTGACCTTTCTGTAATTTTATGGGACTGTGAAGGTCTACTGGGACAGAAACATTTTATTTTTTTAAAAATTCTGTTTGTAATACAGTCAGCACACTAGGGTGCAAGTCCATTCCGGAGTATACTGCAGCTCAGATAATAATAACCTGTATTTCTATGTGTCTAACCCGCAGGTTACCTGCTTGAAAAATAGAATGTCATTCAGCATCAGAGTGGGTTGTATATGTGTGTGTGAGTAATAAAAAGAAAAATTTTCCTGGGAGCCCCTCCATTGTCTGTTCCCTCTCCCTCAGTAACCCCGCTTTCACCTTCCTTACCTCTTATTTTGTTTGAGTTATCTGAGGGTGCAATATGTATTTTCAAGGAGTAGTGCTTTTAGAGGTATGTGAGATTATCTGAGGGCAAGGACATTACATATGAAAATACAATGCTACTAATAATATTTTCTGAGTTTGTGTTAATCAGCTGCAATGAGCTATTAAATTCACTTTTTTTTAAAAAATATTATTCCTCCCTCCTTCTCTTGGACTGAAAACAGGAGGGGATTGAATTCCTAGCAGTGGCAAAGGATAGATGCTGAGTTAATTTTCATTAACTGCTTAATTATTAATACTTTCTGAAGTACCATTTTAACAGCTAGTATTTGCCTGTCCTGGGCAATAAAAGCCACATGATTACACAATACCGTAAATCACCCTGTGGTAAACTACATCAATGAACATACCATAGCTGTGTCCATACATTTCCTCCTGTAAAAGTGAAATGGAATATTTTAGTGTCTACCTACCTCTTTGTGGATCCATAAGGAGTGTGCTTCTGTACAGTGGAGCAAAGCAGTGGGCCAACCTACTTTCTTTGGGTATAAGATTTGGCATTAAATCAAAATATATACAGTTTCTGCAAACATAGAATCATAGAACGATTTAGCTTCAAAGGGACCATAAAATTAACTAGTTCCAACTACCCAGCCATAGGCAAAGACAATTCCCACTAGACCAGGTTACTCAAAGCCCCATCCAGCCTGGCCTTAAGCACCTCCAGGGATGGAGCTTCCACGACTTCTCTGGGCAACCTGTTCCAGTGCCTTACCACCCACATAGTGAAAAAATTCTTCCTAATATCTAATCTAAATCTACCCTCTTCCAGTTTAAAGCCATTAAGAAAATTTTTTTCACTGAAAGGGTTATCCAACATTGCAATAGGCTGCCAAGGGAGGTGGTAGATTCGCCATCCTTGGAGGTGTTTAAAAAAAGGGTAGATGTGGTACTTGGGGATATGGTTTAGAAGTGTTTTTGTCAGGTTAGGTTAATGGTTGACTCGATGATCTTAAAGGTCCCTTCCAACCTTAACGATTCTATGATTCTATGATCCTATGACTACATGCCCTTGTGAGAAGTACATCTCCATCTCTCCTGTAGGCCACCTTTAGGTACTGAAAAGACGCTATAAGGTCATCCTGGAGCCTTCTCTTCTCCAGGCTGAACAACCCCAACTCTCTCAGCCTGTCTTCACAGGAGAGGTGCTCCAGCCCTCTGATCATCTTCCGGGCCCTCCTCTGGACTCGCACCACTGGGTCCGTGTCCTTCTTCTGTTGGGGGCCCCAGAGCTGGACACAGTACTCCAGGTGGGGTCTCACCAGAGCAGAGTAGAGGGGCAGAATCACCTCCCTTGACCTGCTGGCCACACTTCTTCTGATGCAGCCCAGGATATTCTTGGCTTTCTGGGCTGTGATCGTGCATTGCCAGCTCATGTTGAGCTTCTTATCAGTCAGCACCCCCAAGTCCTTCTCCTCAGGGCTTCTCTCGATCCATTCTCCACCGAGCCTGTATTTGTGCTTGGGATTGCCCCGACCCATGTGCAGGACCTTGCACTTGACCTTGTTGAACTTCATGAGGTTGCCATGGGCCCACCTCTCCAGCCTGTCCAGGAACGAGATACCAGTGGCCTGCAGTAAAAGAAATGTTTGCCATTAGTTTCTTGGGAGCAAGATTTATTCCTTAGTAAAGAAAGCAGAGCTCTACTAGGATTCCTTATCTAATCTCTGCAAAATGTTACTGTCCAAGTGATGCTTCAGGGTGTCTCACACCTTGTCTAAGCTCCGCGGACCCTCTAAATTTGGATGCTTAAGCTTTTAGTATATCTGGGGCCATTAAAATTCAGCAGTATGCACTGTGTGAGAAAACAATATAAATGTGCTGTAAAGTAATCTTTATTCTTTCTCTGGGGAAGTTTTCAGACAGCTTAGGGTTCACAGGGATGGGCTGTGCTGGATTAAGCTACAAGCAATAAGGACATTACTGCTTCCTGTTCTGCATACACTGAGCCATGAGAGACCAGCAGGTGTGTGGTGGAGAGGCAGAAGAAAATGCTGTTCTCCTCAGCATCCTGCTGAGGACTGGTTGAACCCTGCAGCTAAATCCAACAGTCTGAAGGTAGTTTAAACTAATGCACTGAACTTGTGAACTTTAGTGTCCAGAGAGCCATTGCTTTTTTGGCATGTTTTTTCTGCTGTCCTTGCTGTGGCGATAGTAATTGCTAAGAGTGTGGGTGTCCGAGAATGTAATATTTTAAGCTTCAGCACTTTAATCCCACAGAATAAGTCTGTGGGAACACCACAGGAGATCAGATCCGCAGTTTAGAAACATTGGTAGACTTGTTTCTTCTGCTTATAAGATCATGACTAAATGTTTATGTCCCTTTTGGGTATGTTTGTTGTTTTTTTAATTTTCGCACTGGATATATAACTTAGTGTGCAACTTTTTATGATTGCTTTCCTTTAAAACACATGGAGTGTATTTGCTATGAATACAAATGTACAATGCAGAAAATAAGTGCCGTAGTAGACAATAAAACCTATCTATCATTATTTATTCACTCAGCAAAGCTATAAAAACCATTTACTACATAATAGACCAAAGTTATTCCTTTTGTTCCACCATTTATTTTAACTGAGTTATACCATGGGTAAATGCAAACCCATAAATCTGTGTAATAGCTTCTCACCTGCTAAGATATAACACAATTCTAAAATTATTCAGACATGTTTCGGTTACTGATATAGGACTTTGCTGTCTTTTACTGTGATTCTTTTATAACTGTCAGATCACGCTTTGTTTAGTTTCATGGAGCCAAATGATGATGGGTTTTATGTTACTGGTTCCATTGTTGTTATATATCTTTTTATGGCTACTGGCTTGCTCATTAATACAAGATAAAATAAACCATGAAACTACAGCAACAGCTATAGCAAAGATTAGATCAGAAATTGAGAGAAGCCAAACCTTGAACTAAGACATCCTGCTCCACTCGAACGCAGTTACAGCTGTGATGAGACTCGGAGAGGGAGCTGTTGCCCAAACATTATTTCAGCACTGCGTGTACTCTTGGAATATCCCAGGTATCTGCCACTGAAAGGGGGTCAGTACATGATGGCAAGAGTTTAGAGGGAAGCACTGAGGAGTATGCAAGTATTAACATAACAGAGACAGTAGAAGAGCTTGTGGTGCCAGTTTATATTGTCTCTGTTTAGTGGAAAAATCAGAAGGGGGATTTATGCCAATGTGCTTGCAAATCCTGGCTGCTGTACATCCTATTCTTTTAGAGCCAGCTCGACACCAGCTGTGTGCGTGCAAGATGCTGTGATTGTTTTTTCTTCACTACTTGCTGGGAAGCAGAGATCCCTAGTTTTGTCTTCACCCCATGCAGGAAATCAAGATTATATCCCTTTTTCCCCATTAGAAAATTCTACCGGTGTTCCTGATCATTACAGACATGGTCCTTGACACACGCTTTTTGTCTGCATTCTTGCCTAGAGTAATAGACGCTCCATGAAGGTGGAGTGGTATGTAGCAACCAAAAAAAAAAAAAAACAACAAAAAAGCCCAAACAAAAACCAAAACCACCACTCAATAAGAAAGACAGACTTTTCTTGTGGAAAATTCTCCTTTTCACAGATTTTTCAGAATTTCTTTGGAAGACAAGAGGTTGGTAGTCTGTCAGGTACTGACTGAAATATCTAACTTAATTTTTGTAGGCACCCACAGGTTAGTTCACTGAGGGTTATTTTATTATAATTTTGCTACTCTGCATATGGCACTTAGCTTAATAAGAGTATTTTATTCAGAGATGAAGCCTCTTTCAGTGGTGAGCCTCCCCACTCAACTTTTGTGAAATTTGTATGTGAATAAACTTAAGCTGAACTACCTGATCTAATACAGAGCGTAGTGCTAATATGTGTTATATGAACACCAAGCCAAATACAGAGATCCCTCTGACTTGACAGTCCCTGGTGTAACTTTACACTTTCCAAACATCGGACCTCAGGACCTATTAGGCAGTCCTTTTGAGTGCATGAAATTACAATGGGTTATTGAATCAAAGCCCAGATAGTCTGAAAAAAAAGTCATCATAAATCTGACAGGCCCAAGCCTCCAAACTATACTTCAAGGTATAACCTTACTGTACATAATAAAATCTTACCAGGAGTAAATGGGGCCTATTACTTCTTTTTTTCCCCATTGTCAATATGAAATTCTGATGATAGTCACTTTATTGCTCTGCATGAAGCTGCATATATTATTTAACTAGTATGAAAGATTTCCATCTATTCAGCTACGTGGGCAGCTTTCATACGATAAAGTTTTGTTCTGGCAGGGGAGTACTGTCAGGCTTTACTTTGGTTAAGTACATTAAAAGAAATTCTATAATCTATGTGAGTCTGCATTGTAAAATTCTGGTTTGCTGCCTGGATAGTTATTTCTACTAAGGCTATCAATGAAGAAACTTTTCCAGTAATCTTTAGCACATGTTTGCTATGTAAATCAAATTATAAGTAGAAGTTAAACTCTTGCTAGAGCTACCGAAAGTGTAGGTGTGAAATGGATTTGAAATCAATATTAAGACTAACTCACAGAGTGAAGAACTTTTCTGTCTTACAAAATCCTGTATACACAGCTGTAAATCTCCAGTTCCTAGCACATTTTGTTTTGGTGTCCTTGCCACTAAAATCATTTCATCATGTAGGCACTACTATAAATACACCTTTTGTTTAGTAGCACACATTTTATGCTGCTAAAACTAACATCAAGTATTAGTAAGAGATTGAAGTGAGATCTGTTTTCTGACAGGAGGATACTGGAGAGAAAGGACTTGTTATGTGCCATCCTACTATTGATAGTTGTCACAGCACCTATTACTTTGTGGGTTTGGGCAGGGGAAGTGAACATAAAAGATTTTCATACCCAGCGCTTACTTCAGCTGGGTTCTTGTCCTTTGGGAGAACCAGTAGCATAAAATTTTCCGATCTTTATTAAGGTAAGGTAACACTCTGAGGCACTATGACAGTGGAGATGATAACACCATTTCAGGAATCAAAGAGCTCTGACTACTTCCCCATAAGGTTCTAGGGGGCAGGACTGTTCACCCTTTTAAAATCCTATATCACACTCCGGAAAGGTGATACTGATAAAGTGGCAGGATAGCTCATTTTAGTTCTGTTGACATCAGGGTTCAGATTTGCCTTGACTGCAGTGAGATACTTCTTGGTACATTTCATCAGATAGACAGGGTTTTTTTTTTTGAAAGTTTGAGGAGTTCAAAGACCTCTGTTCCATTCTTTAATGTCATGGTAGGTGCTTTAGCAGGGCATGGTGGGACAGCTCAATACTTCTCAAGTCTGCTAAAACTATGGACGAAATAGATTTGGTATATCATGAGTCCTTTTGCATGCTTTCCCTCATTCTTTTCCAAATTTAGTGATAGTTCAGGAATCTGCTACCTCTTTTCAGGATAGACCCATTGTCACCAAGATTCTTGCATACTTTGAGATGGACTGTGCTTACCTCCACGGGACTGTGATCCTTCTCAGCATTGACCCTGCTTCGCTTTCTTTTCCAGCATTCACTTTTCTACTTCCTCAGATTGATCACGTAGCTTCATGGCTGCTTCAGCTCTGTATTGTCTTCAGCCCTCTTCTTGATCACCTCATTTCTTGTTTTTTTGATTGTGTCCTTGGACTTCTCTTTGTGGGCCGTTCTGGTAGTGCCTGTGGCTTCTGTCTGCTGAGCCCTCACTGATCATGTCTCCAAACTTCTGGTAAAACTATTTTCAGACCCTCCAGTGCAGGTCTTTGTTTTTCCATATGTCATTAAGGGTCAAACTTTATTCTTTAAATGATTACTAAGAAGTAAGGAGAATAATGATGAGTCACAAGCTCTATAAAACCAGCAGCATAGTAAATTTTAACTGTTCAATGAATTAGAATAATGGGAACAATCATAAAGCCTTTAGTGCAAGAATGGTCTTTTTGTTTGTTAAACACCTGCCACAGTGGGATCTCCCATCTCATGACTGTATTGCTTTGGCTTTTTTCTCATTAAAAAATAATAATTTATGAAAATAACACAAGCACTCAAGCTGAAGACTGACGGTCTGTGGAGAAATTGCATTCAGAGAAGGAATCTTAGCTAGATAACACACTCCCATATTGTTTTTCTTCTCATTCGACATTGTCTTTTGGACTTTATCAGGATGAAGTAAAACAATAAGGTAAAGTTCAGAAAGTTATTGCTGTGTTTCTGAAATATATGCTTAGGTGTTGCTGTAGAATCTGTTTAGAGACCTGGATTATGGCAATCCACAGCGCTGAATGAATTGAGGTTTGGCAGAATCTCTGATTTTTCTGTAAATGTTGGCCACATAGCATAAAGTTAGCTTCCGTACATATCCCTCTATTTTGTAGTACAGAATGAGCAAGAGCAAAAATACTTCAAGAATGAGATACGCTAAAGATCATACTGATGAATTAACCACTTTGAACAGGGGTAAGGCTACACTGACTACACTCCAGTTTCATTTTCTTCCCTGTACTTTTCTAGAATGGGAATTAAAACTGTTTTTAAAAAGCGCAGCAGATGTGTCTAACAGAAGTTTTAGCATTTCCCCAAGAACTCCTAATTTTACTGAGAAAGTTGAAAGAAGAAAGAGAGGAAAAAAAAACCCTTCAAAATAATAAAGCACATTTTAAAAGTCTAATTTCACCTCAGAAAAAATATCACAGGCAGCTATAACTAAAAGGGTCTGACTAACACAGCATTAATCAATGTGAAAGGAGACAGAAAGAAAACATCCAAAGAGAAATAAACTTAAGATCAAATATATCATTAGTCTTCTCAGTTCTTGGAAGAGTCTCAAAGGCAATACTTTCTTCAAGAATTACTAGGAAAATGTAATGGAACGTGTAGTCTTATTAACCTTACTTCAGGCTTTTTCTTTTGATGTCAAAATCTGATAGTGCTGTGTCAGAAGCATCTGTTACAGGCTTGTCCCCTTCAGTTCATGACTCCTGGGCACCAAATTTTATGTAATTCCATTTATTATCAGTATCAGCAGCAGAGACAAAATTCAAAGACAACGTACTCTTGGAACTCTGCCTTGCCAAACTTCAGGCGTGCCCCTAGAAATCTTGAGAACTGCACATGTGATTTTTCTAGTGTCTGAATGAAGTGTATTGTAAACGGGGTATTGCAGATGGTGAATAAGCAAGAAGTAAATATATATATATACACACATGTATGTTGAAATTCCTTAGATATATCAACCTCTGAAATTTGCCTGCTGTAAGTTTTCTATTCAGTGTCTTACGGTTCTCTTTTATTGGTACGTTCATGGGTGTATTACTGGCAAGCAGCTACAGATGGAAATCCATAATCACATGAATGCTCAGGAAGCAGCTAAAAAGCTTGAGCAGCTACAGGTCTGGGAAATGGCCTTTACAATTACAAGGGAGGAAAGATGAGCAAGGAGGAAAAAATCATGTCTCATCTGACCAATAAAATATAAAACAGACAAACTTGAAGAAAAACTGTTCTTTCTAGGCTGCAGAAACCTAGGAAACAGATGCAATAGCATCTAGCGAAGACTAGGAACAATTTCCATGAATTTAACTTAATTGTACTGTCTACTAAGAGAATCCGAAAGACAAAAATAGGTGGCACCTGTGAAGCAGAAGAGTTAAGTGGCAATCGCTTTTCTTTTCAAAAAGGATGGACAGGCAAGCATGTGTCACTTACAGAACAGCATGCGTTAACACAATCTGGATATCAGAAAACTCGTACTGTGCTGTAAAGCCCAACATGTGCTCCTTATAAAGGTATGCTCATTCCCAGGTATTTTGCAGGCTTGTCTCTTAGAGCTGTATCATAGGTCTTTCTGGAGAATCAGGACTAAATCAGAACTGGAGCTCTGTGGTGGTGATGTGGTGTTGCTGTCCTCTATCAATTTGTCTTCCTCCTGATGTATAGAGATGTGTAGACTTTTGCATACACATTTTCTTTGAAGGCAATTTAGAGAGTGAATAATAAGCACATTATATTTGGGAACACTCATGAGAACACTGAGTCCTTTCCATCCCCATACTGTATGAAGTATTTCAAGCAGTCAGTTTAAGTAATTTAAAGCACCTTAAATTCATATACAATCTCACTCAGAAGCTGTAGTTTGTACAGTTTAATCCACATAAAATTGGCCACAAACTGTTTTACCTCTTGCAAGACAGTCTCCATATGCTAATTACATGAAGGGACTTCACATTTTTTATTGATTTTTCATTATTTTCCTTGTTGTCCCATAGAGAAGATCTTAATTTTGTAGCTGTGGATAGCAGTGTGAATCTTTCATTTTAAAAATAATTACCATTTTTAAAAGAGTAATAAATAAAATTAAAACACACATACACAAAGAGCAAAGAGCATTGAATATTTTTCACACTGACAGTAAGCAAACTGCAACTACGAAGCATGTCTACTTGACAGACCCAAGCATCGGCTGATGCTTCTAGCAGGCCCTCCAGGTTTCACGCTGGTGTAAACTGGATTGTAATTAGTGTAAAAAAGCAAAAGCATATGCAGCAACCTGTTCTAAATTTGCTTGACCTTGACCTGCAAACTAGTCATGACAAATAGTGAAAATCCTTTTTACTGTTGAGCATATATTACAAGTGAACAGTTAAGCAGAACATACATTTTTAGAAACCTTTTCTTGTGTCATCTTGGATTAGTATAGGTTTTTATGTCTGTTTGGACAAATAAATCTGGGAAGGCCACTCAGCAAAAGCACCTAACTTTTTGCACAAGGTTCTGTGGGAGAGGCAGCTTCACATTAAAGTGATATATTATCATTTTGTAGGAGAAGTTTTGTGATTACATTTGAATTTCCAAGCCTCTGTAGCTCCTCAGCTTTCCTGAAAGGAGAGGTGGAGGAGAGAGAGTTTCACCTTTTAGCATAAACGTGATTTGGTCAATTGGGTTATGTCTACATTAGCTTTTTAGTTTGCATCAGGAGGGTACTTCTGATGCAAGTCTCCCGACTGTCCCTACACGCTGTGCTTTGGTTTGCATTGTGGGGCTGTCTCAGAGCAGGTGAGCTGCTTTCCTTTGGGAGGAAACTAAGCTGCAAGGTTTGGTCCAGAGGTGTTCATAATATGTTCCAGTTGTAATAGGATCATTTGATCAATGGATTCAGACCCAGGGCTAGTCCGAACAGAAAAGCTGCAAAATGGGCATAATGCAGATGTGGGATCTCCATTTGCAAGTGTTTTGCTCCATGGAGGTGCTCTTGCTGGTGTGCACAGCTGGATAAGGCAGGGATAGCCCCCACGATCTCAGGTGTGCAGTACATTCGTGTGGGCAGAGATTCCCCGGACTTTGATCTGAGTAATAGGAAATAATTTACTCCAGTATATGCTGGGATAAAGGTTACAGCATTAAAAGATGTGTATAACCTAAGGAAGACCAAGGAAAATTTACAGTATGGATAGTCCAAGGTACATTTCTGAAACACAGATACGTGCTGTAGGGAGCTGTCTGTCCTGGTTTGACATAGATGAATCATTCCAAGCACTGGAGACATCTGCAGACACATAATCCTGGATAGTCAGTTCAGCAGAATTAAGAGCTGGTTATTAAGTTTAATCACCAATGTTTATAGAGCAGATTAGTGCTCTCGGATACCACTGATGTAGATATCTGATATACCACCAGTGACGTACCAAGTGAGAAGTTGATTTCTTAAGGTTCATTATGTAATTAGTCCATATTTTTTACAGGGTGTTTTTTACTGTAATATCTTCATATCAGCTGCAAAATCTGTAACGTAATTTTCACAGGTAAATTACCAGAGTGCAGAAATTCTGCAGTGCTAATTAAGTGGAAGAAATGTACTCATTGCATTTGTGAATATGCATGTCGTTTCATATGAGGTTGCTTGCAAAAGTATTAAAGGAGTTTATATTGGAAAGTATGTAATCATGTTTTGGAAAACCTACAGCTGTTTTTACTATGCTCCTGTGTTTCTTTTTCTGTAAACATGTGCGGATGCATTATACACATGTGGAATAAATTATTTATCCATATGAGGATAAATTCTGCTACTCCTTCAAACCTCCAACTAGAAGCACATTGCAAAGTTAGTTCAGCAAAATCAGATTAATTAGTCATGGATCTGATACCCTGATTCTTCTTCAGGCTGTTGACTTGCACAGCCCTTCCTCCCACCCATTCCACACATGGCAGTGGGAAGGGCTACCAAGTCATCTCATGGTCTCCTGCACAGCCCGCCCTGCAGGCACCTCAGCGAAAGGGAGTCTTGGGCACCTTCTCTGCTCTTGTGGTTTTGGCATATACCAGGCCAGGAGAGAAAATTAAAGTTTATCCTTGCAGCTTCTTATGATAAAGAGGCTTTATTCATCCTCACAGGCAACTTTGTTGTTAAACAATCCAGTCCAATTACTTGAAAACGTCCAGAGTTACTGCTCCGATCCTTCTGCTGCAATACAGATGTACAGTGTGGACACTGTGGGCTGTGCCCATCTCTTTCTGCACTTTATTTGGAGAGGGAAAAAAGTGCAGCAGGGCAAAAGGGTATGTTATGAAGTGGTCTCTGACAAACCCCCTTGGGCTTGACCTCCGAGATGAATCATGTAGCTTATTTACTCTGAGTTAATAGAGTCAGTGTTTTAACATTCATTGTATTTGATTAATGAAGGTTTTGCTGTTCCTTTGCTGAAGGAAAGGACAGATATGTTTGTGGTCCACTGCTTCCACTTAAACAAACATGAAATCGAGTTTCAAATCTTACTCAAGGACATGCTGCATCAAGGGTACAATATATAGCCTTCAATCTGAAATCAGCTGTCAGAAGCAGAAAGTACTATGTTTTTTTTAATCATAGGTGAGAAAGTAGCTGCCCTTGAGCCTCTAGCTTTCCATACCATTGAACACCGTCCACAGATCAGAGAGAGTGGGAAGAAGCAACAGCCCTGGAAACCCAAGGCTGGTTCAGTCTTTGTATTCTTCATGTTCATCAGCATAATATCCCACATCCCCTGCTTCAGGCTCCCTTTCAGGTGCTCAGTGCCCACAACAGATGCTGTCTAATCTGAATGATAGCTACCATCTCGTGTTCAGTTTGATGTGCAGTACTGACTTTCAGACACTGCATGTAATTTACTGCCATTTACAGCAGCTCAGGTCCTGTATACCAAACATGCAAATGTTTTAGTCTGTTCTTCCCTTCATCTGCTTTATTTACTGATTTATTATTATTGTTATTTTCCACTGACTCCTGGAAAGTGTCCATATTAAAGACAGGGTAAGCATTTAAATCTTTAAAACTGAGATTGCTTTATATTGTATTAGCTGGCTTCAATTAGATGCCAATAGCCTGTACACCTGCCTTTCATTCTCTAACTATCCACCGTTGCTGTTTAGTACATTGCTTGCTTTTGAATTGGTGACAGGAGTCAACTCAGTCACTGTCTGTAAATCTATCCTCTTGCCACCAGCACAGAAGTGGTCTTTTGACACTCAAGCTTATTTGCCCATTCAGGGCAAAATCAGAGCCAGAATAGCACACTTGCTTACCATGAGATTGGCTTAAAAGAAAGAAACTTGATTTGAAACATTAACACATGGGTTTGTTTGTGAAAGAACAACAGGATAAGGAGGAGGTATTTTAGTAAACATGAAGCATATCTCAAAAGCAAAATGTCTTTTCCATCATACGTGTAGAAGCCTAGTATTGTAGTGTAGAAGCTTAGTGTTGTAGTAAAATAGGTAGAAATATGCAGTGATTCATGTTATTGGTGGGCAGATGACCCCACTGGCCACACTTTAAAGTTGTACACCAGTGCTCCCTCATATTTGTAGCTCATCTAGTAAATACAGAGATTGTCACTAAAGCAGCAGCTTCAACACTTTTGTTTAACTAGTCAGCTCTAATGCAAGCGCCTTGAACTGAAGAAGTTCTAACTTTATTTCCAAGAAAGTGGGCAGTACCCACCACAGCGCCACCACTGCTGACTCTTCAGCTGATGGTGCACATAAAAAAATTTTACATAAATGTTTTCCAGGACAGAGACTGTAGGGCTAGATGTGCTGTGCTAGAAAATGTGTGTGTGTTACTCCTGCTAATAAGATTTAACTGGAAGGGAAATTCCTTGGCATTTTTCAGGTATTGCTACTAAGGAAAACTTGAAAAATAGAAGGATGACTTTGTGCAGGCTTGTGCTGGATGGAGTGACTGACTTTCTCTGTATAGATGGCCTACTAGTTTGTCTGGATACTCAAGGCCCTACAATGGTGTTCATTTCTCATGCGCATCTGGAGACGTGACAACTTATTCACATCCAGTATTTCTAGGTCGAGAGATTGGGCAATTCAGTTACCTGAACAATTCCTATCAGTACCAGCTTTTGTCACAGATTTTGACTTATACAGGCTTCTCCTATCGTTTGGTCTTATCTCGGCAGAATATTATGCATGCAGTCATGTAAGGTTTATGTGGCATACAGCTTCTTCCACAGAGATGAAACCATCACTGGGATTTCCATTGTCATATGTGGCTGTCGAAAGGAAGAGCAAGCTACAAAGCTTTGTCCTGTGATACAAAGGCTTTTTTCCTCCTGAAACGAAAAAGATTTATAAAAGATTTTCCTAGGAAAAAAGTATGACCCACATTCTAGATGCGGCCAAGGGTTTTCACATCACTTTAAGGCAAATGTTTCTAAAGAGTCTTAAATTTACTTCACTACAGTTGGGAACATGGGCTAGACATATAACTGTACTCTACGAATCATTCTCATACTTACAAAAATCCTTATCATAAGGGAACCAGGTAGAGGAGTTTCTGATTCCATCTTTCTTTTTAAAAAGCTGACTGTAGGTAACATATCCAATAATATCCTTGGTCCATTACTGCATTGCGTATCAAAGTCATCCACCAGCAGAAGAAACAGCCAAAAAACCACAAAACATTACATGCAGCTTCATTTTCATCAAGAAGGCGAATGTGGCAAACATATATTGCTGAATCCTCCCACACACCATCAAAATAGCTTTTGAGGAAACCAGATTTTCAGACAAATTCAGGCTACTGGGTAGTATACTGAAGTTATTGTTTCTGGTGTTAATTATTAAAATAAATTGAATAAATGCATCATTAAAAATACCAGCAAAGGAAGTGGACATACAGATACGCAGATACTCTGGAATCTTCCAGTGATTAGAATCTGAATGAAATTGGAGAAGGTGTCTGACAGAATGGGAAAAATTAAAGAACTGACAGAAGTATTCATGGCAAGATGGGGGGGAAAAAGGTTCTTGCCAGTCTCTGAATACTGAAATTGTACATGTGAGCTCTCTGTGCTTGGTGCAATTATTTTGGATCTTACTTATTCAAGACATGTAATTGTAACTCTATCTTATGCATAAAAATTTGGAAGAATACAAAGAAACTGAAAATACTTTTTAGACTTTGTTCAGCAATAATTTTCAAGATGCCCATTTCCTCCCTCTAAGGTATATGAAAAATAGTGACAAGAAATTACATTCTGTGAAGTGTCAATAAAAATGACAGAGCAGTGAAGCTGATTATTGAGAATCATTTGCTATTTACAGGTTATTCAAAACAATATCATTATGTACATTTTTAAAGATGGTAATAGGAGAGTGCTTGAAGCAGAAACCTAACACAAAACCAAAATCACCACTCTGCGTGTGTGAATTTGCGTGCATTTCTTTATTTGCTCTAAAAGGCTGTACTTGCCAGGTATTGCATTGCTGAGGAGCAGTCTGACCTGTAATTTCTATACATTGCCAAAGCAAATTCTTTACAGGAAATCCAAGACATGCATAAACCACCATTTTCTGGAATGTGTGATAGACCAAATACGTGGCATTCCTACTTCAGGCCACTTCTCTGCTGACAACTTGGGATTTATTCAGCTGTGGTGGCACCTTTATTCAGCTCTGCTCTTTCTAATTTTTTGTGGTGAATCCCAACAGAAAGCTAGTGGTAGGGATATGAGAAACAAATAGTGTATGATGTAATATGCTGGTGAATATAGTAAACCGCTTTCTATGCTAAGTATGGTTAGGCCTGGTTACCCTACTAGGGCACTGGTTGACATTCATTATACAGAAGTATTGGAGGTGATCGATTTGCCCAGGTGCTTGAAATTAACTGTCTATCTTGAAACTGCACAGAAACTATTAGCAAACATTCATTTTTAGGGATCCCTGCTGAATGTCAATCTTCATCACCACTGAGAAATGTCTGTTCTTGGATGTAAATGTTACTACAGCCATTGTTGGTTTTTATTTCTGGCAGAAGAATATCACGTCTTTTCTGAATCTGCTGGCAATAATCTTATTTTACCAGAATGCTAGATTCCAGAAGTTCATAACAGGGTTCCCAGCTGCCTTTAGTGTTTAGAGCACTGCAGACCATCCAAACCTGGCCTCTACCCAGCAGCTTTTATCACAGCCTGTGGAATACCAGAACAACCTGCACCAAAAAGATGGGTTCATCTGAATCTCTCATCACCTGCCGTATTGTCACAGCAGTACATGCTGCAGACATCATGTATCTCTTGCTGGAACTGTGGAATAACTCAAATGTACTTGTGAAGGCATGCTTGTCTTTAAGCAGTAAAACCCCAAAGCAGTGCTGATCAAAGCCACTTATGTTATTCTGGTCCTATATATCTTGTCTTAGGAAAAGAGGACCAGAATCTAATTTATGTCCCTGGTAAGGTAGACAAGGTGTTGTATGATCTCTTCCCTGATTATTGTTCTTGTCCCTAATGTACCTAACGTGCTGTATTTGTGCTTGCATTTGGAGGGATGTCCTACTGAGGTAGAATTCTCCAAAGTTTTCTTGAGAATCTTTACTGATACATCAGTGCCCGATACACGTTTTGCTCTTTAAGTCCCATAAGCAGCAACTATCTCCACCTCACCAGAAAGAGAAAAGAACATAACTTTGCCAGCTGCATAGAACATGTTGAATCTGAGAGGGTTATATAGCGCAGGATTTCTGGATTCCTGAAGACAGGAAAATCCAGTGCAGGGTGATCTTCATATCTACATTTTGAATAGTGTACTGGGGTTGTTCAGTGTTCCAGAGGCTGGTGTACAAATCAGGTCCTGTGAAGCAAAAATCCTACAAGAAGCTGCTAAAGTAAATTTTTATTATGGTCAGTGTTTCTATTGACAGGAGCTTGACTTTGAACCTAAGGACATCCCATGTTAAGGCAGAGGTTAATTGTCAGCCTGCCACATCAACATGTACCACAGAAGCCACTGCAAAAACTGACTGAGATGGGCACTGTGTGGCTCTGGACCCCAGAGTACATCCACAAAGTGCATCACAGATATGTTTGCAGGGTTAAAAGAGGTCAGGTGTCTTGTAAGTGTTTTAATAGCTCTGTGGTCCGGAGAAGCTTGTCAGTTCATCTCGCTTTTAGTCCCAGTTTGTCTTTCTTTAACCGAATTAGGAGATATAAGAATATTCTGGTGTGTGATCTGCTTTTCAGTCTCATGGAGGACAAAATATCCTAACAGGTATGGCCAGTGTGGCCTTAGTGCTTGGGCATGAAATGGGCAATTAACGTAAGTAAACTATAAAATATTCATAGCACATGATACTGTTGTGATTTTCTGGCAGATTGATTGCTTCAGTCAGGCTGAGAGGACTGGCTGCCAAGGATTTATACTGGCTAATGAAAAGCACTCATAATAATAGTTCCTTCTGGCAAAAATGACAAAAAGCTGGAGGTCAAAGCACATAAAACAACAAGTGAAATAAAAATTACTCTGTTGTGACTCTATTCTGTCCTAGGCAAGAGCAGCTAGTCCAGCATGCTAAAACTCCTGGCAGAGAGTCGGTTGCTTTGCCCTGCGCAAAACTATATTAAGAGTGGGAAAACAGCTCTTCTTTTAAAATGAATTCCTGATAAGGAACTACTGACAGAAAGGTTATAAGGTTATGGTAAAAGCTACTTCACAGAACTTGTCCTCACTAAAGAGTTAGTTTAAATTACATATACTCAAGCTAAGGCCCCTCAAGTTAATGTGGCTTGAATGAGGAGAGCCACCCTGTGAATTGGCAGTACAGCAATACAGAGTAGCTGTGTTAGTAACTGATGTGGTGTTTCCTGAGCTGATTTCCACTGATGGGCCAGCTAACTCCAGTTAAAAGTGTAACTATTCTTGAATGAGTGTTATTGGGGTTTTGGTGGGTATTTTTTTCATGAATGAGACCCGAGTTATCAACATCACATAACTTGTCTGAAGCTAACTCTGCAGTGAAAAAAGTCACACACGTCTTAATGATCTAGTGCTTTCAGATAGGTCAGTGACGAACAGGACAAAGCTGCTGATATATAGACTGGAGAATCCAACCAATGGTGAAAGGCATGGAGTTTAAACAACTTGTGAAGTCCTCTGATTTTGAAAATCATTGAATATCCTGCCTCCTTGAAAGATCTTGGACCTGGACCGATGGGCTGAGGCCAACGGTATGAGGTTCAACAAGGCCAAGTGCCAGGTGCTGCACTTGGGTCACAACAACCCCATGCGGCACTACAGGCTTGGGGTAGAGTGGCTCGATAGCCGCCCGGCGGAGAAGGACCTGGGCATGTTGGTGGAAAGCCAGCTGAATATGAGCCAGCAGTGTGCCCAGGTGGCCAAGGCCAACGGCATCCTGGCCTGTATCAGGAATGGTGTGGTGAGCAGGACTCGGACAGTGATCATCCCCCTGTACTCGGCACTGGTGAGACCCCACCTCGAGTACTGTGTTCAGTTTTGGGCCCCTCACTACAAGAAAGACATTGAGGTGCTGGAGCGTGTCCAGAGAAAGGCAACCAAGCTGGTGAGGGGTCTGGGGGACAAGTCTTATGAGGAACGGCTGAGGGAACTGGGGCTGTTTAGACTGGAGAAGAGGAGGCTGAGGGGAGACCTTATCACTCTCTACAAGTACCTGAAAGGAGGGTGTAGAGAGATGGGGACTGACCTCTTCTTCCTAGTGACAAGTGATAAGACGAGAGTAAATGGGTTCAAGTTAAGCCAGGGGAGGTTTAGGTTGGATATTAGGAAAAAATTTTTCACTGAAAGGGAATTTTTCACCACCAGGGAGGTGGTGGATTCGCCATCCCTGGAGGTGCTTAAAAAAAGGGTAGATGTGGTACTTGGGGATATGGTTTAGAAGTGGTTTTGTCAGGTTAGGTTAATGGTTGGACTCGATGAACTTAAAGGTCCCTTCCAACCTTAATGATTCTATGATTCTATCATTCTGTCTTGGCTCTTTGCTGGAGATCAGACCACTTATTTTGTTCTCCAGAGTACAGCTTTTTTGAAGATGTTGGCTTGAAGACCTGACGACATTGTGTTGTCTGGCTGACAAGCATGAAGAGCTCTGAAGAAGTCTCAGGCTCCCATATGGTTCTCCTCAAGAGTACTGTAAAGTCTCCACGCAGTCTCCAGCCCCCTTTGCAGGCTGACAAGAGGTACCATCTCTGCCTGTGGCCGGAGACAGATTTTGGGTAGGATGTTCCCACTGAACTTTGCATGTTTATTCCTTTTGCTGAGGGCTTTTACACTGGGAAAGTTAGCAAAAAGGACTTAATCCTCTCACTGAAGTTCACAGGAGTTTTGCTGAAGCAAAAGCAAGAAGACACAAGCTTCGGTTTTGCAGATAGGCTTGTGCTTACATTAGATACAAGGGAAAGATACGCTTAAATAACAGAATGCCTGTCACAAAAGTGACAAAAGACAGTCAGGTGTATGACACAAAGGAGGAACTAGCAAGTAAGCTATTAGCTACTGCTGTAAAAATACAAAACAAGGGCACTGCTGAGGCATTGAAGGACAGAGTGTTACTTTGCATTTCTTCCTCTCCCGATATTTGTTACAATTCTGAAGGCTACTGAGGAGGAGTAGTTGAGGAATATTTAAATTCTCTTTAAAATTCATTTATGAAATGATATAAATTAAAAAATATTTGCCTGTGAAGATGGAATATCTTATTTGAACGCAGTCATGTCTCTAGAGTGACAACTCAGGCAGTCATTTGAAATGTGTATCATTTTGTTCAATAGGTACTCAAGTCTGACAGTCAAAAAGAAGTTTACAAGCACATTAAAGGCACTGCTTTATAAACTAGATTTCAAATGAATGCAAAAAGGACAGAAGGGAACCTCCCTTGTTGAATTTCCATGTTCAACGTAATCCAAGACAGGCCAAGTTTCCATATCAGTTCAGATCAAATTGAGGATCATAAGCTTCTTTTTGTAATGACTAGATACCCAGGCTATTTCATGTGCAAGGTCAGAAGCTAATTTCCTTCTTTCTGAAATACTGAGGAGCTGTGTCTGTGCTCAGGACAACATGGACACCACAGTTTGCTTTAATCCAGCTAGTGATTTAGGCTTTCATTTCCTTGTTCTCTTTTTTCTGTTGTATGCCTTCAAAAATTAAGTAACCACATTTGTATTATATATCCTTTAAAAAACTGGCACAGTTCTGTGTGAATGAAGAAAATGTAGGAGGAAGAGAAATACAGCCAAAGCTAATCACTAAGGTCTGACAGTTTTTCCTGCTGTCACTATTTCAGTCAAGCACAAGGGCTTCTGTGTTTTGGGAGATTTCTTTTCCTTTTGGACCAAACTACTGTTTCTTGGAAAGCTCTAATATTATATTCATGTAAACATCCCTTATACCAACAGTGTGTTCCCCATCCCATTCAGATACAATGCTGTTAGTTTAGACACCTTCAAATTTGTATACTCTGGCCCACTAATCAATCTGCTTTAACAGGTATAACCATCAATTACGTTCATAAATACCTTACATCCTGATCTTAGATATTCAGAGCTAAGCTTCGGTCAGCGATGCATGACCAGATTTGATGTAGCAGCGGTAGACCCAAGAGAAATATTTCCACTTGCACCTTGCTTTGCTGGGGGTAGAATTTGAGCTACGAAATGTTGCTTGAACTTTGAGTGATGATCCTTTGATGTCCTTACTCACAAGATTAAAAATTGGGAAAATTACAGTTGTCCTCCAGTTCTGTCTTACTGTTGATAGCTGTGGAGCTAGCACACTGGCAGAGACTTTATTGTTGGCCACTTTGTGATTTATTTCTTCTAGTTGGTGCTTAGTTAGGTAATGGAATGGTTTTATCAGTGTTAGAGCCTTGTTTTAGAGGGTAAAAGTGTATTTTGGTTGATGAGGTCTACAAAAACACCTGCTACCTTTTGGCAGTGATATGGTAATGAATTTCACAGATTTCTGTCCCCGGTGCAGAGCAAATACTGTGCAAATTGCAGCTGAAAGCCCAGATCAGACTGTATGACAACTTCAATACATTTCGAAGTTCTTCATGCACAGTGGATACAGCTGACAAACCCCCATGTTGATGATTGTGCACTAAAACACACAGAATCAATACTTTGTGTAGCAAGAAGGTGATACTACAAACATTGCCCACAAGTGCACTTGTTATATCTCTTACCTTGAATATTCTGATGCTTAGGGACCATAAACATAGGTGGAACAGTCCGGGAGATCTCGGATCTCATCTTGTTTGTACTCGTATGCTTTGGTATCAGATATTGCTCTTCTGGAAGACTCAAATTTCTTCCCATTTTTTAAGGAATCTAGTTTTCTTTCTTTCTTTCTGTATTTCAGGGCACATGAAACTAGATGACCTTAATCTGGCAATTGTAGACAAAGTAAGTTAATTTTCAGTACCTCCTTACGCTGTTGTCTGTTGTGCTTTAAGAACTTCCCCTTCTTATGAGTTATTGTCCAGGAAGTACAGCAACACCTGTAACATGGAGTAGTGGAAACTGAGAGCATGAAACTCTAGGGCAAATAATTCTCCAGCGTCATTTTCTGGTCTGGAAGAAGGAAGGGCTCCAGTGCTCTGCTCTAAGCCTCTGTTTTTTCAAATCTGTTTACCAGTTGAAACACAAGATGGATTTCTGTGCCAGGTCTTTTAGACTGTATTTTTCTTCTCTTTGTGAGACAAATACTTCTGTACTGCATTTCATCTGTTCCATAAGAATCTTGGTGGAAGAATCTCATTATCCTTTCAGAGTGCTTTCACAAAGTTCTTTACGTTACTTATCGATCTTCCGCAGGTGACTGTTGTAATTTGGAAACATGGCAAAGTGGCAAAAGGTTCTGCTGCTTTATATCTGTTCTTGCAGGACTACAACTTGTGTTTGATTTTGGGGGCAGGAGCTCTCAATTTTCTTTTTAGCATTTTATGGGAGTTTAGCAAGCCAGTAGAGTAAAATCAATTAACATGTAAACTTTTTTCTTTTACAAAACTGATTACAAGAGACTAGTACCATCAACAAATCAAATTTGCAGTTGGAGTCACATTGATTTTGCTTAGTTGATTAAATTGATCTTTTAATGAATTAGTATCTGTGTGAAATTAAAACAACAGTTTCCAGTTGTAGGTAGGAGGAAGATTCAAATCAAGAAGTTTTGCAGCACAGCCACAGAAGTGCAAAGGATTTAACCAACTCTCCAGCCCTTTGAGGCACAGCTGTGCCAATCATATTTACTTCATGAGTTACTTTTATTCTTTTCTTTTTTTTTCTACTTGTTCTGTTGTACAGAAGCCGGGATTCCCAACGCCAAAAATAAATTTTTACAATGTAAATGTTGATGTAACCAAGCTTCTCTGCTGGCACTTTGTTTTGGTTCATAGAGAGTAATAAACACTTGTAGGATGTAAAGAATTCCATTCTAAATTACGTATTTAAAAATGCTTACATAAATCATACGTTACAAATATTTATTTCTCTTCATTGACTCCAAAGAAAGTGCAGGATACAAGCTTGGCTGTAGACATCTACATTGTAAATACCTAATATTAGGTGGGAATTATCTTATCAAAAAGGCTTAATTTCTATTTTCCAGAAGATTAGTTTCACACAAACATACTCTTGCTGTCTCCAACAAAGCATATGCTCATTGAAGGTAACATTTGCTAAAATGTAGATACTGAAGTGTTAGCGCTTCTTATGCCCACAGATGTGTATTCACACCTTGTGAAACATTACAGCAAGATCAGCAATAAAGAGGCAGAAAACTCCAGTGCAATAAAATACAGAAAAAAAGAAAATGGTATTTAGAGAAAAAGAGAAAGCTCCTCTACTTGCATGGAACTGAGCTCTTCAGAAGTAGTAATACAGATGAGGGAGCCTCCAAGTATGTCTCTGATTTCCAAATCAAGCTCATAGTTTTCTTATTGCATAGACCATAAAACTACCAAGGTACTGACCTTTTTTGGTCATAGAGGTCTAGAAGAAATGTGCAGTCTCTGGAGCATAGTTGGACATTTATGGTTGTGATTCCATGTTTCCTCCTCAAGGAGGATCTAAGCAAATCTGAGTATAAATCATATGATCTGGTAAAGTGGCCCAATCTGAAATAAGAACCATGCATTCCAACAACCATAATAATCAAAGAGGCAAGAAAAAATAGTGTTTTCAGTAATAATTTGCAAGTACTGCTACATCCTGCACAGGGAAGGACAGTGGGAGCATCAATGATTTCAGTTTCTTTGATTTTCTCTGGGTTTGGTATAGCCAGTAACTTTTCCACTCTTTTGGTCATTTACACAGTTATCACTTTCTTTTATCCTTGTCTTATGGGAGACTCCGATAGTTTCCTGATACCTCATTGACCCACAGAGACTCCCCTCTGAGAGAGCAGCCTCGTCAATGCCAGCACCCTGGGAGATGTTGCTGTGGGACGTCACACCTCCTTAGTGGGTATCTCTGGTGCCTCATTGTCCTCCAGAAACTGCACTGATCTAGTTCCTTTGCTCATGAAGCTATGTGTTTAAAGATATTTCCCCTTGTGCTCAGGCCTCCACTATGTGCTGGGGTTTTACTAGGGCCACCCAGCAGGAGCATGAAGTATGGAGGGGTGGGCCTCCAGTTGTTCCCTTCCCCATTGCAACAGGATCCCTGGTGTACAGCAGAGATTCTAGCAGAAAAAAAGAAATGTATTGTTGATTTCTTTTATATGACTTGATGTATTGACTGTCAGCTGTATCGGCAGAAGGTTGCAGCGCCAGAGTGCAGCTCTTCCTCCACTAGGGAAGAGTTATAAGCTGTATCAGTATTTTGTCAAATCTTGATTTATTGGAATAAATGTATGTAAATCTTCAGATATATTTAAAAGCTCAAGAGTAAATATTCATCATTCCTAAGATTAAGGAATCTAATCATGTTTTATAAGAGATATACTCCTGAACTCCAGCTCTTTCTTATCTGGTACAATAACTTTGTGAATGATTCTGAATAGGGGGTTCTTATTCATTTTGTTAACGCACTCCCTCTGATACAACCATCCTTTGTGGAGGATGCTTACATTTTCCTGACTGTCATTCAGCTGGTCAGCAGATAACCTTCTTATCCTAGCATTCTCCAAAATTTTCCAAATAGAACTCATCCTTATCTAAATTGGATGCTCAAAGTGCTGCTCTGAAAGCTTTTCTTCATGCAGCTGAGAGCTAGTGGCAACACCTTCTTGCTGAAGCATTTTTTTCTCAGGAAAGATGAGTAATGTGGAGGGGAAAAAATGAAAACGTAATACAGCATCTGAATCCTTCAGAACTCAAGTATAATTTAATTAACATAGGCAGGCTTCGTTAAAAGAATATGAATATTGTAACCTAAGGCATTGAATGCAGGGAAACATAGAAAAGGATTAAATACCAAACGAGTATGCACAACAGGTAATGCTAAGCAGGTTTTCCATCATTCCTGGCCATTGGAGATTTATCTATTAATAGTTTTAGGCTTAATGCTAAGTCATAAGATTTATGGTTTGTATGGGAATGCTTCAGTTTTAATTTGTTTTACAAGTTTCACATTAGGCATAGGACAATTGGGACCAAAACTGACTTCCAACAAAAAAAAACTCAATCTGCCTGCTTCCCTAGCACTGTGATGCTGCTCTGAGTTTGCAGAATGTTCCCGCATCATGTTCCCTCTCCTCTTGTGAAGCAGAGATCCCATTATACCTCTGTGGAATCATGTCACGAGGAACTGAAGCAGCTTCTACTGTGAATTAAAGGCTCAAATATAGTAGGATTTCCGAAAACAACAAAAGATCTCATTCTGAATTAAAGAAAAACAACCTGTTGTCTTTCTTATTTTTAGAATGAACTCCTTTTTATGTCAAAAATTAGGGAAAACAAACATTAATATATTGAAAGCTAATATGCATGCATATATATACTCTAATTAAAAAAAATGTAAACCCATAAAAATAAATCCCCCAAACCAAAAAGATTGTCACCAAGAGGAGACAGTATATTTTTTGAAGGAATATTTACATGTCCTGTGTAAGGCAGAGATTTTTTTACCCTGTTTTACAGTTGTACGTGTATCATGGGACTTTTGGTATTCACACCATAGTATTGCAAGTGCAGACTTGCCATTCTTAGTAAGGCAGCTGGGCAATGTATGTTGAGGTCCTAGACCGTTAGCAAGTTTTATGATATGCTTGAATACACAAATGGAGCAAGTGCAGGACACAGGAAACCCTTTAGCTCTGTTGGGGCCAACCCTGCCATCTGGCCTCACCCTCCATGGCAGTACATAGCACAGTCTTCTCCTACTCGTATCCAGATCTCTGTGCAACATCCAGATCAGCAGGTGTACACAACCACACCATCGCAACACTCTGAAGAGGGACTGTTCTTTTTTTATTATTATTTTATTTTATAAATTTTTTTAAACTTGCTTTCACTTTTTTTTGTTGTTGGTTTAAAACTTATGCTTCAGAAGTTTCTTTCTGACCAAAAGCATTCAGATTAACTTTTTAATCTCAAGATTACAAGACTGAGAACTAAGACCATCACCAATGTAAAACAGTAGCACCAAACTAAAATCACGAGCTGTAATTAAATTGTAGAGATCCAGGATATCATTAGCATTGCATTGAAAGTTTGAAAGTTCATAGGAGGAATTAAGATGCTGAACTGAACGTGTGTTAGACTGCAGATGTCTAGCCTTTGTATGCATTACTGTATGCTCTCCCTTTACAGTCTTTTCTACTTTGTATTCCTGTGTAGGGCTGAATGGAAACCTTACAGAGAAAATCTCCTAATGAAACGTTTGTTTCTCTCTACCAGTGTATCATTCTATTCCCTTATGTTATAGCTCTACAAGACAGTATCTCCAAGTGTTTGTTTTTCAGATTATCAAAGTTTTAGAAAAATTGAAACTGGTCTTTGTAGATTCCAAGAATCCCTTCAAAGAAAAATTGGTGCTCTTTTTTTCTGCCTTTGTAATAGCAAAAAAAAATAATATTTATTTGCAGTTATTTCGAGTTGGTCAGGAAGATTGCAAATTGTATTCACAGAACAAATAGCTTTAACAGAGGATGGCTATAATGCACTCTTCTGTGTCTGCCAGCCAGCCTGCAGAGCAGGCTGTCACTTGGGAAATTTCTACCTGTTGTTCCATTAACAAACAAGGAAATAACAGATCATTGCAAGAAGAGGAAATATTCAGAAAAGGTTATGGGTAAGACCTCTAATTAACTTGGCTAACACAGGTATTACTGAAATTTGGAACCTTTTGATCATCCTCCTCATTATTAGATTTACACATAGCATATCAATATTCAGGCTTCTTCACAGTGTATTGTCAGATACATTTTTTTGCTCAGTAGTAGCTAGTTTACTCTCTATAATGAGGTTTCCTATTAGCAAACTATTCACGAGACCTTGGCTTTAACAAGTTTGTTGCATGGTATGCTTGTATATATACATGGAGCTTGCACCTCTTGGCACAAGAATTTGTATGCAGGCTTTTTATTGACTATTATCTAGTAATCGTAATTTACAAAATGTTAGTTTGAGTGTATTAGTTGTAATATCTCCACTATAATTAAAGAAAATCAACAACTTGCTGTTAAATTTGCATATTTGGGTAACTTGGTAGGAAAAGAATACGACATATGTTCATGCTGCTTCTTAAGTAACTAGGATCTATTTCTAGACTTAGGTCTATTTCTTAACCAATGTCTGCAATGTCACCCAATCACACATTTTCATCCCTACACCCAAATTTATACTTACCTCATATTTTTCCTTCTACAGAAAGATGTCTAGCCTCTGCGTACATTACTGTTGCTGCTCCTTAACAGGTTTTCTGGCTTCTGTTCCTGGGTAGGGCTGAACAGAAACCTCTAAAAAAAAAAACTCTTAATGAAGTGTTTATTTCTCTTTATATATTCTTATGCTATGGCTCTGCCACATGATATCTCTGAGCTAAGTGTATTCCTTTGGTTTGGCTCTGGTGTTTCTTGGACTCTTCCAGGAGTGACTCAGTTCACTTAAACAGCAGAAAACAATCTCTTCTGCACACAGTTTCAAGGTACTGCTTAATCCAAACCGACCGGTTTGTTACTGCTTAGATGCAGAGCTTCAGCTCCTGCCCCCTAAAGCCTACCTCCTAACGCATAGCTCACACCACCCAGCTTGTGCCAATTTGAGTGCCATCCACAGCAAGCCAGCTCCGTTCCCTGAAATGGCACAAAGCTAACTTGGTAAAATCTGTTTCGATACACCTTGCAACCTCCCCCTTTGCACAGTTCCCTGCATGCATCTCTCTGTGAATAACATATCAGAAAAGGGCTTGTGATTTTGGTAAGTTGCCTTTTCTACTCCTGCCATGATACTGTGAGGCTGTGTTGTGCACAAATAATTGATGAAAAGAAATAGCAAAATATGGCAAAATAGGAAGATATAAGCATTTGTCCCAAGCCCATCTGGAAGAAAAAAATCGGTGACAGTCCAACCTTCTAACATAAAAATATTCTGAATTCATCTTACACTTTCTTAAAAGTAGCTCAGAATAATACAGAGAACCTGTCTCCCTATTTGTTATTGTCCCCTGACCTTTTAAAAATAAGCTTGATCCTCAAGGCTTAGAATATTGCATCCCACTGATTTAAGCAGTTCAGAAATATACAAACATATACCTCCGTAGCTGTAAAACATTAAGCCTCTAAAGCTCTTAGTGCTACAGCCTAGAATCAATGTTTCGTTTCCTAAACTCTGTAGTAACTGGTGTATTTTTGACTAACCTGGAGTGATACAGATTGCTCATAAAGTACCAGCTGCTTTAACGTCTCTCTTGATAAGGCTATCCTATTAGTATGGGGAAAACATCGATTTAATACTAAATCTAAAAAAAAAAAAAAGGTCAGATTAATAAATAGCAATAGCAAATAAGAAATACAGTATATTGAAAAGAAAAAAGGATTGTCCTTCAGAACATAGACATGATTTAGATTTGCAGACGTCTAAATGCTTTGGACAACATACATTCAATGGGCTAGTGCTGTGCTTGTTTATATTGCATGCAATTATACCTCTCTCTGTGAGTTTACCTGGGGAGTAGACCTGCACCATGAACTTCTTCTGAGCCCTACAGCAACATGCAATTTCCTTGCCTTTTAGAAAGACTCATAGAATAGTTTGGGTTGGAAAGGACCTTTAAAGATCATCTAGTCCAACCTCCCTTGCAATGAGCAGGGGCATCTTCAACTAGATCAGGTTGCTCAGAGCCCAGTCCAACCTGACCTTGAATGTTTCCAGGAATGGTGCATCTACCACCTCTCTGGGCAATAATTTCCAGTGTTTGACCACCCTCGTAAAAAAATTTCTTCCTTACATCTAGTCTAAATCTACCCACTTTCAATTTAAAGCCATTAGCCCTTGTCCTATTGCAACAGACCCTACTAAAAAGTTTGTCCCCATTTTTCTTGTTGGCCCCCTTTAGGTACTGAAAGGCTGCAACCAGGTCTCCCCATCGCCTTCTCTTCTCCAGGCTGAATAACCCCAACTGTCTCGGCCTGTCCTCATTGGAGAGGTGCTCCATCCCTCTGATTATCTTCGTGGCTCTCCTCCGGACCTGCTTCAACGGGTCCATTTCCTTCTTATGTTGGGGGCTCCACAGCTGGATGCAGTACTCCAGGTGGGGTCTCATGAGAGCAGAGTGGAGGAGCAGAATCACCTCCCTTGAGCTTCTGGTCACGCTTCTTTTGATGCAGCCCAGGATGCAGTTGGCTTTCTGGGCTGCAAGCAGACATTGCTGGCTCGTGTCCAGCTTTTCATCCACCCATACTCCCAAGTCCTTCTCGGAAGGACTGCTTTCAATCCATTCATCCCCCCAGCCTGTATTTGTGCTTGGGATTGCCATGACTCGGGTGCAGGATCCTGCACTTGGCCTTGTTGAACCTCATGAAGTTCACACGGGCTGACTTCTCAAGCCTGTCTAGGTTCCTCTGCATGGCAGAGATTCGAGTGGGGCATCAGCCTTAGGCAGTGCTGGGTTGCGATACTATTCTCCCGCTACTCATGGCACCGTTCTGCTTGTTAATCTGGTCATCACAGCAAACAGGAGAAAAGAACCTTGCTCTCGCCATTAACTTTAAGGGGATATTGAAACACACTGTAAGCATTCAAGAACATATGCATGCTTAAATGAGAAATAACGTATTTCTAACATACTTTTAGATTCTTTTCCCAGGGCAACAAATAGTGAAACTTAATCAAAAAGTGAATTAAGAAAGTGCTAGGCTGTCTCGCAAGTATCAGCCTGACTCTTGGATGACTATTTTTCCAAGTTTGATACACAAAAGGAACAGACATTTCTGCAATCTGAACATCAATAAGCAGATAATAAAAGTTAATCTGAATAAGAAATGTGAAGATTTGGGGATACATCCATTTTAATGTGAGTAATGTCAGGTTGCTGTAATGTTTTCTTGTCTGCCAACGTCTGCCAAAAAGTTGTGAAATTTAGGCCTGTGGGATATTGGGGAAGGTGAAGGCAAATACAAAAGAGTTTTAATTTAAGGGCTGAGACACTTATCAATGTATTTATTTTATGTTTCTATTTTGTAATAAAAATCACCCAATAAGCTAAACCTTATGTACCCTAATATTCTTGAGTCAGAGGTTATGAATCTTTCAAAATTCAGGTTACCACTGTAGAGTGCTTGTATGAATAAATGGAAGAGGTTGTTCACCAATAGGCCTGTCTTACCAGAACAAAGAGAAAATGTAAAAGTAATTTATGTTATGGCAAAATTGGTTCCTGACACAGCTGATTCATTTGTATCTAGAAAAAAAACACTGACATTGCAAGTATCTTCTACCATTGCCAAAAGCAGGGGAAAAGAAATAGGCAATTCCTGTTCAATTATTATATTGTATTTTCCCAGTAATGCCAGACACGTTCAGAAGCTTATCTGTCAGACAGATGTGGAGAATCATTCAACTTTGAAACATTCATTCTTATCAGAGCCACATTCATGTGCTTGGACATTGCAAATCAATAACTGGGAATGATTTGGGGATGTTGTGACAAAACAGTCTCTCAAAACATAACCATTAATGAAGAGGATATTGTGTACGTTTTTTTAAGTTGGCTAAATTTGGGTGCTTAATTCTAGCTACAGTTTGCTGCTAGGTATGTCATTTTAGAGATTCAGATTTCTGTGGGCATCTTTTTAAATTCAGGTTTAGACAGAATTAGTTTTGAACTGAAGGTCTTGCTATATTTAGAAATTATGGCACTTCTTAGTACAATACGTTGATAACTTTGTTTCTGTAAGTTCATTCTGTGTTATTTATATCTTTCAGTAAAGAACACAGCCTGTATCCAGTAGCTGTGTTTGAACTGCAGCATAGTTTTTTAGAAAAGCATCAATCTTGATTTGACATCACTGGCAAAATGTAGCATTTTTTTTTCAGTAGTTAATTACTCTCCTTGGTTAAAATTAAATACATTAGTAAACAAATCTGCCTTCTCTCCTTTCTGAATTTATTTATATTCAGCCTTCAACCACTGGACCTTTGGTAATTAGGCAGGAGATAAACTCCTTTACTGTCAAACTTCCGCTTCTCATATTAGATGTGAGACTATGATTAAGTCCCAACCCCTTAACCTTCTCTTTGATGAGCTAAGTAGATTAACCTTCTGGAGTCTTTCACTAGAAGGCATGTCTTCTAATTCTTTACTGATTCCCTAGGCTCTGTTATGAACCTTGTCCAATTTCTCAGCATCCTTCTTGAAATTTGGATGCTTGAAATAAGAACAGTGTTCCAGCCACAGTTACACTGGTGCCAAACATAAGGGTAATATATTGTACTTCTGTCCCCCTCAATCAAGTCTTACGAGTAAATTGGGAGTTGGCCTGCCTCATTTTATACAGATGAAACACAGAGACACCATCTTACCCTTGAGACTTATTGTCATCCTTTTTGTCATGCTACATCTGTGGTAGCATCCTGATTCTTGTTCACGGTGCTGCTCTTCTGCAGACTTGCTGGAAAGGGGTTTGGTGGGTTTGGCAGTCTTCAGTTTAGCTTTCATGTAAAGCTCTCCACTCTGGACAACACATAAGACTTTTTTCTTTGATGGCTGGCTGACAGATAGAGCTCAGAGGGTTGTGATTAGTGGTGCAGAGTCTAGTTGGAGGTCTGTAACAAGTGATGTTCCCCAGGGGTCAGTACTGGGTCCAGTCCTGTTCAATATATTCATCAATGACCTGGATGAAGAGATAGAGTGTACCATCAGCAAGTTTGCTGATGACACAAAACTGGGAGGGGTGGCTGACACACTGGAAAGCTGTGCTGCCATTCCACATGACCAGGTGGGAAAGTTGGGCAGAGAGAAACCTTATGAAATTCATCAAAGGCAAGTGTAGGGTACTGCAACTGGGGAGGAATAATCCCCTGCACCAGTACAGGTTAGGGGCTGACCTCCTGGAGAGCAGCTCCGTGGAAAGGGACCTGGCAGTCCTGGGGGACAACAGGATGACCATGAGCCAGCAACGTGCCCTGGTGGCCAAGAAGGCCAGTGGCATCCTGGGGTGCATCAAGAGCGTGGCCAGCAGGTCGAGGGAGGTCATCCTCCCCTTCTATTCTGCCCTGGTGAGGCTGCATCTGGAGTATTGTGTCCAGTTCTGGGCTCCCCAGTTCAAGGACAGGGAACTGCTGGAGAGAGTTCAGCAGAGGGCTACAAAGATGATCAAGGGACTGGAGCACCTGTCTTATGAGGAAAGGCTGAGAGATCTGGATCTTTTGAGCCTGGAGAAGAGAAGACTGAGGGTGGATCTTATCAATGCTTATAAATACTTAAAGGGAGGGTGCCAGGACGATGGGACCAGTCTTTTTTCAGTGATGCCCAGTGATAGGACAAGAGTTGACAAGCACAAACTTGAATGTAGCAAATTCCACCTAAACATGAGGAGGAACTTCTTTACTTTGAGGGTGGCAGAGCACTGGCACAGGCTGCCCAGAGAGGTGGTGGAGTATCCCACTCTGGAGACATTCAAAACCCACCTGTCTTGAGGGTTTTGAACCCACCATCAAAACCTTCCCATCCTGTGCAACCTGCTGTAGGTGCCCCTGCTCTGGCAAGGGAGTTGGACCAGATGATCTCCAGAGGTCCCTTCCAACCCCTATCATTCTGTGATTCTGTGATTCTTTGATGCTCCATTCTACAGCAGGTGTGTAATCAGCTGTGGCAGTGAGCTGACATTTTAAATAGCCACGTAGAGCTTCCCTCTAGTCACAGGATATGTATGAGCTAAGAAAAGGCAGCACCCTATGCTCTTTGCAGCTTTGTTTGTGCATCCCGATGTGTTCCTGGACCGAAAGAGAGAGTAGGAAAACAGAACCGCTGAGTGTTGGACTTCTTGTCAGTCTCGCATCCCAAGATGGAGGAGTGGCTAAATCAATACCTGGGATGGCACACAGGAACAGACCAAAGTTAGTATTTTAGTCTTTATTTTCCAAGTTCTTAAAGAGCTGCAGGTGCTTTGTGGTGCTCTTTTCCAATATCACCTCAGATTTTTTTAGTCTTTTCTGTTCCCATAGTGTTCTTACCACCCATGTATCTGTTAGCGCGGAGGATTATTTAAGACTTCAATTCCTGTTTTTCCAGTTGACCCCATTATATTTTGGGCCAAATTCCCAGATCAGTTTAAAAGTCTGAGGGTGAAATGAAAGCTTTGAGCAAGTCAGAAGGTGCTCTGCTGTCAGTATGGCCAGGGCTAGGCTCTTCCCTCAGGATTTTCCTGTAAGCTCTTAAAAGAAAGGCATTTAAGTAACTAGCTGCCTACTGTTCTTTACTTTTTTTTTTGTCCTGTGCATTTTTAAATTGAAGGTAATATTTCAAGTGCAGACTAGTTGTTTTGACCCTTACACTGCCCTCAGCTTTCAGGGGAGTGATGTCATTCAGTTCAGTGCAAAGACCAACTGTGCCATGGAGTTCTTTGCTATTTGTTGACAAATAAGAACGCAAGGTTTCATAGAGACAACTCTAGGAAGATGAATCCTTGGCTTCATTCACCTACAAAGGGTTGTCCCTGTTGGAAGGAAGAAAGTTGAAAAATACAGAGTTGCAGACACAGATACTCAAGTGTATTCATTTTGTCATGCTTGCAATGACTTTGTGAATGAATGAATGGATCTATAACCAATAGCACACAAAAATAGAACAGATATCAGTTCTTCAGATGCATTTTTGAAGGATAACAGGAAATGCTGTGGAAGTTTCAGAGGTAAGAGATATTGCTAAGCTCGCTATTTTTTTTCCTTATTCTCATTTCAATATAGGGATCGTGTTCCCATTTACTGCACATCTTAGACATGTTATGTCTTTCAGGAAAGCATCTGCTTGCCTTGATTTCCTTGCTACTTTTCATTAGTAGTAAAGCAGCAATATTTCTGGGTGTTTCATTTTATGGTTTTCTTCTTTCAATAGGAATCTCTTATGACAAAGTAATCAGGGAAAAAGCTAACAGTGTTCATCAACTCTGTATGGATTAAAATTAGTCTTTGCAAATGGGAATGGTCAATAGTTTTATAGACAACAAGTCTACATGTGATAATGAACTGTTGATTAAGTGACTGATTATAAAATTGTGCAATCCTTGTATTTTAAGATTATTTCGTGATTCAGAAACTGATATACATTTTAATTAGTGCTGCTATTAGAATTTACGCTGTCACATTTGTGAGATACTCCAGCAAGGGGCAGTGCAGGACACAGAAAAAGGTCTCCACAGTAAATCAATGGCTCCCTAGAGAGGTTTGAATCACATTTATTCCAGTTATTCTTTGTGTTTGTTTATCATAGCAGTTCAAGCAAATGAAATTAATTTTAAGTTGAGCAAGCACTCTTTTGTTATTGGTCTATATGCAACATATGCAAAGGCAAAAACCTTTCTTAAAGGCAATTAATGACTGTATATTACCCTTAGCATTTGTAATATATAGTGTCTAATACACAAGATCGGGGCTCCAGAATCAGACCTATAGTTTACTTTTTACCTTTTAAAAAACAGCTGTATGAAATTGTTTTAATATTCTTGCCGATAAATAAAATTAATCACACATCCTGTATATACATCCTGCTATAAGCAGAAGACAGGCAGTAATTTGAAGCTTTATGCAAGTCAATAGAAAACATCAATCAGATCGAAACTTCATTCAGAATCATTTATGGAACTGAACAAGACCTGCAAAGGAATTTTTGTTGTCTAAAGTTGTTTTCTATAATGCAAAGAATTTCAACTTCGTTCTTACCCCTTGCAACCTGATCATGTCAGTGGGGCAAAAGAGTGCAAAAGTTGTTCTGGGGGTGTTTTGCATCTTTGTTTACATTTACCTCCTGATTTTCTTAGACCAATAATTAGCCTGATGATTGATCGTTGATTTTTAAACATAGGTGTCATAGAGTCTGAACTGTATTTCTCCATCAAATTCTGAGCTTGGCAAAGCCATTTTTAAAAAGTAGCAACCTATTTGCTAATGGTGCAGTAGTCTATGAAATGTCATCAGACAGAAAAGATGGAACAGAAAAATATAAGCTTGTTCTGAGGTAAATTGGACATCCTGTTTGTAAAGGATTGAGTAAATTCACCTTGTCAGAATCAGTAATGTCATTGACCTGGGAATCTAATTCTAGTTGTCTCCTATATATTTAGTTATACTTGTTTTACTTCATTTCACTGTATGAATTAGATTTTGCAAGGATTCTGCATTCCTCCAGTCTGAGTGAGCCTTATCTTTTTTTAACCCAGGACCTTGCATTTTCCATTTAAGAAATGCAAGTGAATGGGCTGATGTGAGTTTAGCATAGTTCTAGGAGTCACAAACCTGGGTACCTAGGTTTCTGAGGATGTGCAAGCTACTTTAAAACACTTGGGGATTGTATGCCAATTGTTTGGAAATTTAAAATAAGAATAATTAGTCTGTGTTGACTAGCTGTGTACCCAACCTCCGGTTCCTCATTATACTTCACCTGTTTCAATTAAATGCTTCGCAAAGTTTAGGTTTTAATAAGAAGTGCAAGTGTCCTCAGTGGGCTGGGTTTTAGTCCTGAGTGTTGGTACGACAGGTTTGTACCGTCTATCGTAGTCAGCAATGGGTAGAGGCCCCTTTCTAATAGCAGAGCATCAACACCACTCAGTGCTTCTGACCTCAAAAAGGAAAAAAATAACAAAAGTCAATTAAACTTATTCTCAGCATTGTGTCAAATCACTAATACTTCATATTTAAATAGATCTTGAAGATCAGTTAATAATAAAGCCTCAATGCCTTCAGTTAGGCAAGCTCAAGGCCTTCACCGTGCTTATACAAAGAAGCTGTCTCACTCCCAACAGTTTTTATTAAAATAAAATGTGGCCCACAGTGAAGCTGACAGCTGAGCAGTTGCGTTACAAATCAGACTGTGATGGTAGGGCAGGCCAAATGAATATCACCATTCGGCTTGTCAAAGGCTGGGTGGAAAACAAGGCCTGATGAATAGCAGAGTTTGGCCTACATAGAGCAAGGATGCAAGGGCTGCAGAAGAGGCCCTGGGCCAGCAGTACCTACGAAAAGACGTGTCGTGGCATGTTAATTTTTACATCATGTGGGCATGAAGATTTCATTAACAGAAATATTCTGAAAGTTGAATTATGGGTATTCAAAATAAGAGCTGTTTAATTACTATCTGTAACAGTGACAAGCAGTCACTGTAAACAAAGTTGAACCAAGACCATCAGCTTTTTCTCCTGGCATGTGAGTTTATAGGGTGACGACAGCCTGTCTGGACAACATCAGTATGGAGTTAAAACCAGAAGGGTGATTTTACCCAACAGTTTTTTGCTGTGATCAGTTAATGCTGATAAACTGAGTTCTCAGCACCTATTTGGATCGAGTGATAGGTGATCCCTTTGGGTGATTTTTAACATCTAATTCTGGCTCTCCAGGGAATGTACTTCTCCGCAGCCTTGTGTGGGAAATGTAATTGGCAGGTAGTAATGGTCTCTTCTGATTTTGCTATATCATCTTGATACATACCCACAGAATCTGCTTTGGAATAACATTTTGGGCCCTGGAATAACATTTTTCATGAGTCTGAGAGATAATAAATATTTTTTAGAAGACAGATATTTTTTAATTTTTTATCAGAGATAGCCCACAACTATTTTCCAGATCAAGATGCTTCGGACATAGAACTGCATCTCTTCACAACAGTAGTAATGCTGTCAGTGAACATAAGAGAAGACCCAAGTTAAAATAAAGGTATCAGCACCGTGTAGTATGATTTGGGTTTTTTCTTTTTTAATTAAGGGTATGGTAAAGCTACATAATTATTGCTTGCATATAGAAGAAAGAAGGTCAATGTGTACTATAGAGGAGATCAAGAAAATAATCTGTCCTAAGAAGCTATAAAGGCATATTAATTTTTTGAAAAATGAGCAGTGGTGGAGCACAGTAGTTGAATTACAAAGAGAAGCCACAATGAGAGTCGCTGGAGAAGACTGCAAGAGATGTATGCTCGTGCCTTTGGTTTCTCTAAGTTTTGGCATTTACAGTGGCCATGAGTGAATTAAAATGCAAATGCATAGTTCTGCCTGACAAGAGGATGGCGAGCACCAGTCCCAGCTGTGGGTTAGTGCCACAAGCTGATAATCCAGGGCGTGCACCCAGCAGACCGACAGCACCGAGGGAGCACCTTCAACACAGTGCACTCTGTAGTCCTGTGGACATGACTCCGTGAAACCTCTTAGGCTTCAAATCAGATCAGCCAGCTTTGTCTTGGTTTGCAGCCAACGCATGTACTGTCTGTCACCTCTGTTTTCATGTTTTCCAGTGCCCTTGTAAATTGGCAAACATACTGAAAATGTCTACAATCCTCTGGTCTTCAGAAGAATTCTTTCAATATCAGCACTTTAAGAACAAAACCCCAGTCTCCAAGGTGGTTTTGTCTCCCTGCATCTGGGCTGCCCTCTTAGTAGAGGAGGGAGATGTTTTAATAATATTTTAACAACAGGAATATTTTACAGATATTTTAAAGGTAGATCAATATATAGAAACATTGAGTGAGCAGTGCCCCTTTAGCTAGTATGCTGTTACAGCCTTCCTAGCATGTTCTTCTTAAAAATCATTGTATTAAGAAGAATCTAGTTGAATAGGTTAGAGATATTATTACGTTGTCTTGTACATATATATGTACATGTATAACTATATATCTATCCTCTAAACAAAGTAACTATTGTATAATAATAATTTATTTGTGCCTAAGATACTGTAATGTAAGATGAACAGAATTTCATTCTGGGTGAGATTTCACTGAATATTTTTGAATGCACTTCAAAAATTCAGGCATGATACAAAAATATTTTATTATAACACTGATCGGAAATAATATATTTCTATTCTATTTGATCCATTTTATTCATGTAGAAAACTAAACATGAATAACTTCATCCTCTTCAACAGGATCTACTCACAGGAAACAAATTGCACATGTGCATTGATCTGTTTAGGGTTAGGTGTAAGGGTAAAAATGGGGATGTGTTGCAGTTGCTAGGTGACATTCCACTCAAACATATAACGTGTTGTAAATAAACACAGAAAGACATGGCTCTGTCCAACTGCAGAGACTATTAAATGAAATCATCCTCATCTGTGGGGAGACTTGTGGAAAAATTTAGTCTGAATGCTGAAATGGGTTGGAAGTAAGAAACAATGCATTTAAAGCCTATAGAAGTTGATACTTAGTGAAATGTAGGTCAGTTAGATTACACCATACAGTCTCAGCTGCTGTGTTTTGTCATCTGCCTGTAATAAGAAGAACCGACGTATGTAGCAGTTATAGTAGAGAGAAACATGTTTTTCTCCTAAAGAGAAAAGATTGACTGATAGGACTGTGACTGTGCTGAATTTGAGCCTGATGTTGACGCCAAGCTCCAAAAAAACAAGGAATAGCGAGTGACATGGATCAGCAAACGAATGGTCAGCACAGCACAGATTATTTTTTTCTGAAAAATCCTGCATTCAGGAAACTGATTTTTTTTGACTTAGAGAAAAATACAGAAGGATCAAGAGGTAAAAAAAACAAAATACAGCAAAAACAACCAAACATACAAGCCTTCCTCCCTCAATGTGATCTCTGCTTCCAAGCGTTAAGTCTCTCACGTGCCGTTAGAGCACGTTAGTGCTCTGACTCCATCAGGCTCTGCGTCAATACCCCCACACAGCATCTTCCTTGTCTCAGAGGTTCATTTGTAATTTTCCTCAATAAAGTGGGTGGACATCAGCACAGATAACGCAGCAGCTGATAGGTGCTATTTTATATTGTGTTATCTTAGGTGTAATGTTTCTCATCAGCAAAAGCATTTAAGTCATAAATAAATTAGAAAGGCCGTTATTAAAATGTTTCTGAAGTTATATCAGAACTAATTAATTTGTTATTACAGGTGCTGAAAATGTAGTTCTCTTTTTCTTTATTGAATGCTGTCATTTTTCCCCAAACTTGACTGTTAAACATGTTAAATTTTAATACATAGTTTATTTATGGCTCTTTGGGGATTTATTTTCTTTAAGTGGGTGGGCAGTTGTATGTGTACTTGCTAATAAAAGTCACTTCTTAAGAGCAAATGAGCACCAAGCGACTCAACATTTTTGGAGTCTCACAAGATTCACTTAATTTTTCTTATGTAGCTTTGTACAAGTCACATATATCTTTTGGTGATAATTATTCATTTTTTAAAAAGGTAAGCTACTTGCTGTATTCCTCCAAACAGTGTGGGAAATGCCAATGCTTATCTCTAGGAAGGAATTTAAATGGTGTTCACATGGGTTCACGTGAGTCTAGAGAAGTCTGAAGGAGGGAGATATTGGACATAATGAAATATGTGGTGCAGGTGGAAGGGAACATGTTGCCAGAGATGGTGCTGATTCTTCTTACGGTAAACTGATGGGTAGGGAAGAGCTCAAGAGGGACTGATTTTCAAGGTGACAGAGCTTACAGTGGTGTGAGATGGTTTCTAAGACTCAGGCTGTTCAGCCAGTGCTTTAAGGGCCATAGACTTTCTCAGGCATAAAGAGCAGTAAGCTTATGGCCCCATGGACACCAGCATATACTTCACAGACCTTCTCTGGACCTTCACCTTCACAGGGTGTCTCATGCAGAGTCTTGTGTTCCTCTGCCTTCGTTAATGACAGCAACTACTGTGTCATTGGCAAGCAGGCTGAGTTCATTAAAGAGTATGTTTAAAGGTATGATTTCACCTTCAGTTTTGCTGTTAGCCTTCCTGGGAGTGGGCAACAATGCACCTGTCTGACGTCTTCTCTGCTGACAAATTATTCTCCCCTAGGCAGCTTTTTTAACCCTTGTCCCTGTCCCTACTGGGGAAGGAGCTAAGGGAGACAGCTTTGGCCCATGTTTCTTTGCTGGTACAATGTACCTCCCTTGTTGGCAGCTCATGTGAGCTGGGGGCAAGAGCATGGTCTAGACACAGGTTCCTGCTGTCAGACTCGGGGCCACACTTGAGGACATTTCTTACAGCTCCCTCTGTGTAGCCAGGCTGCAGGAGTCACCGTTGCTGCTGCCAAGTGTCTGAGTGTTGTGTGAGAGGCATGATATTTGGCAGCTCTCAGTTTAAACAAAAGAGGGTTTCCTGCTGCAAATAGACCCAAGTAAAGGTAAGCACATGGTGACGGTACAGATTCACACCATGGGAAATTCATAGGCTTGTCCTTGAAACGGGCACTTCTTCAGTAGAAAATTATGGTATCTAGTCTGTGTGTTACCTCCAGGGACTGATACAAGTTATTCATTCATTATGTATTTATGAGATTGGTTATTCATCTGCTAATGAGTCTAAGGAGTGAAAATGCCTATTTACTTAGATGAAGTCTTGAGGTATTAAAGCTGCTATTACAGCATACTTGAGTCACCGTGAACTTAATGGTCCTATAGGATCTACTAGTAACATAGAAACATCTGTTTTAACTCCTTGTTTTATTTTGCATATAATAAGATTCATTGGGGATAAAACTGCACAGAGATTTTCACTGGTTGGAAGGGTAAAGGTACTCAAATAATCAGGACGCACATGGTTGTTGCAGATTATTTGGTGACACTTCTAATGGACTGCTCTACTGCTCTGTATTTATCCACTTCAGACACTTCAGGACTAAGTGTGTCAAATAAACATATTTTTTTTTCTTCACTTGATATAGTATATTAGAGTCATAGACCTGAAAAGGACCACAAGAAGCCACCTAGGCAATTCCCTCATCTTGTGGCAGGCTCGTCTTTAGCAGAGGTTTGAAAACTTAAGGAACAGTTTAGGCAGCAGTAGAAATGCTGTCACCAGAACTCTAGGCACTCTGTCCAAGAGCTTCAGGACCTTTCCCTCAAAGAAAGTTTTTCTTTGTTTCTAACCTGAATCTTCCTTGCTGTGGTCTGCACTCATTATTTCCTGTCTTGCCCCTTATGGACATGAAGAATTCAGTTTTAGACCCTTATTTGGATTGTCTTGCATTGGGAACAACAGAAGGATCATTTCATTTCTCTTGCAGGTTGTCCTTCTGTTAGATATGCCTGGGCAGAATTTGCCTTTCTTACAGCACAGCAATCCTCTATGATTCTTAAATCCTTTTTCCATAGAACCGTTGCACAGACACTTTTTTCCATCCTTCTGTTGCACAGAGTGTTTGTGAAAAGAAAAATACAATGTGTATGGATCTTAGCATAAAGTAACACACACAGAGGGGATCAAATCTCCTGAACAGGATGGTTGGTCTCTGTCTGGTGGCGACAGTAGTCTCCTTTGCAAGGGTACTTGCAGTGGCATCTTCAGCTGCCTGGTGTGAGACCCTTAAACCACTGCTCTGCTCACTCATAGTCCAGCTGGCCATGGTCTGAAGTCACCACCCAGCACTTGTGTAATTCATTGTTATTTATATACCTTAGCTACATACAAAGTATCTTTTAAATAAATTAACTATACATAAAAGACTGTCCTACATGACCATTTCTGCAGGAACAGTTTGTGTCGACTACTTAACAAATGTCTTTTCTGTGTAAAATTCTGCAGCAGGAACCCCCAAGAGTCTTTGGGGCACTCAACTCAGGTTGATAACACACCCAACTATACAAATTGGACTAGACACAGCATGACCTGGGAGGGGGGAGTAATTTCTAAAAGTGTCCAGAATTCCCACCAGGAGGTCTCCTGTAACATCAGTCAAACACTTGACTGTGAATGATCAGGCCATCGCCTAGTTTCAGGCTGGTCCCTAATCTCAAACCAGTCCTTTCTCTCATCTACATAGGTGACTGGCTGGGGAGTTCCTGAACTAAAGAATGAGTGAAGTGCAGTGGGTGTGCACAAACCACAGCCCTGATACCCACCTACACCACAATTATAAGTACAAAACAAACTCGATCGTCATATATATAGCTCACTTAAAACTCTTGCCACACCATACTTCTGCAGTTGATTTTTCCTGCCTAAGAATAGTGTAACACACTCTTTTCCATACTGAGTAATGCTCTTTTTCCTTTGTTTGTTTCCAAATCACCTCTCTAATTTATTGACATTCTTTTTGGTTGCTATCTTATTTTTCATTGTCCTTGCAGTCCTTCATAGTGTACTGTGATCTGCAAACTTGGCAAGCACCCTTTCTATTCTGTCGTCTCAATCACTAGCGAAAATATTGGGCAATACTGAATGTGGGACCCCTGGATAACCCTGCGTATTCCATTCTTTGATTTTGTTGTAAATACAGTGCTTCATCAACTAATCTGATAAACTCAGTCATGTTTGTATCTGTTGTATGAACATTTCATTCAGAACTGGTTTTCTTCATGTTATTTTTAAGAACATTATATGAGACAGAGTCAAAATCTAAGCAGCTACCACTTCTCTTCTAAAAAGCTTGTTATCATGTTGTAGGGGAAATGAGATCACTTTGACAATATTCTTGGCAAACCCAAGCTGGCTGTTAATCATCGCTTAACCCACATCCATTATCTTTACAATTCTCTGAAATTTTTAGTAGAAGTTCCCAGTTTTCTCATCTTTTAACTACTATAATCTTTTACATTTTCCCTCATTTTATTACTATAAATGTGTGTAAAGGTACTATCAAGTATGTCCTGGTCTGAATTTTAGGCACATGCAGAGCAAAATGCAGGTCACTAGCATTAGGTCTTTACTGCCTAAGTAAAAGATGAAGAAACAGGCAAGGGAAATAAAAGGTAAGGAAGAAACCTGTGTGAGGTAAATGGTCAGCACTGCTAAGGGTCTAGTATTACAAGGAAATGGTGTTCTTCATTTCCACAGTGCACTGGAGTAAAGGACATCATCTTTGACTCCTTCCTTAAAGGAAAAGTGTTGAACATGAGAAGGGCGTATTCAGAAAGTACTGGTATACATCACTTTGATACAGGCAGACCTTCTCTGTTACTGTGGAGACTGAAGCAGTCTTCAGGAATAATTTGATCCTGGCTTGGGAGATGGATAAATGACTTCCTGTGGTCCCTTCCATCCCCTTTTCTGCATTCTGTATTTATAAGCATCATGGAAAATATGAATTTTGAGAAGGGATTTGAAGGAGAATAATTGGGTAACTCCAAGTACTTGTGTGAAGTTCATCTTAAGTATGAAGCAGAGGGCTGAAGAAAGCACAAAGGTGTGTGACTGAATATTCAAAAAGTGGGTATGTAAGAGAATTTCCATTCCTTTAAGCACTTCATTGTCTTCTCCATTCAAAACTTTAGAAGAATGCAGATGCTCTTTCTCTAAATAAATTGTTTTAAGATATCGAGACTAATAGAATGTGAAGTCTAGAAGAAAATATTTTTCTTTGAGAAATTAGGATTTAGTAGTTTGTGATTGAGGTGATGGCATCTGAAATAAAAAGTGTTTCTAAACTGATATCTATTACTTAACCATTTTTAACTTTGCAGGTATATTGCATAGATTCATTTCTTTCTGTCTGAACAGAGGTACTTTACAGCTTAACAACCACAGCTAGTGATTCAAAAAGAGCTCTGTAGACTAAGAGCTTCAGAAAATGTGGCTGACTGCGGCTGTCCTTAACAGTGATAGGCATAGTCTTTTTCTCCCTGATGTGATAGAATGACATGTTTCAAATTCAGTTTTGTACTCATTATTCTGTTCCTTCTCTTCGTGGCATCTATCCCCTTAACATAGAACGTACTGCCTGTCCTATGAGGACACATCAGTTTTCCCTTGATATGCCTTTGCAGAGGCTATAATGCCTTCCCTCGCTCCCCCACCGACCCCTCACCCTTTCTCTGGGCAGAAGGGGGGTGCAGGAGCACTGGCATGTTCTCTTAATACTTGAACAAAAGAGGGTCATCCAGATTCAAGCCTTGGTGCTCCTGAATACGAATCTTGTCTAAAGCCGATAAACATTGTAACCAGAGTGAGTTTTTTGCATCCAGAAGGGTTCCCAGCTATAAAAGAGCTTTCCTTCTTATATTTATCTTGGAGTTCTGATGCTCCAGAAGCTGACGTAAACTTAAGCACATCCTTAAGAGGTAGATAAACCTATGTGAGTTAAGATCACAAATATCTGCTTAGAAATTGCCAACTTTATCTGATCTATAATTAGTTTCCTTAGTGTATATAATAATACATATAATAATAATAATAATAATATGTAATAGCCACACTAATTTTATTGTACTAACAATAATCATATAAAGTTGTGGATAAGGGATCGTGGTTTAGGTACAATTATCCCTAGTCTGTGGATATTGGCCTGAAACCGTTACTGGGATCAGGATTTTTTCCTGCAAAATGTTGACTCTCCCTTCCATCTGCTGTGCTCTTGCCCAGGCAGGTTTGCTTTTTAGCTTTGATTGAACCCTGCTCAAAACACCGCTGTCAGCCTTGACTCCTTCCTTAAAGCCTATTCCTCCCTCCCATCCTTTCTTTCCCTTCTTCTGTTTTAATTCATAAAGATCTTATTAATTTCTCAAATAGAAAGTAGAGAAGGCTCAAATTCGCATCTTCTCTTCCTGTTGTTCTCACCCATGCGAGGTCTTACAAGACATGAAATTTCCCACTCAGTCCAAAATTTCAGTCAGCCTCCATCTTGCCCATCAAGAAAGAAAATCATAGAAAACAGGAGCCTTTCAGTAAAAATGTAGAACTTTCATCTGCACTCTACTTCCCTCACGGTTATTATGCCAAGTATCATAAATACTAACCACACCTTCCCAGCTATTTACTCCATTTGGTCTGGCCACAGCCCTGCCGGAAGCTTCTTTTCTCTGTCTTCATTCTCCACCACCACCTGTAAGTATGTCACGACAACAGAAAAATTCAAAACATGGAGCAAATTAAGGAAGTTCCCACGTTGGTAAACAAGCCAAAAATGAGACCTGAGTTCAATCTCAAAAGCAAGAAGACCTTGAAGCTCTTGCTGCTGGTGTTCCTTGTTTTAATTTATAATTATACGACAACCTTTGGTTTTAAAGCCACCTTCAGCTGACAAACAAATGTCAGAGTACCAGAGAGTAGAGCATTGCTGTATTTCTCTTCCACTAGAATAAGGGACCTCAGAAAAAATGTGCTGCACAAGCCACAGAATATGTAGTGGTGTGGATACAAGATACAGGTTTTGATCCCTGATTTGTCATAGATTTTAACATATGTGTTCAGCTTTGACTTGAGCTTAGGGAGCAAAGCACATACTGAGGAAGCTGGTAGAATCAAAGCTGTACAGAAATATTTCACTGGTTCACTGAAGCTTTAGTATCTTTTTAATTTACTAAAGTATTTTTTTAAGGCATGGGAGTATGGGAACATTGATATGCTTATGTGATGAAAATAAAGCATGGCTTTAGTAGGACTCAGTACATTAGAAACAAGGTACAGCAGTTGTATGTTTCAAATGTTCTGCAGAAAGAAGAGTGAATTCTGATTTTCTGGTTTGGTTTATCTTCCTGAAGGATTTACTCTGACAGTTGGGGATTTATTGATTGAATCTGCATCATTCAAAGAAGCAAATTAGTGCTTTGCTGTCAGATTCTGTAATAAAGTTCCATGCTGTGATTTGGTCTGTTTCAGCAAGAAAGCATCTTTTTTTACTGTCTTGTCTTATTTGTTATACTCCCGATGCACAGCAGTAGTATACCCAACCTGTTACAGCAGTGCTTCAACACATTCATTGCTCAAATGATAGAAAAAGATCAATGACAAGGGACGTGCTTGTTTAATTTGTGCTGTAGAAAAAACTACAAGTGTATAGAGAACCACCTCTGTATTTTGATTTCTGACAGCCAGATTTGATCATTAGTTGAAATCCCCAGAAACGTCAGTTAGTGGCTAGGAGTTGTGTGGGCAAGTGGAGGATCATGGCTCTGGAGGGCAAAACACGTGCGGGTCCTGATTCTGCACTCAGCTAGACTATTATGACACCACGTAATTATGGGTTTCAGTGGGGAATCCTCAGTAGAAAACATGTTCCTCAGTGGAGAGGTAAGCCAAGCATTTTTAGCTCTTTTGAAATAAATGGAGTTATGTTGGTATCAAATCATTATATTAGGCAACCAAAACAACCTTTATGAATAATATTGAAAGGCATTGTGGTTTTGTCAGCAGTGGTGTTTATTTCTGAATCTACCTTCATATAGATGCATTTCTGATCATTCTTTCTTGATCTTGTAAATCTAGAAAAACTAAACAGATTAAACTCTTACTGTAATAAATAAATATCTTGATCCAGTGATCAGTGCCATTAATATTAATTTCTCTTTGTATTAAGTAACCCTAAAATGTAATCTCTATCAAAAACTTACACCCACAAAATACTGAGGAAAGCAAGGGGCGTCATGGCTTCTTCAAATGTTTGTTATGAGAGAAAAAATATATTGGAGTGAATTAAGTAAATTTATTACAGTAAAATAGAGCCCCATCTTACAGATGATGTCAGATTCTCTTGGATTTGTTTGGTCCAACCAAGACTATGGCCTATGCTGTGCATAAGAAAATTTCTAGATGGTGAGAGATAGCCCTTATCACAGAACATAAATATTTTAAATTGACAAGTTTTAAAGGAAAGATCATTACAGGTGAAGCAGCATTTGAGAATGTAGCTTATACCTCAATATACCTACCAGGAAAATCAATGCTCAAAATTGTTGAAAAACTATTCTTATTTCCCTGCATTTCTTTTTAACGCTTAGAAATGCTTAAAAGATTTTATACTTTCCTCAGGGAAGAGTGTCCCTTAGTGTTCAGAGACCTGCTTCAGTAAATACTGGGGAGGCTGCAGGCATCATTTGATCCACAGCGAATATACAGCTGGGGAGATGCTGTGCAGGCTACCCCAGACTGTCCTGCCAGCGTGCATAGGCCACCCTGTGGAAAGACAGAGCCCAGCAGCTCCTACGCTACATGCCAGTTGAGTTACTCAGGTTCTCTAAGTGGACAGCTTGTAAAATGCTAGTAACCCTGTCATGGTTATTTTCTCAACTTGTTTTATAAAATATGCAAACCACCAAAGCTTGGCAAGGTGGGAGCCCAGCACTGGCTTCTTTTTGATTTGTGCTACATCACTAGCGAGGGGAGAACCAATGCAGCTCTGAGATTAATTAAGGTTGTCTATACCAATTGAGGATGTGACCCAGTGTGTTCAGATATGTCTTGGCCGTACAATTCAAGATCTCTTGTATTTAACTGCTCACTTTTCCTGGTTTTGACTCTCTCACTTCAATGTATCACTTCAATATTCTCTGCTTTAGGGTTCACCAGGAATTTTTTATGTTTGCAGAGAAGGAGGTTGGTTCCTGCCTCTGCCATGGGACAGTAGAGCACAGAGGCTATTTCTAATGCTCTATTATTAGCATAAGAAGTACCAATGCTTGAGCAATTGCAGTGTGGGAGGCTAACAGTTTACACTAACTCTAGTGGTATCTACTATGCTAATACCAAAGAAAGATGTACTCTCTGCTATTGCTGTGGTTTTGGTTAGGAACTTCATTCCCAAGACAAAATAATAAAACATTTCCATTTCAAGTGAGACTCTGAAATGTTGCCAAAAGCAAAACCACTCACCCTTGCTTCTGTTCATTTCTCAGTTTCAGCTTGCCAGCAAGTGGCTAGGAGGAAAGCATGCAAAGCTCCGCTGTAAATATAGAATAAAGTAGGGGGGGATGGTCAGTACCCAAAAATCATTGCAATCTCCTACTGCAGGTGACCTGAGACAAGTATGGAAAGTTGCATCTAAAAAAATCAAATACTAGAGAAAAAAATAAGAAGCCTCCTTTCTGTTGAACATCCCACCAAAACAGTAAATGGGGAAAACTCTATGATGTTTTCTCTGGCCCTTTATTTTTATCATTCTTATGTTCTTAGCTCTGAATGTGCAAAGGGCAAGCAAGAATATAGGATAGAGACTTTTTCTATGCATGCTAGGAGGCCACATCCATATAAAGGGAGACTGCATAGTTTCAGCCTGATCCATGGTTTTTGTATCAAGAGCTAGGTTTCAGTTCTGGTAAGATTCTTCTTGCAGTTTGATTTTTTTCTTTCAGTTCTGCTCATCCAATTATAAGATTGTATTTCAGAATTGTCTTTATGCAGCTGGCATTGCAGGATTTAACTTTCATTTGGTGCACGTTGTCTCTAAAACGCTACTTCTTCAGCTGAGTACCCAATACCCAAAATTGAGCATTGTGAACCTGTATGGTTCACATATATATCCTGACTTACATGTAAAGCTCTGTATGTGCAGCTGCACAAATAAATAAAATAAGCTTACTCAGCTGGACAAGTGTGAGTCAACAAAACAAACCAAGGCACCGTGCTAAAACAAAACCAAAGTATGCCTTACCAATGCATTCCAAAGCCAGTTTTCCAGGTTCTCTGAGCAGCTGAGAATAATTGAACTCGTGGTGCCTTTCTGGCTTATATTTATCCTAAAAAAAAAAGAGAAGAATTACCTTTCTTTTCTAACAGGTAGAGAACACCTTAAAATAGGCCATGACATCTCACGTGGAATGCCCGCATCTATCGTCAGATGGCTAACGATGTTATTTATTACCTGATTACTGGAAGAGTGAAGCTCTTTGCTTGTGTTCATGCATGTGGTTTCTTCCATGTAGTTAAAATTAGATGCTTTCACCTCTTCCAAGTGTCATCTGTCTGTTTACTCCCTACTTTCCTAAACAATGGCATGTCAGCCACAGAAAATTTTTTAGAAGTAGGTATTTACACTTTGTATTATTTTAAGGGATAGTGTTGCATATGAGCATGAACTCATGCAAATAAAAAAGATTGTAAATACTTTAACAGAACTTAACATTTTCTTCAAATGAATATCTTTAATAAATTTTGCAATCGTTGCTCAAGTATAGTACAGTATTCTATGTGCAGACACATGCAGGTATCATAATTTTCCCTGACCTCCAGATTTCTGCTTTAATATCTCCATTAAGCACCAATTTGTTACTAAAACATACTTTGCAATTAAAAATTTATTGCTTAAAAAGAAAAGGCAGCTTCCTGCCTAGTTCTTAATTAATCTTTACTTAAAACACTTAAATATTTATAGTGGCTCACTTCTCTCTTCATTATAAATACTGCAGTGATTCAAAGAACTTTTATGTTTCTGAAGAGTTTTCACTTACACTGCAATGGGTACTCATAAAAAACTCAGCATCTGTCTCAATCCATGGAGTGTGATCTACTGCAGCTGTAAGTAGAAAGACGGCAGATTTAATGGTGGCAGATGGGTGCAGAAAGGGTCAGATTTCCCTTAGGCCTTATTGTCCCTCCTTGAAAAGCGGAACAAAGTGCAGGTAAACTATTATTGTGCCTGCTAGACATAAGCAAGGCCCTGCTAACTTCAGTTTATGAAAACTGTGCAGCTAAGGAGATAAAGAAATATTTGATCTATGGGCTTAACCTTCTGCCTGCATCAGCATATGTTGTGCCAGAGTAGTACACTGCTCTTCTGAAGGACAGCAGCAGTGAGCGCCAGTGGGTTTATGCTGCACCAAGGCATGGAGTTTCCTGGCTCTTGTGCCTTATGCAGGCCACTGTCCAGTATCTGCAATGAGGGTTGGGTTGGCCTTCAAACCCTGACCCACCAGTTACATATACTGCAAACCCCTCGGCTCAGCCCCCAAGACAATTTTTAGACTTCCTGAGCTCTGCTGAACCCCTGCTTATCTTGCAGATTTCCCAGGAGTGCCTGGGCTTGAAATTATCAGCTGAGCCCTTTCCAGTACGCAACCTTTCCGTTCCCCCAGCTATTCAGTAATTTTGGTGATGACCTGGCTGATAGAATAGACTGTGCTTCCTTACCTTACAGTCAAACCTACCCTGGAGTTGGCCAGCAGTAATTCCACAGTTTGCTCTCTCTGACCTTCTTTCCTTCTATAGAGCCATTTTTCTGTCTATCACCTTTTCTTTTTTGTCTGTTTTATCTTCAGAAGAGACAGAGACAGCCATGGAAGGTGAGGGAAACATAATTTCTTAGAGAAATTCCATTTTTGTACACTAATACCAAACAGCTTCGCTGTTGAAAGGTGGGATACAGGTGGGAAGGAAGTGCTTTAGGCTTGCAGTCAGGGACTTAAAAAACAAGCGGGTTTCTGCATCACATATTCTGTGGGAGGTCACGCTTAGTGATCAGAGAGAACCCACTGATCTTTGGATAAGAAAGTCATGATCTGTAAGCAATGGAAACAGCCGTGGCTTTCCTTTTGGCATAAGGAAGGGCAAAGTGGACTTCTGCATGCAAGTGAAATTATGGAAACATCACTGTGCTTCTGCATGGCTGAATTGCCAACAACAATCGGATACACCACGGTGTTCTGGGAAACATAGCAGGTAAAATGGCTAAGCGGATGTGAGAAAACTGAAATCTAAATTGCAGTACAAGCAAATGACCTGCTGCTATAAACTCTGCCCTTACAGATTTGCTTACTGATTGCGATATGCTATTTATTGTGTGTATAAGCTGTAGATTGATCAAAATTATTTGTTTCCATTTATATCTTGTTGGAAAACTATGGGAGATCACTGTTTGAATGAAGTAGATTACTGCCAATCATTCCCATATGTGGAATGAGGAAATTGAATAAGAATTATTCTTGCAGTTTTCAGCTGAGTTATTTAACTAAAACCATAGCTGAAAAGGTGGGATTTTTCACACTGTTTAACTGGAAGTACTTAATGTAGCCAGAGATCAATATTGATGCTTGAATGGATGAAATGACATTTTAAGTATTGCAGTGCTGAGTGAGGATAACATAACAGTATAATTGGTAATGTGTGATACGAATCAGGGATATCATCTGACCATATTAAGTGAAATCTGGCTCATCTTAATCATGTGAATGGTTTCAAGGATGTCCCTGAATGAGATTCTTTTCTAATGTAAGGCCATTGATTTCACATATAAGTGAAATGGGATTGTGCTCACAGATTCTTATAACATGGTATGTATCCATTCATTCTAGATCTGGAATAAAAATAGTTGATTAAATTGATCCTGTGTTAACAATTTTTCTTCCTAGCGTTCTTATATCTCCTGTACAGTTAGTTCTCTGTGCAAATTGTTGTGTTTGTGTTACGATTGTTTGGTTTCTCTTTGCTGGTGAATGGTACTTTAATAAGTATCATTTTTGTGATGTAAGCAGTAACTTTCAGCAATTCACAGTGAGATTTCTTTTCTCAACTGCCTTCTGATGGCATCATCATCTCATTAGCCTTAGCTAATTCCAGAGGTAGAACAGTTTAACAGATAATGTAATACCATGAAGGTTAAGTAAACCTCACGTATGTGACATGGAGCAAGTTATGTGATTTCTCTGCCCTTACCTGTTAGACATGTGTCATCTGTGTAAGTCTGTCTGCAGTGGTGGAAGTTGCATAGCATCTAAAATAGCTGACATGAAATTTTATTTCTAATTCACCACTTTCATTGCAAGGCCTGAGGCAGGTGGCTCGGCCTCTTTGTTCAGTCTGCAAAATCAAAATACTGCTTCTCAACTGGTAAAGAATATTGCTACCTACTACGGAAGAGAATGATAACTCTGGAAGTTATCTTAATATTTCTACTGAGCAATACAGCGCAATAAACATGCTAGTATTTTCTAAGTTGAGATGGAGTATTACTAGACATAGTGTCTCGGCGATTCTCTGTTCTTAACAGTTACTGATCAGTGACTACTGCGTAAAGAAGAGGTTATCTTCTACAGAGTGTGTCAGTGAAACAACGCTTACTCTTTGTTATCTGCACAGATTTCCCTAGCTGTCAGTCCAAGCTTGTCAAACAAGTATACTGTGCTGACCACCACACTCTTTTTTGTCCATCCTCCCCAAAACAATGTTTATTGAACAGTGTCACCTATGTCTTTGTGTTGCACATACTCTGATGAAACTAAGCTGAGGCAAACAGAAAAGTTTAAGCATGAATCTTGCTTCCCGACACACCAGGATAATCTTCAATAAAAAAACAGCTTGCTCGTGGATGAGGTAGCACAGTGCCTGCTGCATATGATTACTCATGTGCTTACTGATTTTGGAGCATTGCTCAAAGTAGAACAGCACATCACAAGCAGGCAGGAGATTTCTATAGCACAGCAGCCATGAAAAATCTAGGTGTTTTATGGACAGTTGGGATGAACTGAGCAATCGTTATCAAATTAAGGAGGAGACAGCTTGGGGGGGACTTGAAATCTTTTCCTCTCTTGTCATAGACACTGTGGTATTGCCTGTCTCTCTAAATGAAATAACAATAGGGAAGCCTCGGGGCAGATTGTCTGCTTCCCTCTCTTGGGAAGTCTGCTGGTTTTCCCTTCTTTGCATATTAGAGTTGGCTGATCCATCGTAACACAATGTCAAAGGCTTTTGGGACTTAAAAATGTTCTGTGTGTGGTATTGGAAGGGCAAAGAAAAAGCATCGACCCTACCAGATGTGATCTTTTCAGGTGGCACAGAGGTTTTAAGAAAAATCAGAAAAAAAGAAAGCACTTGGGTTGACCAAGCTTAAAGCAAATGAAATCATTCCAGGTGGTTGTCCAAATTTACAGCAAATGTAATAATTCTACTTGGTTGCCCTCATAGCTCTTTCACTCAAAACTCCTTCAGTAATATGGCAACCTTTGCATTATAGATTACATGTTGTTCACAGCAAACTTGTTTTCTAATAGATTAAACTGATTCACTACTGCTATAACATTTTACAAAAACATCTCTTAGATCCAAAAAGCTATTTGGTTTGGTGACATTTTGATTCCTTTCATGAAATGAAGAATTGAGAAATATTTACTGACATGTGTGAGGAAGCGCTTTGCTTTGCTGAATAGTTTCTACCTGCTTGCAAACAACAATATCCAGATGCAAACTAACATGGTAGCTATTTGCTGTATGTTATTCAGTTGTTCCTTATTTACCTGTTTCTTTTTGGAAAGTTGTTTTCATCTGCTCAGTAAGCAGAAACATTCTTGTTACTATGAGGTGGCCATCCATGAACAATATCATTCTTCCTGCACCATAAGACACATAAGGCAGAAGTCAAAACAATTATTAACAATACATAGCCAATAACAAACAGTTGACAAACAATCCACACACTAAAAATGATTTATCCAAATAATCCAGTGCATAATTATCAAATGCATTGGCAGAAATCTGCTCATTAGCAATTTGCAAGCAGGAAATAGGTTTGGATTTTTTTACAAACTAGCTACAATGGATGTAGTAGGAAAGTCGGGTTGCACCCTCACGATCCCCAAGAACAGAGTCATTCCTTGTCTATATAAGGACTGCTCAGAGCAGTTCAGATTGTTAACTGAAGGTATGGAATTCATGTATATAATTGAGGTACAACAAACCCAGTATGGCCACTTTCACTAAAAGAAAGATGGATAAACATGTTGGCTGCTCCAAGGATATGGTGGGTTCACCTTGGCCAGTGGTTAGGCACCCACCCAGCTGCTCTCTCAATACCCATCCTCAGAAGGACAGAGGACAAATAGGATGAAAAAGCTCATGAGTCAAGATAAAGACAAGGAGATCACTTGCCAGTTACTGTCACAGGCAAAACAGACCCAACATGGGGAAAATTAAATTAATTTACTGCCAACTAAAATAGATTCAGGCAGTGAGAAACAAGAAGACAAACATTAAAACAACACTTTTCCTTCCCCCTTTCCCAGGTTTAACTTCATTCTTTCACACCTAACTCCTCTTCCCCCCACAGTGGTGTAGGGGTAGTGAGGGTTATGGTCAGTGCAAAGCGGTTTCACCCTGCTGCTCCTTCCCTCTCGCTCTTCTCCCCTGCTGCAGCCTGGTCTCTCTCCCATGGGACACAGTCCTTCAGGAAATATCTGCCTGCTCCAGCATGGGATCCTCCAGGAGCCACAGGGGATATGTGCTCCAGTGTGCGGAGCATATCCTTCTCCTTTGATCTCGGTGCTCCCTCAGTTAGTTTCTCACTCATCTTTTTCCCCTCCTCCTCTGCCTGTGTAAGATTTTCTGTCCTTTCTTAAATATGTTTCCCAGAGTGCCACCAGCTTGGCTTCTCACAGAGGCCACTCTTATGGTCCCCCCGATGCCAACACTTTGACACCTACACTCAATGCAAGGAATTAAGCTACCAAAAAAAATATTTTTTTTTACCCTTTAACTTATTCCTATTAATTTCATTATTTCTTTGATTACTCATGTTTCCCACTGAAAAAAAAAAAAAAAAGCCAGGACTACACAAGGAGCTCTTGGAACACTAATGTTATCTGAAGTATGTTTACTGCAGTGCTGCTGGGCTAGTAGAAGGGGTAATGTTGATTGTCATACCAGTGGGGGAAGCCCTGTAGGCGTACTATAGTTCATATCATTTGTAGACCTGGTACAAATTACAACCAAAAGCTACTTTTCTGCCAAGGTTAAGTGTAGGTGGGTGGATGAGACTAACATGGGGGGACTAGCATGTCCAGTAGACTAAGCCATAGTTTGCAGGTGCCCTTGAGCTGCTTCATTGTCTCCACATGGATTCCAGTTGATTTGGGTATTTTCTACACTGCAAAGTTTAATTCTTCAGATGTGCTCTGGGAGACAAAGCAGTAAACTGCTATAAAAGTGATTGAGCCAGTGTTGGCCTGCTGTGATCACACCCGCAGCAGGAGTGCTTTCCTAATTGACTCAGAAATATGGGTGTACTGTGCTCCACAAGCGTTCCTCGGGCTGGGGTCCAGCCACACCTGCAGTCCCACATCATGCCATGGCAGCAAAATCATCCTAGAAAGGTTTTTGTTGTTTACTGTCCCCCAGAAAAAAAAAAAACACCACACACACACACAAACAAAACCTAAACCAACCAACCAACCAAAAAAAAACAAACCCAGATTTTTACTAGGGAATTTGTCAGGAGTCAGGACTTGGGTACCTTGCCCTAGACCAACACAGCTCTGCTAGCTGAAATACCGATGTAAACACAGTAAGGTCCTCGGGCTCATGGCAGTTTGCTTCTGTGCCACTGTAACATGTTCTTCTGATTTGTGCAGTTACCCTGAATGGTAACCCTGATTAAACGGACAGGCCTGCATAGGAAAGTCCTTTGGCTTCACCAGAATAATGAGTTCACATTAATTTAGGTAAACTGCTGAAGAAAGTTATGCAGACACACTTATTTGGATGTAAAACTCATTCGTTTTCCATCAGTTTTGAATGGCTGCCATTTCTCTGTATAGAGTATGAACTTCAAGAGTAGTCACTGTTCCAATGTGGGTAGTTAGAAATATCTTTTTTGGGCAGCGATCTTGGGAAGGGGTTTGAATTTAGTCCAAATATGTGACTTCAGATTGATATAAACATATCTGCAGAGGGGCTCACATACCATTTTAAGTTCAAACAGTGCAGCCTACTTAGGCAGGCAGGTTTTAGGCAAGGGTTTTCTAAGGAGCTTAAGGTTTGGCATCCAACTGCTACTGAAGATGAAAGGGATTGATAAACAAAACTCTCGTTTTATGGAAGTAAGTAATGATACTGCCTTTTCTCAAAAAAGAAGAAAATGGTGTTTCTTGTCTAGTTAGTGATCTTCATCTTAACTGTTTAATCTAACTTATGATGGTGGAATAGAGAGAGATTTTTTCCAGACAAATGCATAGATATGTTGAATTGTCACTTTCTGTTTATTGCTGTGATAAAATATGATTATTTTTAGTGAATAAGCAAGGCTGCTTCAACTTTGTACCCATCTTGTGTTCATCTGATGCAGTTTTAAAAATGACTTTACCCTGCTCACTGTCATGCTACAAGTGAAGGGCTTGCCAGTTCCACCACGGGATGGACGATGCTTCCTATGAGATAAAAGGTTATGTTCAGGAAATGCTTTTATAACACTACGATGAAAATGCTCCTGACTAGCTTTGGCTGACTAGATCTCTAGTTGTGCAGGTGGCACCTAAGCTATGAGGCACATGTGCCTAGAGTCTTGGTTGCCCAGTTCGCTAACCATGGTGGCTATCACTATTCGCTCCTGCTACCTGCCCGTTATTTTTCAGTGAAAACCAGCATGTGAGAGGAGGGATGGGGCATAGCTTGGTGTGATCCCAGTTGCTGGGAATTGAACCAGGACTTGGGTCTGAGGTGGATTTTCCTCCAGAACTTTTCTTTTCATAGTCGTTACTCTTTTCATAATGGTTACTCAGTGTTGAGGATGAAAAAGCTTTGTGTGGCTTTCTAAAATGTATAGTATCCTGAAAGCTGAATGTGTCATGCTAGCCAAAGTTAACTGTATTTTGGCCACTGTTGTAGATGGGATACTGACTTGGGTAGACAGATCTTCTGTCTGACCTAGTATAACCATTCTTATTTACTCATTTATGTAGGGTACCAAAACAGTACAAGATTATCACAGGTCTGTACGGACTATTATTATAATTAACATTATATTCATTTTTTATTGCCAAAACTATGGATGGTCTTGTAAAGCCTCCAAAAATAAAACTCTTCCCTTATTCTAATGACTCTAGGATGTGCGATTGCACAGGGAGACCAGGGAAACTAGGAACTTTCTGCCCTCAAAAAACTTCCTTGCGCACTGTCTGGGGGCACAGTATGCTCTCTAACAGCTGCATGTTGCAAGAGATCACCAAAAATGCAACAAAAGAGCAAAATTAATGAGGGCTTTGTGACAGCTGTATTTAAACCAGACCAAAGGATAAATTCCCTTAGTATCATCCCACAGCACTCCATAATGCCTCTTAAGCTGAAGGCTTATATTGTGCATATTTGGGTAAAATACAGACTGGTCAATGTTTCTTTTGTCATCACAGTGAATTGTTTTTTGAAGCCCATCCATGTATGTGGCATCCACCACAACCTGTGGCAATGAGTTCCACCATTTAATTATGATCTTTGTGGAAAGCATCCTTTCTTGGGTTTCATGTTTTAAACTTGCTAACTGCTCAATTTATTGGGACTGCTTCCTGTGATATGAAATACAGTGAAAAGGCATTGTTTATCCATTTTCTCTCTACTGCTCATGATTTTTCTGGGGCTTTGTCACAGTCCTTTCCCTTGTTTGTCCCTCTTCCAATATGAAAATCCTGAAGCCATTCTTTTTTTCTCTCCTAGCACAGAAGCCATTACATATGTTTGATCATTTGTCACCCTTTTCTTTATCCTTCTATTGCTATCCTCTCATTTTTGAGATGAACCGACTGGAACTGTATTCAATATTGAAAATGTTAGGTAGGCAACGGATTTTTATGGCAGTGTTATCATGTTTTCTTCTGCTGTTTTCTGTTCTTTTCCTAATATTTCCTAATATACCATTTTCTTTTCTTGACAGTTGAATTGACAGGATTTAGGTGACATTTTCATATAGCTGTTTCCAAGCTCTCTTTCCCAACTAGCAGTTAATTTCACTGTATGTTTATAGATTTCCCAGGGTATGGGCAAGAGACCTTAGTTATTTAGCCATGAAAACACAGCTAAATTACAAGGGCGTTTTAGGCTGGAAATGGGAGATTGTTGGTAGAAACTAATATTCACTCAGTTCTACTGGCAATTTATATTGTTCTAGGTTTTCTTATACCAGACATTTCTCGCAATAAGTGTGTGAGGTTGTGTGAATGTTTCCCATGGACCCCATATTTTTAGTGGGTTGTTGATTATTTTAGCACAATTAATAATTCTGACAAGAAACTCATTCAGGAAAGAGTTCATTCAATGAGTTTCATCTGAGAGGGTTTTGCCAACTTTGCCACTGTAAGGCATACCCTGATCAAAACCAAAGGAATCCAAGCAAATGCATAATGCTTTGCTGTACTAACTCGATGGAGATTTCATCCCATAGTCTTCAATATCAGATAGAGATGCACAGCCCTTCAATTATTTTCATAGGTGAACTGTGCTGTTACTATCATAATGGTTGCTAAGATGGAGTTCTGGAGCTTAATGAAATCTGGAATTAAATAAATCACCTCAGGATTGTTAAAACCTAGCTGCAAAAGAAAATTAAATAGTTGTTTCTAAAAGAAGTGCTGACAGAATAAATATATTACTGCAAGCCTATCAGTCTCATCTCTGACTTTAAAACACTTACTATGTTATATTTCAATGACCGCTGTCAAAAAATCCTCAGTACCATATCACAAGGAGAAACCTTTTATAAATGAGATTTTCAGCACTCTCCTTTCATGGAGTCAGTTGACTTTTTGCTTGTTAATGTAAGCTCTTGTTTTCAAATTTGTGGCTGCACCGCAGTATAGAAGCTAGGGGTGTATGAAGACTTCCTGTTAACACGGTTTTCTCTGAGAAGGAGTTCTGTTCCTTACTAATTCTGTTTATTCCTATGCCTTATAGGCAGAGTTTTCTTTGTATGGCTTTTTTTTCCCCATTCCAGTCTCAGTCCTGCTGGTCCTAGAGAGATCGGCCATGGCCAGCAGCCAGGCACACACCCACCTGCTCTCTCACTTCTCCTCAGCAGAACAGGGGCAGAAAATATGATAGCCTGATCTGAGCAGTTCAACTTGTAAAAGCTCATAAACTCTGCAGATTTAGTGGCAGAATTAAAAAAAATATTTTATTAATGAATAACCCCATAAAATGAGAAAGCAAGTTATTTTGGACAAGTTTTGCTTTAGTATTTGATAGGTGATATAATTACTAAGTCTTCGATTATTCTTCTTTTCAGAGCATACTCAACACCTTTAGATATCTTCCTTGAGACCGCAGAGTGACTGCAAAACCCAACCAACGACAGCAGTTTTTTAAATATCACTGGTCTTCTGACAAGTAAGTTTTTCATTCTCAGTTTTGTTTCCTCCTCTGTACTCATGGCTTGTATTTTATCCTTTTATTTATCATATGGACTACTGTATTCATTTTCTGGGCCAAGTGAATATGAATGCAAACTGAATAGTATGAAAGTGACCTTAATCTTTCCCAACTAGAATGAAACCTAGCAGTATTACAGATATAATTGAGGTGAAGTACAGGCTCACCTGATTCTTCTAACTTGTAATGCCAGTGGGACTGTAGTCATATCTCTGGATTTTGGGGGACTTTTTCCTGGTAAAAGGTTAAACACTTAAAACTTCTTTTCTGTCACTAGAATTGTGTGGCATCAGGGTCAGGAAATGCTTATTCATTTGCAGCTGGGCTCTGTTTTTTCTTCTTGGGAGCCTCCAGAGGTTACTCATTGTAGTAAGTGTGACCCTAAAGTTTGTCAGGACTCACAAGGATACAAAAACTGTCTTCATATGCCTCCTTTGCCCATTTAGTCTCCTGTGGTCCCTCTGCCTGTCTCACTGTTTGAAAGGTTGACCTGTTTAGTCTCAGACTTATACTACATCAGGAGGTTGCTAACACTGCAACTAAATTAGTGCTTTGCAGGCATTTTAGCTATAAGCATGTAGCAAAACTTTTCAGTCTTATTTGGGGTCTGAAAGGAACATAGGGTCTGAATACCTCCCTTGTTACTAAGTGATCTCTCTTCTAATTATCTGCACTTCTCTGTGGTTCACTCTCTTATTTGGATCATAACATGTCAGAGATGTCTATAACAACACGAGCTTCCATATCTACTTAATTGACCATTCACTTGGATTTTACTAAGAGGAAAGACAGGCTAGAGCCAACAGCTTCAATTCTTCTTGGGTTTGTCTCTAAGATGCAGTTCTGAAGCTCTGTCCTGTTTACCATGAAAAGCAGACCATAAGGATGCTGAGGCTGTTTGACACATGAATTCAAGCCTAATAATTGAATTACTCAATCTCTGTGGCATTAAGCACATCAGGACTGTGCACAATCCTGATTTATCACTTCATCAGCCCAGGAAATACATAATAAATAGTGAGTCAATCCAAACGGAGAAAAGGGAGGGTTTCATTGTGAATGAGGGTGGAGGGTAGATTAATCAATTTTAATTAACAACATTTTATTTCGAGGCAGATGTTACAAAAGCAAAGGAGAAGGATAGGCAGGCTCACAGCACAGGCAGAAGTAGTGGTATTCATATCTCCTTTTATTTTGTAGTACAGAATTGTAATAGTCACAGGGTCAATTCCCTCTTCTACTAAGTAGTATTGGAACCCAAATCCCTCACCTCTGCTTACAGTACCTTTCAGCTACCTTGGCTTTACAGTATTCCCAGGAAAATTATTACTTCAATCTGTTTGATGTTCTGAATAAAAATTAACCCTGCACCGTGTCAACAGAGCACATGCTAAACTAGCACATCCACAGAAATTACTTGGCATAAGGAGTGGCAATTGAGGGAAGGTGTTTGTAGTGGGTTTCAACAAGGTTCATAATTAGACATACATTTTCAACATCTTTCAGACAACCTGGAAGCTTACAGAATATCACTGTCAATGAAGTTTGCAAATGACACAAATAGTCCAGGCCACTTGCTATAGCAAGTAACCTGGGTTGCTTGGTAACCTCAGTCCATCTATATAAAGCAAAATACTGAATTTAAGGCTGAAGAATACTAGCTTCATTGAGAGAAAGAGGAATTGTGTTCTAAGGAGTCCTAACGTTTGAGGGAAATATTTCAGGAATCACATCAGATAAGCAACTCCAGCGAGAAAATTGACTACAAAGAATGGGGGTTGTTGCTTTGGTTGTGAGTCTGGTTTTAGTGAGACTGATGTCAGAAGGCTGCATTTTGGTGCCCCTGCTTTAAGAAAGGGTGTTGAAAAAAACAGAGAGGGTCAGAAGAGGGCCACGGAAATCATTAGTACACTGAAGAAAATGTCTGCAACAGATTCAAAGAGCTCAGTCTGCTTTGGCTTTTTTAAAAGAAGCTGAGAGCTGATTTGATGGTATTGCCATGGGGAAAAGCAAGCAAGGAACATAACTGAAATCATCACTCTGTCTTTCTTTCGTGCATTCACTGTTTAATTAGTTTCCTGGAAAAGGGTGGGTTCTTCTCAGTTGGTATCATTAAAGTATTTCGGTTTTCTGCCACAGTGTAGCAGTAAATATTACAGTGAGTGACCTCCCTTATTTGATAGTCTAGACTGGGAAGTACATTATTACCCAAATAAGAGTGGGTAATTTCCTTTATCATATTCTCCTTGCTCACAGTATTGTGGACTGGCAGCATAATTCCCATGGTCAAAGTGGTGATAAAGAAAAGTTCTTGATCACTATAATCAGTCATGTTCCACTGTTGTGAGAATATCAGACACCAGGTTATTTTGACTGTTACTTTGTTTACATCAGGTACTTCTGTTTGTAAAGGTGGAGCTATATTAAGTTGCATTTAGAAAATTACATAAAAGCTCCTCATATATTTATTCAGATTCCTGATTTTTACTTTTTGTTACCTTAGAAACCAATGAATGACATTTAACATTTACTACACATTTGTTTTATTTATTACTTCTATTAAGCTGATTTATTAGTGAAATTAACCATTCTTTGTACTGAGTAAAGAGAACTGTGTGTTTCCTTCTGTTTACTGTGTCCTGCAATATTTTAGAATTAGCAGATTTCAGCCTCTGCCATGGAGCTTTTACCTACAGTAGAAACTGAGATTTTCTGCCTTTATCAGCTCTCAAGAGATAGCTTTGCATGAACTAGATATTGAACAGAACTAGCCTGAATAAAGTGAATAAAATACCTTCTCTGCACGTGCAGAGGAAGCTGCAGCCATCAAACTTGGATTGAAAACTTTGTCAGAGACCATTTTCTCCAGTTACTCAAACTCTCCCAGCTCAGTGGTTGGATGGTCAGCAAACCTTTACCAACAGATATGTAATACTTCAGTACTGCATGTTATTTAATGTAAATCAAGTTACGGAATTTAAGAAGTTTGGCAGTACTTTGTTAAAATTTCATGTTTAATTTTAAATTATCCTTTTTAAATAAAAAATGATGCATGAATTTCTATCCGGGCTGCTTGTGGGACAATGGAAAATGAAGCAAGCGGCTCGAGTTTGTATGATTATTTGGAAATATTTGAGGTGTTAAAGAAGTGAAATAATGGCTTGCCTAAGGCAACAAGTGTGTTAAACTTAGATGTTGATTTGTTTACTTAATAAGCATAACAAAAAAAAAACCCAAAACACTCTGCATTATCTCTGTGAAAATAAACAGAATTCTTATCATAAAGGAAACAAATATTTTTTCTCATTTAGGGAATTTCAGAAACATATTATATGGACGCTGAGATATAAGGGACACATACTTTTTTTGTTTTCGTTTTTAAAGACAAGGTAGCATCCAGGCAAGTATATTTGAGTTCTGTTTGGTAGTGTTGTTGATAAAGGGCTAATTGAAAGCTAACCTTGAAAATGCATAGAACTTCATCTTCCACGGATATATTTCCATGTATACCATTAGCAGAATTCAATATATTTTCCTAGAAATAGAAGTTTCACAATATGAAGGAAAAAAACTAAAGAGGGACGTGGTCTTTCTTTTTTCCTAGAAATGCACCTTGAAACCAAGGCACCTCTCCAGCTCATTAATGTAAAATTCTGTTCGATAGAGTGTAATGGATTTACTTTTTGATATTTCTTCTGTGATTTCTAGCAGATTTTCTGCAGGACAAAGCCAAATGGCATCACAATCTTTGTTATGGGAAAAGGCACAGGAATATTCAGATGAAAGTGGGAAGACTATAAATAAAAAACATTAGCCTCTGACCCAACAATTGTCCAGTAACAAGTGCAATTATGTAGGCAAATGGTGCTGATCACAATCTTCTTTCCCCACAGCCAAGTGGCAGTTGCTCTGCGTAGAGCATTGTTGAATGGATAGACGTGCTTTTGATGTTGGCAGGAAGGAATATGCTTTCCCACAGTGAGACAGAGCGCTCATTGGCTGGGCTAAAAAATATAACAAATATATAGGTATAACAAATAAAGAGCTTGGCCATGGGAGATGCTGAGCACCTGTGACACCTGCCTTTGCTAATTCAGAGTTTTACAGGTGAACGCATGAGTGAAAATGAAGGGTCACAGTCGCCTGGTTGGGGGGACAGCAAAAGGGAGAGCTGAATGAGGAATTCCATTTTAGAGACCCTCTAATCAGGCAAGAAATGCCAGTGGCACTGGACACCAAAAGGAGGCAGACATTCACCCCAGTTCAGGTGTGTCGAAACTGTGTTCAGGGATTACCTTTCCCCTCAGAGACCTTGTGCCTGAGCAGGTATCACCTGTCTTTGCCGCTCACACTTGATGCTGAACCCATGGGCGGCACCTTTTCCCCTGCAGCGGAGGGAAGCTCTTCGCAGTTCTGCGTACCTCCCCAGAAATGTGCCTGTGGCCCCAGGCCTGACCCAGGCCAGCATTTCTGCTGCGGCCAGGTCGTACCTGGGTGCAGGGGATCAAGCACACCCCAAACCTGTTGTCGGGGCGAGTGGAACAGCCTGGGCTGCAGTTGCACGAGGGTCCCCCCAAAGGGGGTGCTGAGGGCAGCAGGAGAAAATAAGTGGTCACATCTGGCTGAGGTGTCGGGTGCCATAATCACTGCTCTCATCCTCACAGTCTCTCTCGTTCCTCAAACATCCCATGGACCTATGTCTATCTAACTTCTTGCATCGAACCTGAGGTTCCTAAGTTTAGAGGTGCCATCACCTCAGGCTCTTCTAGTTAACACAGAGAAGGAGTACTGGGAGGACAAGACCTTAAGGGACCCTGGTCCATTTAAGGTCTGAGTGGGCCTTCAGAGGTGTCTGTTTCTCTCCATTGTCAGCCAAAGGCAACTGTTCTCCTGAATCAGGAGCTTTGGTCAGGTGCCTAAAGGCAGGCAGGCTGGCACGGCATCTCCCACAACATTAAAAATAGAAGAAATCGATGTCGCTACAGCTGGGATCCCTGGGGCTATGGTGTATGTCTGTGACACCCTGCCTCCAGTCCCTCCTGGGGCTCTGGCAAAAGGCTGCAAATTCCTGGCAGCCCAAAGGATTTGGGGCAGAGAGCGAGTGTTTAGTGTCTTTTTAAGGAGGAGTGTCGCTTCCAAACTATGATTCTCCCATTCTGATCTGACAGGGCAGACCCAGTCCAGCTTAAGAGCAGGTTTGGCTAAATGCAGTCCTACATAGCTCAACATGAATATTATTTTTGTATTGTAGTACTAATAACCAGTTAAAAGATAACAATGCTTCTTAGGCAGAATACAGAATGTACAGATACATTCTTTGCCTGTCTTGTCAGGTTACAAATGAGCAAAAAGACAGAAGTACAGTTCATTAGGAAGGAACAAAGCCATTTAATTATCCTAAGAAAACTGTCTTCCAATTTTTTTTCTCTTTCTTTCCTTTTTTTTTTTTGCTAATGTTGTAGTTTTCTTACTATTTGCTGAGATTTATAAGTTGTAATAAAAATGCAGAGCATCTGTCTCTTGGCCTATCAGCTTCATCAGGCTTGGGGAACTGAGAGGAAAAGAGGAAAAGAAAATATGTGCATATAATGACTATGATATGGAATTATTTTATGCTGCCATATGGAGTTAAACTAGTTTAAAAAAGATAAGATTTCCATTTCAATGTTATTTGTTTTATAATAGAAACTTCCCTTTTCTTCTCCCTTCTACTTCCAGAAGGGTCTTATTCAGTGTATTCAGTCCCAACCAAAAGGTCACTGTTGTCCTACAAGAGAGTTCTCCCTCCCCTTCCCAGCACCTCTGAATGCTGTGAATAGAGTTCTCTTTCTCTGAGGCTGAGATCTGTCAGCAGGAAGGTGCACCGGGAGCAGTTGCGTATCACCCTCCCCTCCTAAAGGTCAACTGCATCACCCCTGGGTGCTGCAGAAGTTGTGCGAGGAGAGGGATGGGCAATCCCACCAGACCTCCTGGCTCTGACCCTCCAGCGCTCATCATCCTGATCACCTTTCCACTGCATTGTGTGATTAATTTAAATTAACTTGGTCTCTTTGACAGATAGCTCCCTAGAGAGGTGATTTTTAGTTTTATATTAAATTTCTCAGCCTGGTTATTTAATGTTTGTATTTGTACATGCATTTTTCATCGTGGGCTCTTGACTTTGACAAGGCGTTGATGAAGTAACACATCCTGGCATATGAAGCAGTCAAATGGTTGTTCATTCCAACTGAATTCTGACACTCCTAATCACAGTAAATGATATGTTTAATCTTAGTTTTGTCTTATGGTATTTAGTGGGAATTCTTATGGAGTGTCATTCAAATCCGTGTGAGTAATGCTGTCCCTAAGCTTCTTTCTGTAATACGGGGAGAGGATGCATGGGAAGTCTGTTGCCGTTCCAGCCTGTGCTGTGAAGAAATAAGAGACAAAATAACCAGTATGAAAAACAGAGAAAGGACTCTATCGTAAGGCTTCTCCGCTTGGTGATTTCACTGGTTTGGGATCAGAGACCTTCACTTGCACAGGATGGATGGAGTCAGAGTAGAACAAAGAGCAGCAAACCCCACACTGAAGGAGGATTTGAGCTCTAGGAAGAAAGGACAGTTTCAGACCCTATGGCAGATAGGTTTATGAAGACACCGCCTGTACTGCAAGAACTGGCTATGAGGACATAAAGGGACCTTCTTCTGCCTTGTAGTGTATTTTCATACTTCCTAAATTAAACTCTGCCTACATGCCTTTACAAGCATCCCTCTCTCTTCACTTGCCATAAGAACTCAGACCAGCTCCAAGATCTTGCAATTCATAGGAAACAGTAAAGATATTTGAAGAAAAGAAACAAAAAAGACCCACTTACCTGCAGGTAAAAGCTCAGAGGGAACAGATTATAAACAGCACAGAAGAAATCTTTAGAGTCTAGCTGCCAGCGCTTGGAATGCTTTTGTTCAGGATATGCAAAGGGAGATTTGGGGCAAAGCTGGAAACACTTAAGAGACAGAGCAGAGGGCGCGCATGTAACATCAGGGCAACTCCTGCCAAAACTCAGGTCTGTGTTCCGAGTGAGACAGTCATAGAGTTTCTGAGGAAAAATGAATACGAATACCTAAATATCATTCTGCAAAACAGCTACATCAGTTTAATTGTAGCTTTTCAAAATATCTAGCCTCAACTAGACAAACAGCCTCAGAGGTTTCAGACTGAGGATTTGAAATAATCTATAGTCATTAGCTTAACTGTAATGTTTGTTATCCTTAGTTATTGGTGATATTTTCTGTGTACTGCCACAGAAAAGGACAGACTAGAGACTCCTAAAACATGACTCTTGTAAAGCAGTGAGAGTGCACATATCAAAATGACCAGAAAGGGACTAGATCGGTTCCCAGCAAATTACAAATGTGTGTTCATTATGTTTGTAATAATGATAGTATGTTTTATAACGTTACACTCAAGCAATTATAATTTCAGTTTTATAGAGCAAAAAGTTCAATCTCTGAGATATAACCTTTAAGTAGTAGATTTAATTGACACGGCTTGAAAAATATTAATGGCTGTTCATTAGTAGGTATTGTCTCTTCTCTTATCCTACATGATGGTTTTAATTTAAACTAGCTCTCTGCTTTGCGTATAGAATTATTGACAAAAAGATGTCTTTCTTCAGCAAATGATTAGCTAAATCATCCTTTTATTTACAAGCAGCGCTGTGTCCCTGTGCCCTAAATCTTGCTAGTTGGAAGAGTGGGAGGGAAAGCAATTTAATTAAGTTAACTTTATTGACCCGCTGGAGCTGTTGTTTAATAGCATGGCTCCCTGGAGTGCAGTGCAGGTAAATTGAATGAATGCCACAGAATATCACTTCCCTGCATTGCATATTTCGAACCTCTGCCAGGCAGTTTGGGATGAGCAGCCAATCAGGTAAAAGGTTTTTCCAGCCTTGTTGGCATGGATGGTGTGTCCCATTATGCTCAGAAGGAGGTGCAGAGTGTTTCCCGTGCGTTTCTCTGAGTGTATCGAGAGGGATAAGTCTGGGATCGTGTGTTGCGCTCAGCTGCTGCATTCGGAAGACAACTTTGTGTATTGGGTCTTCAGCCATGTATCCAAAAATACCTTTTTCATGAAGGAGGAAAACTAGCATGTGAATCTGAATGAAAGTCCTGTGAGTAAACTATTTATTATTAAAACCTCCAGACACTCATTCTTCATGAGAAATCAGAGTCCAGAAGGACAGTATCTTCTGGAGCTGCACTTGTCATCAAATACTTGGGAACAAATGAAAAATTACAAAACCTCTTTCTTCAACTGTTATTTGATAAAACAAAATCTAAAAAGACTTCCACAATGTATTCTCATAGAATACCTGAAACTGTTTCAGTTATTGCTTCTGTTGTTAAAATCTTTGTCCAAGTGTCTTATTAATCTATCGAATGAGTACAACAGCTTCTCTGCAGCTGACTGGAATACATCCTGTTTTCTGTGGTATTCTTCAGTACTGCCCACTGAGTGATAAAAGACAGTATCTCAGTCTGTTGCACCTGTACTTCCAATCACGTCCTTTTAAAATCAAGCTAGATCAGTAGTTGTGCAACATAACGGCACCTTCATATAGCTTTTAACCCTTGCAGGGTTAAAATATAATAATATATAATATTGTTTCTCTGATTAGAGCTGAGACCCAAAGATCCAGTCCTACAGCTTTGCTTACAGAATGAAATACAGCCACTCAGATAATTTGTGTTTTGCTCTGGAAAATAATAAGAGGTGCAACTTTAATTACAACTCATAGTTATATCATATTTACTTAGAATTCAATGTTTTGAATATGTTTGTGTGTAATTTTTCCTTTTATATGCGAACAGATTTTTCTCGGTTTCAAACTGCTGTTTTTAATTTTAAACACACGTGAGATAATAGAGGTGAGTTTGTAGGGGAGGGCCATTGTCTTTTCTTGTCCTGACTAGAATAGTTGGAAGAAGCAGGCAAGTTTCAAACATGTAAGTCCTTCTATAGGTCAGACTTGGGTGTCTTTAAACAATCACACTTAAAGTGTTGCAGCCACGATCATTACCCCTCTGGTAGGCACGTGAGCTGCAACTGTCCTTTAGAACATCATTTCTCATGATATCACATCACTTTTGGGGCATGCTGGCCCCTGAGAGCATCACTCTCAGTTCGCCTCCAGACCTTTATGCCCTAATATGCCACATACACTCCCAGAAGTGGTGCCATATACTTTTAAGACACAAACCCAAGCTGTGGTGTAGCCTAGGAAACTCCAGGTGCTCCTAACCTGGCCCTCTGCTCCAAGCTCTGACAGAGCACCAAGAGAGGGGAGAACTACTCTCAGCATTGATATGAAGTCCAGAAGTTAAAATTTCCTTTAATTCAATGTTAGATTAACATGGCTTTTGTCTGGGACTGTGTGTTTGTGTATTTACACAAAAGGATGATGTCTTGCATGAGTAATCCTGATACTAGCTGATATTCTCCAGCACTCTGTTCCTTTATCTTCATTAAAGGTGTGTTTTGGCAGCTGGTGCTTGAGGTCCATATTCCATATCTGTAAGATAAGTGCCGTTTCTGTGCTAATGGTTGTGTCTGGGGTCAGAAGCAGGCCTTCGAAAATAGACTTCTGTGATTTTCAGTTATTTTTTTGTTTGCTATGGTTTTTGTTATGACACTTAAAAATATTCTGAAAGCTTTATTGTGTATCTAACAGAATGAGAGGAATATACACATCCATGATGCAACCCCACAGTTCCTTCTAAATGCAACAGACTAATCACATTGAATCATAAGTGACAGTTTCCTGCATAAGAATTCATACTATATTTTAGGTGAAGTTCTTTAAAGGTGTTAAAATAAAATATGTAACACGCACATGAATTTTAGTTTTACTTGATTACAGTTTTAAAGGACTATTAAATCAAAGTTTACAATATTGTTATTTATTTAGTATGTTTAATATTTAACTTAATATTTTTTAATTTATGTGTGTATTAGCATTAATATAAATTATTACATTCTAGTTGATAGTTCTGAGGGGGGTGCAGAACTCATGTCTAACACCAATTTAGACCTCCACGGGTACTTTTCTCGGTGGCAAAGTTGAATTTAACTAGCTCCCATCCCTGTCCACAACCTACCACTTGTCTCTGCCTCTTTTCTTCCCATTGTGTTTGTGTGGCTTTTTGTAGGACTGAACACTGACCTGGCTTAGTAACCCCAGAAAATTGCCCATCTCTTTTCTCTTTCTCTCAAGGTCCCTTATAAAGCAGAGCAATGTGCTCGTCTGGTTTGCAGTGTAGCCCCCAAATCATTGCTCTGGTGCACCTGAACATACATCATAGGGACAGGAATTGCTTCAGTTCAGTCAGGCCAGGAAAAAAGCGTCCATCAAGCTACCACTGGATTTTAAGACGTGCTTTAGCTTATAAAGTCTACATAGACATGCTTAAGGTTAAGTACTAGTTATGGTGTTTTCTCTAAACCAAATCTTTGCTGAAAACTTTTTTGCCAGTACAGGAACAATTTAGGGATAGATTTAGCTTTTGATATTTGAAGGTTTTATGAGTTTGGAGGGTTTTTTAATGCTAAAACCTATGAAAAAGTCTAAGTTGGTGCACTTATACCACAGAAAATTGTAGGTTCTTTGTTTGAGGATTGGGTGTAAGAAATTTTTACTTTCTGTACTTAGAAGAGTTTGTTGATTTACTAGCTGGGTTGTTGGTTGGGTTTTTTTTTTTCAAGTATAGTTTATATCAAGTGAACAGAAGTAACATTTTGTAACTTTTTTTTACAGCTACTAACAGAAACTTTCCCTGTCACATCTGTTTTATTTTGGGGTTGGTCTTTCCCACACTTAAGGGACACTGAGGCAAGAGTTCTACAGCTGCAGAGGGACTGGCGTCTTCTAGGCTCCAGCTGTTCTGTTTAAAGACATTCCTGCTTTCTACTGTCACCACCACTCGCCAGCTGGCAGTGCTGCCCCTGCGGTTTTGCTCACGGAGTGGCTGGCGTGACTGCTCCTTAGCCTGAAACTTGCAAACTCAGCCAGGCCAAGCCAGATCCACAGTTCACACCACTTAAAATAATCTGGCTCGTTTTGCCTTGAGCATTTTAGAGTGTTCACGCGACCCTCTCCGCTGGCGCTGGCGCAGCTATGAGGGAGAGTGTGGAAAACAGGAAGGAGCAATGTTGTCAAACCAGCATAATGTTGTGTGCGAAGCGAGTGTTTTCTGTTTCCCAAGTCTTATGTACTTCAAACATAAGAAAGGCAGCAGAAGCGGCTATAGCATGGTTGTGTCCAACAGACTTGCATTCAGGTGTGATGCTAAGCATGTCACAATATGTAAACTCATATGCAATTATTTTTTGTTCACACTGTTATGTAAACATTTAATCACATTTTCCCCCCTTGTAAAGACTAAAGCTGGCCTACGCTAGCATTTTGAGGCTGGTTTTCTTTTACCTCACATTAACAGATTTTAAATTTATTTAAGTAAATAGAGTTTAATAAGGATGTGTCAAACCTTTGCTACACAGGAGACAAAAGTTTGGTTTAGAATACAACATAGTCTCTAAGTCAACCAGTTAGAAACATAAGTGTTAATTAGGAGGTGCTCTCAGCAGCTCACGGAGCTTAACCTGCAAGTAGATAATTAATGCTCCATAATCCCAGCTATGGAAATGCCTAAGGACTTGGATGAGTTCAGTTCGGTAATTCACTAGGAAATCCCTGACAGTTCCTCCAGAAGAAAAATCAAGTATATGGGGAAGATAACATGGCCTGGACACATAAGGAGGAACCCAGATGCTGAACAGGATTGATTAGTCTCTTTTTGTCCTCTGGAGTCAGAAGCCTGTTGCTGCAGATTGTCTACCTCACCATGTACGTACTGTGAAAGGACGGCAGCATTGTCGGAACGAGAAAGGAAGATCCATTCTCTGCTGCCAAGTGTATCATCAATAAAATTACTGTTTTAATCCTTTACCAGCAGATGACAATAACCTTTTATCAGTAGATTAACAAAAGAAGTAGGGGAAGAAATGTCATTTCTCAGCTTGGAAGTCACGTGTGAGAATTAATTAATCCCAGTGTTTGTTTTCTTAAGTAAAGGAGCTTGAATAAAATCACTGAGGGGAACCTTGTGCCCTTGTACGCTTGCATAGAGTAGCATTTCCAAACTTTGACCACAGGAGAGCAGAAAACATTAAGAAAGAAAACTTTTTAATACAAAAACCAGGAACTCTGAAGGGAACTCTAGTACACTGGCAGTGGAGGTATTCTGATTCGAGTAACTACTTCAAAAGCACATCAGTCAAGTCAGAAGTGATATTTTAAAGACTTTTATTGAAGCATGAAAGGCCAGTATTAAACAACATCACAATTTCTGTCAGAGAATAAGAATTGAATAGTCATTTCAGTATTTTAATTTATGATCATCATTAACTGTCTTCTGCATCCAGGATATTAGATATCCCTTAACTGTCTTCTGCATCCAGAATATTAGACACGAGGAGAGCTGCAATTTTGGCCACGAAACACCCCAAGCCGTTGTTATATGTCTCTATTTTATGTTTTCTTTCCTTCATGATCACTGTACCTTTAGCAAAACCACTTATTTGTGTGTTATTGTTAGTCTTCTTTTGGGAAAGCAGTCAGAGAGCATTATGAAATGCCAAGGCATTGTACTGAAAAACCCACCTGCATTAGTGTTACGAGTGCACCTCTTTGTAATATTCGCTTATATATATTTTGAACTGGTATGTTTGTTTCAGTGGCCAGTCCACCCCAAACCATGACAGATTTTTAGTAGGTGTTTCTGAAGTAAAGGTTTGCAACACAGCTCCTGATATGGCCCATGGCAGGAGATGACACTGGCTTTACCCTGCTATGCGTACATACTGTTCTGCATAGAAGCACTAACCGCTCCGTGGGGTGTTTCCATTCAGCTGTTTGTCAGCCACTGAATTCCCCGCTGAGCATGTCTTCTCTGTAGAGATTTATGGACTCACATTCTACATGGAGGAACCCAGTCGGCCAAGCCGGAGAATGAGTGTCCATATTGCTCAGCCCTGCTCGTGTACCAGTGCTCAGGTCAGCATCACAGCAACCCAATTCGGAACTCATAGCGCCCAGGGCTGGATTCCATGAATTGCCATCTCTAAATCTACAGTAAGCTGTGTCACCCCATGAAGTGTTTCATGTGGCATTGTATGATAATGAGGGTGTCTAGCCCAAACCTCTTGTGCTGTGAACCTATGAACACACTCAAAGAGATCATCGCTGGTTCTCCATACGTGCTCACAAAATGTGCACGGACATCAGGTAGGAAGGTTCCTCCTGAATTGCCCAGAGAGTTTGGTAAATTACATAAATACTGAACATGAGACACCGAAACACACAGGGGTGTGCTCAGGGGCACAATGCAAAGGCTGAGACACTGCATTAGGGTGCAGTGTAAGGTATTCCACCAGCACCCTCACTAAGCTTTCAAAACCGTTCTCTTGTTCCTCTTATATCTCCCACCATTTCTAGGACCTCGGAAGACCTGTTGACAGGACAGAACCCTTATCATGGGTGCTGAACTCCTTTAAAAATCTGCCTCAGCTTTTATTGCATTGGATTGGCTGGATTTATCTTACTTTCCAACTCTTTCCACTTTATCTCTCTAAAGATGGTTGTTTTCTCTTGGCTGTGGGTAGTGCTGCCTGTAGAAGAAATCATGTGCATATATGCATATATGCATTCAGCGCCCTTTCTTCTTTCCTGTGTCAGGAAACAGGGGTGTGTATTTCTGCATCTTCTCAGCAAGTGGTTTTCCTTCTTCCTTTACACAGATCAGTCCTTTGCCTCTGTCTCCCTTCAGAGTCAGGGGGTGGGGGTGCGTGCAGCTTTGCTTTCTTGAAGGAGGATTGTGTGATTTTTGCCACCCAGACAACGGATATCGCCTGCTGTAGGCAGCATGGGCTTTGCGTACCTTTTTTAAAGTCAGATGCAGGGTGATCTTTTCTCACTGCTGTACACTGGCTTTATACATCAGTTCTGCCTTCCTGATTTAAGATGTTATCAGCCTGAACTGACTCCAAAACTTAGAGCAAACTGCTGTTCTTTTCATCCTCTTAATTACTGTACCAAGCATAGGTACAAGCCTTGAGGATTTACTTTTTCACTGGAAATTAGCAATGTCAAGTGAAATTAGGATTCTAAATTATCTTCCCTTCTTTCCGAGAGAAAGAAAAGTTACAGCTCACTATCAAATATTAACAGAATGGAGATATTTCAGATTCAAGTAAAAAAAAAAGTGTGATCAAATTAGTTGATCATTAAGTTAATCATAATAAAATGATGTTTTCTGGTATAATATATGCATATAGAGTGCATATGTATGTATAGTGACTGCGTGTATGTGTGTATATATATACAGATATACACACACACACAGAGTAAGTGGTATAATTACGTTATCTATTATTTAACTGCGCTTTCCTCTGGATGAGTAAAGCAGTGGGACTCGGCCTGGGTAGCTCAGGTTCAGACGAGCTCTAATACCTTCACAATCAGTTCTGTGATGGTTTAAAGCATCAGTATGTGTTTTAAAGACTGATGTTTCATGCTAAGAAGCATATAAGTGTTTATTGGACTTCTGTTGTAAACCAAAATAGAGACGTTTTTAACCTGAACCCTATCCAGAGAATGTGGACAACAGGGCAAGAAGTAAAATAAGTAAATAAATAAAAGAATAACTGAAATGTATCTGGAAAACAGAAAAATTAAAATTTCAGGTTATGCCATGTATGACAGTGGATAATTCTAGAGTACCATGCCTTTTGCTAACTGTAAATATGGCTTGCATTTTGTCTTACATCTAAAGCACAATTTCATTACAGGCTACGCTGGGAAAAGTTACTTGTATTATAATTGTTTGACATTTATTGATTTTTCAGTTAAAAAAACCCTAAAGTCCCATGGGTCAAATTCTACTCACAGTGATATTGGTGTATATTGCAATATTTTGTAGTTTTTTCACCTTCCTGCTGTGAAAGGGGAGACCACAACTGTGTGACTTTCCTATCCTGATCACCATAAGACTTACAGAAAAGCATGTCGCTGCTCCTCTAGCTCATGCACTCTAATTCCTGGAAATTGCACATATTGCCAGAAGAAGAAAAAAAAATGAAGTAAGAAAAAAAACTCAAGTTAACCCCAGGTTTTCATGGGATGAACAAAGCCTCCCTGTCGCACAGGTGACTTTAGGTGCTGAGAAGTCTGTCAGCACAGAGGTAGCAAGGGCAGGATTACATCCAGATGCACCAGGACCACATTTTATTTACATCACCACTGAAGCCAGTGGAAAGTATCACTTTGTGGTACTTGTGAACTTGTTTTAAGGAAGGATTGTACTAAGAAACTAGTGTTTTTCCTTAATTGTCAGAGCTTTAAATGTATTTTGCCACATTGCTAACAAACATGTTTCTCTTGCCCTAGTTTTACACGGTGAGCAGAAATTACTTCAGATTTATTATAACCCAGAGTCTGGCAAGACAGATTTGTTCCAGAAGTGTGGTGTGGAAGTCCTTCTCTGCACTTTTTCCAAGGACAGGATTTCTAAGAGTCGTCTTTGACTGATATCAGCAGCATCCATAAAGAAAGGTGAGAGAAAGCACAATTAAGGTAATTTCAGCAAGATATGTCCCTGCAGCCATGGTGTTGCCCTGCATGCAGAACTGCTGTGGCTATATTGAAAATGGGAGATGAATTTGGAGGAAGTCCTTCTCCCCATTCTTTATGCATTAGACATAGTTTTGGACATGCTTGGCAGCAGGGTTATCCTTATAACTTATCCTGTTGCTTGGCCTTGAGGAGAGGCTGACAGAATGGGTTGGGAAGAGAAGGTCATATTCAGATTGCCTAATTTCCACGTAAGTTCCTGTGTCAGATGTTACCTAAAGTTTTAGAGCCAATTAAGTGGAAAGAATTAGGCACAGAAATTGGTGTCCCTATATAGGCCCTGTGACAATGGCTGATAGCTGGTACATAAACGATAATATCTCAGTGTAAGTAAGCATCATCCAACCACGTTCCTCTTGGACCAGTTCAATTACGCAAGACACAGTAAACGTAGGAATATCAATGGTGGCACTTTAGCATAACAAATTCACAGCTTTATTTGTGCTCTAGATTACCAGTCACAGACTATCATGGTGCCCTGACTGGAAACACAAAGTAGCTTGTTAATTTGTGTGTGCTAATAGATTTTCTGGGTTGCAGAATGCATATAATTTTGAATAATTCCTCTCTGCTAATGTGTAAGTTTTCTACTATAACCAGCTACTCAGTCTTTTAGCAATAATTGTTGATATTTTTAAAGATAGGGGTTAGAATCAATATCTAGGAGTTATAAATATTGATTGGGAAAAAAGTCCATTGAAATAATTAGCCATTACTACTCGCTATGTTTCCATGTGGAGTGGATGCAATTGCCATAATTCTAGCTAAATAAGAGGTTGCCTGCATACTCACCTATTAATGGGCTTTACATCTAAGGAAGAAAAATCAAAGGGAAAAATCTAATGTTCTGTTTCTAGATTTTCTGCTTTTTACTTTAGGTTCCGTTCCATGGCTCCATTGTGGCAGAAAAGAAATGCTTTCATGCCTGTGAAATCATTGTATTCAGAAGCCCCAGGCCTTGCCCAGTAGAACTAGCTCTGATGAGTAGCTTTAATAATTTGAAAGGCAAATCTAGCACTGGGAGAGGCGGGGAAAAACACTTTTTGTGAAGTTTGACCCAACATAACTCATTTTACGCATCCAGCAGCCTTGAAAAGTTTCAGGGAAGAGCAAGACCTACTGTTTACCATGGAGCCACTCTCATGCATGTCACCTGGAGGACCTGTTCTTGGTTAGAATAGCTCTGTGGGCTGCAGGACATTCAAAGAAATGGTGGCCCCTTGGTTCTGGGGCACCTGGTGAACGGGGCATTGCTGTAGACCAGGTTCAGATTTTGTGTGATGGCACAGATTTTCTCTACGTGAAGTACTGGAAAATGAGAAAGCTGCTGGTTTCCTGCCATTTATATACGCTCCAAGAAAAGGATCAGCGTAAGTAGAAGGAGGCTGGATGTGAATAAAAGGAGAAGCTGGGAATGACTGACAGTGTTACGTAGAAGTGGTCTAGGAGAGAGTATGGGAAGAGTGAAGAGCAAAAGGAGGAAGAGCGAGTATAGGAGTAGCAAAGAGGAGAAAAGCGATCAGCAGATTGGGAGAAGGGAAACATGCAATGGTAGAAGGACCAGGAAACTGGGAATGGAAAAAGGAGAACAGAGAGAAGAAAGAGAGATGGCACGTTTTGTTATTTAATGAATGGCTTAATGTGCTGAGTACTCAGAAGAATTTTTCATCTAAATAAGGCAACTGAGTCATCTTCTTAACCTGACTTCTCTAAGCCTTCCCTTATGGCCAAATGAATGTATGTGTCATCTCATAATGTGATTATGACAGAAGGTGCAAGCAAAGCAGGTCTGAACCCGATACCTGTAGTATATTGGGACAGCTCTTAAGAAAGCTGGGAATTGATGGAAAATCAGTGAACCAACACAACTTTTAAAGCACAATGCTAGACTGCTGCTTTTTTGTTTGAAAAACTGCTTAAGGATCAGGACAACCCCCACCTTCATTTTCCTCACGCAAAGAGGGAGAATTCAAAGCTTAGTCCTTTGGTTTTAGACATATTTCAGCTCAAGGAGCCAGGCGGATCTTTTTTTAAACCATAAAAGGTATTTTGCCTATACACATTATAGGCGGCGGTGTGCAGCACAGGCATCATACAGTCAAGCTTTTACAGACAACAAACCATGGGTTCCTGGCAATGAGCAAAAAGAACTCAAGGCAACATCCAATTACCTCTGTGTTCACTTAATATGTTTTTGTAAGGCAGTGCACAATATTGTGGCTTCTTGTTGCTCGGTGACATTGCATATCTCGTGTATGCTGTAGGAGTGAACTGGATTTCTCCATCTGCTACCTCCTCTCTACCCTCCATGTGTGACATTGAACTCCTGCATTACTTTGGCCAAAAGTGACCAAAGTAATTTCTGTAACACAGTCTTTATTCCACAGTGGCACTCTAAGATTTAAGGTGGGGCTGTTTATAAAAATACCTTTAGATAACTTGAAGGAAAAATGTTACAGAAACTGAAATTTTGATTATATGTTGCATTACAGGTTTCCTTACTGTAAGCCATGCAACTTGCATCCTTTGCTCTTCATGCAAGAAATACTGTGTGAAGTACGGGCAAAGATTATTTCAAATAATTTTATTCATCAGCTATGTGTGGAAACACAGGATACTGAGAGAGGCATCAGTACGTTAAGAGATTATTTAAAGTGATACTGTCAAATTCTCAAGTGCCACTTAAACATGTTTGTGGATTAGTGTTTAGTCATTACTTTAAAACGTGTTGCAGACTCCAAAGTGGTCTGCTTTACAAGGGCAACACTTTGAAAAAAATAAAAATGCGAAGGCTGGATAAGAACACGGCCTAAATACTGTGCAGGTGGTAGGTCAATTCAGAGTCTGAAATCAAACTCAGTTCTCTCCGTGTTGTGGCCAATAACGTTTGTGTGCCTGTGTGATATAACACTATTTAGCGAACAACTACAAGGCTTGGGAGAAAAAAGTAACAAGTTAATGGCTGTTGTGATTTTGAAGCACATTGATCTTTCTCCCTGTCCAAGACGGAGGCTGCAGTGTGTGTCAGGAAAAGCTATTATCAGTGTAACATTTACTGGAAAATAGTGATGTTAGAAGAAGTTAAAATCAGAGCAAAATCTTTGGGTTTTGGAATATTAAAATACAGATGATGAATTACAGTCAATGTAGATAAACCACTTAGCTTCATAACGCTGATGTAGGATGAGATTCTGCAAACGCTCCCCATTCAAATATCCTGTTCGGTCCCCATATACTGTCTGACAGGCAGTAATCAGGGCAAAGCATTGCTGAAAATGATTCCTATAATACTGGGGGTTTTAATGAAAATCCTGATGACAAATTATCTTCGTTGTTCTCTTCACCGTTTTATCTCTTGTATCCTAAGTTAATTACATGGCATTTTAATGGAGGCTTTTTGAGCATACTGTACACATCAAAGAAAAAGCAAAATGCTGTCAGTTTCTGGAACTTGCCCAAACTCCCACAAACGCATGTGAATTTAACCCTGATAGTGTTTTAATTTGGGGGTTCATCATTTATATTTTTACCTGTCAAACACCTATTCGGCTTCTCTTAGCATAACAGGTAGGAGTAAAAAACCCAGTATTCTCCCTCTTGCTTGTCTTTTGTTAATAAAATGAAAGGAGCAGTAATTGGACATCTCACAGAGTCATGATTTAGGAATAAAAAACATGATTATGGAATCTTTAAATTAGGCAGCGCTGAGAGTTGCAAAGGAGGCGAGACTAGGTCTGCTGAAAAGTGAAACAGATGTTGACAGGTAGAAAGCAAAATTTGTGAGACGCTGAATCGGGAGGGGTTTTTCTGTAATCTCTCTTGATTTTATTTTCCAGCCATATTGTCAGACTTAGCCATGGATCATTATTTACAAATTAATATTTAAAATTACAAATAATTTACATTATTTATAGTCAATAATCATTGAGCATTGCTACTCCATTACTTTTAATTTCAGCTTAGTCAGTGAACACAATTTAGTGACTATGGCTCCTTCTGAAAGTTCAGATGCACCTAAATTGACTTTGGTAGAGAAAAATGTTTCATTTTAATTTCGGGGGGAGGGGGGTTACACTTAAACTTGCTTTTTTACAGATCTTTTGTCTGAAATGAACAAATACTTCGGGCAAAAATGGGAAGTTTTCAGAATGACAAGAGCAAATGAAAATAGGGGGTTCAACAGCTCATTCTGGGAAGTGTTTTGCAGGTTCCCATGGGAGACTTCCCTGAAGGGGAAGGGGACCCGAGAGGATGCTGCTTTCCAAGGACAACCTCCCCAGACCTGGGCTCAGTCCAGCCCATGGTCCAGGCAGTCACACAGGCACAACAGATGGGCAGGGAGATCCAGCCTGGGCTCTGGCACCGAAAACGAGGGCAAAGAAGTCCAAGAAGGGCTACCTGGGATCAGTGCAGACCATTGTCTGGCCATGCAGGCAAGGAATTAGGGAAGCCAGTGTTCAGCTGGATTTGAAATTGGTGAAGAATGGGAATGGCAGCAAGAAGAGCTTCTAAAGGTAGCAGCAAAAGGAGGCCTAAGGAAGATGTGGGGCTGCGAAATGAGGCAGCAGACTTGGTAACAAAGCACACAGAAAAGGCTGAGAAACTCAGCGTCATCTTTGCTTTGGTCTTTACTGGCAAGTTCTGTCTTTGGGTCTCCCAGGCAGGATCCAGGAAGATTGAGTTAGTGACCAAATAAGCAAACTGGGTATACACGTCCATGGGACAAGAGAGGATGGATGCAAGGATGTGGAGGGAGCTGGCTGAGGTCACTGCAAGGACTGCTTTGTACCTTCTTCAGAAGGTTCCTAGGGATCAGGAGAGGTCCCTGAGGGCTGGGAAAAGGCAAGTGTCACACACATCTTCAGGATGAGCAGGAAGGCAGATCTGGGGAATTATCTGCCCATAAACCTCCCTTCAGTCACCAGGAAGATTTCGGAAAAAACCCTTCTGGAAACCGTGTCCAAGCACATGGATTCACAAATGGCAAATTGTGGCTGAACAATCTGAGATCTTGCTCTGAGGAGGTGGCTGGTATGGTGGGTGAAGGAAGAGCAGTGGTTATTTACTTTGACTTCCACAAGACCTGTTGCATGTTGTCCCTGCAGCCAAATTGGTGAGACACGGATTTGAGCAATGAGCTACAAAGTGAGTGGACTGCTGGACATACCACCAGGCTCCAAGAGTTGTGATCAGTGGGATAAAGTCCAGCTGATGGATAGTTTCTAATAATATCAATCAGGAGTCAATAATGGCACCGGCATTCATTCATTCACCTAGACGATGTGATGAAATGCACCCTCAGCAAGTTCACAGATGGTACCTAATTAGAGGAGCAATTAAGATTCTGGCAGGCAGGGCTGCCATTTAGAGGACTCTCAACAAGCTGCAGAAGTAGTCTGGCAGAAACTTTTGAAAGTTCAGCACAGGAAAATGCAAATTCCTGAACGTGAAATAGAACAAGCTCATGCAGCAGGACAGGTGGGCCACCAATTGGCTACAAAGCAGTTTTGCAGAAAAAATCCTGGGGGTCCCAGCAGACAACAACTGCAACATGAGTCAGCAGAGCATCCTGAAGGTCAGCCACATCCTGGGCTGTACTAGCAAGAGTGTAGACAGCAGGCTGAGGGAAGTGATCCTTGCCTTCTGCTTGGTGCTTGTGAGACTGTGCCTGGAGGACTGCATCCTGTTTTGGATTCCCCTGTACAAGATGGATTTTGACATACTGGAATGAGACTCTTGAAGCACCAGTTGGCTGGAGCACAGGACATGCAAGGAGAAGCAGGCAGAACTGGGTTTGTTCATCCTGAAGATGAGGATAAGGAGGAATCTAATTGTTTTAAATTACCTACTGCCAATGTATAGAAAAGATGAAGCCAGACTCTTCTAGGCAGTGCACCACAATAAGACATGAGGCAACAGACACAGGTTGCAACATGGGAAATTTTGTCTAAGTATCAGAAGAATCTTTCCTGCCTTGAGGTGGGGGTCAAATACTGGCACAGGAAACGGGAGAGTCCGTGGCATCTCCATTCTTAGAGATGTAATAAAGATGGCTGGGAAAGTCCCTGAGCAACCTTTGAACTTGGATGTAACTTCAAAGCTGATCTTGCTTGAGTGGGCCCAGATAAGCCCCAAAGATCCCTTCCAACCTGATAATTCCAACAGAATTTGGTTTTGCTTGCGTAAATGGCTTCTTTAAGGATTTAAATAATATTCCTGAGGCACTTTGTATTTTGAAGGAAAAGAACAGTAAAAATGCAGATCATTATTATTACCAAAATGTAAGTCATTGCTGCTAGGAAATATTGTAAGAATGGTCTTGTATACCAAGCTGCCAGGATGGATTGTGTTTTTCTGTTAAATAGAACAAAAAAGTCAGTGAAGCATGTTTAATCCACACAAGTGAAGAGTTCTGCAGACCTTGTAAACAAATACAAGGTAAAAATAGGTCAATTTGTGTGATTTACTAGGCTGGACAAATCCAACTTGAATATTTTTTATTTTTAATGTTTTTCTGTCTTGCTTACTTCTTGTGCTTAAAATGCAAACCACTTTCTGCACGAGTTTTCTCAATCTTCTCAAATATTCTTTTGCTTAGAGAACAAATCTAATAGGCCTTGGTGGCTGGGAAATGAAGGGAAGAAAGTGTTGTGGACTTGGGTGGGATTTTTCATTCCAGAACAGGGCAATGATTTCTCTTTCAAAATCTTTCACTAGCTGTGCATTGAGACCTACCTAAAAATAAGGGACTCTACTGCCCAGTGGCTCTGTGAGCAGAAGGGATTTTTCTCAAGAAAGCAAGACCTTATCCTCCCACTTATGGTCCCAGAAATCCTCTGAGGAAAACCTACATTACTGAGTGAAATAAACCTGCAGCCAGAGTGGTGGTCTGAGCTTCTGACCATACCGGGTGAATAACCAGGCTCAGAGAGCTCTTAGGTTTGGGTACAGATGCTGTAGAGCTCCCAGCATGAGAGGAGGAATCCTCTGGCCCCCTTTTGCTGTCCTGACACGTGCTGTTAGTGATTGGTTTGGCAACCCTGTGGCTCCATAACTGTGCAGGACTTCTGCTCAGAGCACAGCTCTCGAGGATAAGAATAGAAAAATGGCTTGGCTGGCCTGACCAGTAGGCCTGGTATATTTTCCTAAATGGAGACAATAACATATATTTCAAGAGTGTAAGATGGCAACATAAGGGGGATACATTTTCCAGTACTTTTCTCAGCCTTTCCTGATTTGAAGTTTAGGGACTTGGCTAGAAATCATACGTATGTTTCTAACAAAGTGGGGGGGGGGGGGGNTTCGAATTTATTCAGGCCTTTAACATCTGCGATGTATGCTAACAGTTTATTCCATAAATTAATTACCCATTCTGTAAAAAAGTATATTCCATTTTTTAGGCATAATCTGACACTCCAGCATTTCATTTGCTGCTCTTTCTTTCTTGTATTGCCAGTAGGGGTGTGTAGCCTTTCCTATTTTACCCTTCTCAGTGTGGCACGTGATGTTATAGGTTTTGTCATGTTCTTCTAAGCTATCTCTTTTCCAAACTGAGTTATCCCAGCCTACTTACTGTTCCTCACACAGATACTGTCCCTTACCTTCAATTATCTTACTTATCACCATTGTCTATATGTTTTCTACTTCAGGTGAGTCCCTTGGGGTTTAGAAGATAAGGCACATTTTCTCACTGGCAGTAAGATTGCTCTCTTCCATTTAATTTTCCTAATAATTCATAATACTCTATTCACTTTAGGCTGATGTTTTCATAGCACTGTACGTGGTTTCTCCAATTGCAGCAGCTGTATTTCAGAGTGGTAACAGCTAACTTAAAGCTCATCCCTGAGAATGTATAGTTAGGACTGTTTGGTTTTATTCCAGATTCCACATTCATCAGCATTGTATTTCATCTGCACTTTTATCACCAATCACAGAGTTGAGACCTTTCTGCAATTTTTCAGTCACCCTTTGGTTTTACTAACCTAAATAACCTGGTGTGATTACCTGCTACTATTCAGCCTTATCCAAATTACTGACGACTATGTTGAACACTGCATTTCCCTGCACTGATCCACTAGAAATATCTCTGCGTCATGAAGAGTGACCATTTACTTCTATGTGTTACCTATTGTCCCACCAGTTTTAAGGGGTTTGCTTCCTGTAAAGAAAGGGTTTGGCCTGGGAACCTCCAAAATCCCTTCAGCAGTGAACACCTATGCAAAGAATTCTTCCCACTTTGATGGTGTACACTCTGATCTTATTTGAGCCTTTCATGCCCTAATTACTTACCAGCCCTACAGACTTTCTGGCAGACTTCCTGTTTCAGATGTGCTTAAAAAATATTTTGTTATTGGGTTTATGCCTTTGGCAAATTGCTCTTCAAAATCCTTTTTTGGCTGGGCTTATTAAATTTAACTTCCCAGAGTTGATATTCTTTTCTGTTTTTCTGTTTGGGAAATGGCTTCCACTTTCAGAAGAACTTCTAGTAATCTGCTTTCCTGTGCTGTGTATTGAAATGGTCTAGAAAAAACAGAAAACTCTGGGGACTTTCTCTTTCCATCTTCTCTGTCTTTGCCCCCAAAATGACCTGACATTAACTATGTAATTAAAGTTATAAAGTAATTCTTTTTCTGAATTGCTTTGTCTCTTTTGTGTCCCCTCAGAAAAGGAACTAAAACATGAAGGGAACGTTCATAAAATTCAAACCATGGGGACAAAAAATCAAAGGGAAACCATTTAAAAACAGTTAGAGAAAGGAAATGTTGGTGTAAACATGCATGGATAAGAAAGAGAGAGTAGCAGGAGGAAAGAACAGGTTGGGAAAAATTACAGAGACAAATGAAACAGTGATCATACCAAAATAACAGCATCTGAAATGTTAAAGGTTTCAGTGCAGCTTGCACTATAGATTATAGAATCATAGAGTGGTTTAGGTTGGAAGGGATCTTGAAGATCATCTAGTTCCAACCCCCCTGCCATAGGCAGGGACACCTCCCACTAGACCAGGTTGCTCAAAGCCCCATCCAGCGTGGCCTTGAAGGGGGATGAGTCCTAGGAATAAATTCTGTTTCCTGAAATTTATACCTGGATATTGACAGATGTTTAGATATGGACATACGCATGTGTGCGCGTATGTCTTGCCTCAAAAGTGAGCAAGACTGAGGCAGCAAAGCTTCCAGATGCTTTGATGGGACTTCAGCAGTGAGCAGGTCCCCCAAAACAGAGGCAAATTTCATCCTTGGGCAGCTGCCTAAATTTCCTCACTCATCAGCAGACTCCCAATGGCAGCTTCAGCCTCTTGTAAAAATGCAGGTGTGTACAGACATGGTTCCTGGGTGTATCCTGGCAGTGGCTGAGCACTGCACCCTGAAGCAGCAAAGTATGGTACCGGATTATGTCAGTGCCTTGCAGGATTGAGTCCTGCAAGCTTTTGTTCATGAACCACTCCAGAAGGAGAGGTGCTGATTTCTCCTTCAGCCTGCTGCTCCACACAAAAATGGTGGGTCTGTTCTGAGCCCAGACAAGTTAAGGCTTTCCAGTGATGTATTGCCAACCTTTATATTTCTCCAGATTTGCAGGGAGGAGATATCTTACCTTTTGGAACTGAGCAATTACCAAACTTTAAAAATGCACTTCCCCCCGCCCCCCCCCCCCCAAAGGGAAGGAAATATAAAAATTAACATCACTATACATGTAAATAATACATCTATTCTTACTCTAGGAGTTCTGCTGAACTCTTGAGTTCTTCTCTGAAAGGCCAATTTGCAGTTGCAGTCATAAGCATAATTTTTTAACTAGGCTTAACAATGAGACTTTTAACTCCTTTTTCTGAGGGTAGCTCTAGATCCTCCAAATGAGTGAAATCAAGATAAAAGACGGCATTGGTTGCTTCTGACTTGCGCTCTTTGGAAATCCACTGCACAGGACGAGGGAATAAGCAGCTGGGAGCTGTGATCACCCCATAAACCAAGTGTTTTGTAGCATGCAGCTGCTTTGATTTTGTTTCCCAGTTGGGACCAAGATGTAAGATTTAACCTGTAAAGCCTCCTGGGGTTTGAGCTGTAGCAACTCTAAGGCCTCTGCAAGGTTAGCAGCTTTTTTGCACCAAGCGCTGGAGAAATGCTTATTTCAGGCAGATACCATCCCTGCCCAGAAGCACTCATTATCTCTCTCATTGAGGTGTTTTACACATAGCTAAAGGCCTACGCATACCCTGAACAAAAGCTCTCTGATCAGTCACTCCTCCTAATTTCCCTACCTGCTCATCAATGAATGGTTGCTGGTGCAGGCTTCTCCCTCACCCCTGCAAAGGGAGAAAACTCTTTCAGGAGGGGAAGCAGGATGGTACACAGACAGGAAAAGCAAGGCTCAGAGCAATATGAAAGGAGATACAAAGATGTGAATGAGGTTTGGAATAGTTGTCTATTCTCAATCTAGAGAGCCTGGCAGCGCAGGAGAAATAAGAAGAACGCAGTGGCAGAGAAAAGTATGGAGAGAAACCTCATCACAATTATATGGCACAGAAAACTGACTGATGGAAGAAGACGACTACCAGGAGACAGCACAACACAAAGTGAAACAGTGTGATGGAAGTTAGAAAAGAAGAAAACAAATGTTCAAGAGACAGATATTTTTTTTTTAATCTCAGTGGAAAATGTACACACAAAATGGTACATAGATAAACCATTTTTCTTCCATAATGCTGCAGTGCTCCAAAATCTAAGTGGGTTGGGCTAATAGAAGCCCTGTGAAGTAGGACAAGGTTATTATTTTATGTCCGTGGAGTTAAGGCACTGAAAGACAAAGTGAATCTCAAGAAAGCACAGTGGAAATATGCAGGTGGAGAAGGGGTCTGAACTTGGCGAGCATCTCTGAAGTAGTATCTTCTCCCTTAGTAAAGTTTCAGGCATTTAAAAAAAAAAAAAAGAAAGAATTTGTATATGAAGTTGGATACAAAAAGTTATTATGGTATGGCAAGATATATTATGTGGAACAAAATTATTCTGTATTTTTTCCTGTTGTTGCTACACTAGTGGACTTGGCCACAGTGGTATAATCTGTCAGCAAAGCTGTAACAAATATACCTGCATAAAGCTTTAATAACTCTAGCTTGAAACACTAATATTTACTGATATTTCAGTGTTATCTGCCAATATTGATGTAACGCATGTCCTGATAGTACTGTACAATGAGCAACTGTCAATACACACTTCAAAGCTGTTCCTGTTTTTAAATCTATTATTTACTCTATGGCTTTTCAGTAGTTTCCTGATCAAACTAGTCAAGCTCTACCCTGGCACACTGATAACTCTTATGTTGCACCAGCCTACTGAAATATCTCATGGTACCCTTGAGCATCAAGAATTTCACTGCAGTCAAACTCTTTCATAAGGAAATTGAAGAGCACAGTACAGACAGCATATTAAAAAATTCTTGATCGTTATAGGTGAACTGTTTCCTTTTTTGAGAATGATATTCTACTGATGCCCCTGCAGAAGAATTAAGACTGACATAAGGTGGACTTCATACATTTAGGGTCAAGGCCCCTGACTTGCAGAAGAATTATAAGATGACATTGGTGAACATAGTCTTTGCTGAATCTTCTGAGCATGCAGAAGCAGCAAAGTTAAATTGAGTCCTCAACTTCCAGCAGCAAACTGAACTGGCTGTGAGCATAGGCAAAGCAGAAATTGCTTAAGGTAGCAGGCTGCTGGGAAAACAAAGCGCACATCCCTTAATATCACCCCCCTTAATTTTGTCCATATTAGGACAGGGAAAAACAGGTTGTCTGAAACTGCTGCTGCCCCTAAAGCAGGAGTGGAAACTATTGGTACAATGCCCAGTGCCAGCAGCTGTGATAGCTGACTGGTATCAGTCCCAGGAGGCAGCCAGCTTAGCAGCGTGGATCCTCTAGATCTCTCCATTGCAATTCCCTACTTTCCTGTGGCAGGCAGGGGTGGCTCTGTCCCATCTGTTATTTTAGGAGGACTGACTATCAATTTTGCCTGAACCATTGAAAAGTGTTGTGCTGGCTCTAGAATAAAAGGCATGAAAAATGTTTATAATCTTAAATGAGCAATAATCATGGCATTACTTACATTTAGAAATTCAGGAAGCGTCCTTGGTCTAAATGTTGTATGTACCATACTACTCATTCCAAAACGCAGATGACATTATCAGCATTTCATTCTCCACTCCTGGCTATCTCGGATTCTGCTTTTTCTACCCCACATTCTTTGTTGAGAATTCAACTGATTAGTGTTAAAAACAGTTTTCATTCAGGATGGACGGATGGATGTTCTGCCATCACTCTCTGCATTTGAGATTTGAACCTGTCGTAGTGTAGGCCAAATCGGCCACTGGGGACATGGGGTCCTCAAACCAGGACAGAACCATAAAGGTTGTTCACTTTCAACTTTCCAACTTCTCTGCGTTTTCAGGATTTTTGGCTTGGTGTTTGATTTCTCCACCTTCTGCCATGGGAATTTCCAGAGATTACAAATTCAGTAGCCAAGTTCAGTCTCGAAGTGGGCTTTCCCAAGTCTGTTCCATAACTGTCTGACTGGTTTTTGTGCCTTGGAGGTTTGTTCCTTCAAGCCAGCAAACCTCAGACCTTAAGTGATGGAACTGAACTATTCCGATAGTTCTGTGGCTTGTTCTCTTGGTCCATCCTGTGCTTGTGATATTCCCTTGTGTCGCAGCCAGCGCATTTCAAAGTGGCAGAATTTTACAACGTGACTGCTTCTCTGGTTTTACAAATCAAGATGGCTTTTTATTCTAATTGTTCAAAAGTGTCACAGTGAGTCATATTATAACCCCTCTTCTTATCATCCATTTTAGGTCAAGAGTTGTATTTGTGAGGCTAGCAAGGATCAGATTTCTTACTCCTTATTTCCTATTCCTTATGGCTGCTTCCGCTTTGGTATACCACTGCATTAGGAGAAAGGAGGAACTTTCTCTGAGTTTTGCTCAGGCTCAGTCTTCAAGGGCTGCCCTCTAGCCAGTTCACGTGCTTCCTTGCTCCCCCTATTTCTGGCATATTTCTGTTTTTTCTTAGATACGACTTATTCCAACAGTAAGCAAGCTCTGACGTTTTTATGCAGGCATCCTTGCCCTTCTCAGTAAAAACCCTTTGGGCATCATGGCTGGATGCCTACTTCAGCTTTTGGTTTGGACAGTGGCTCCCGTTATTTCAGTTGTTATTATTGTCAAGGAGCTTGATTGTTTTTTATATTACTCCTCACTGAAGACTGGATGTTTGCTTCCAGTCTCTGATGAACTATTAGGAAAACGCAATAGGACACACACTAAAAAAAAATATGCTTCTTTGAGTTTTAAAAGAAGAAAATGGTGAGTGATTTTAAATTATTTTTAGCTCTGTGACTGGTAGTGTGTAAATGTTATTTAGACTTTATACAAAAAATGCAGTAATTTCTTCTTCGTACCAGTCAACTAGCAACTCCGCTTACACCCACTGGCATACTTAGTCACCTCTTCTGTAAATCTTCACAAGCGAACTTCCCCAAGGGTAGCTTTGATAAACTGGCACACTCCCCATGGCAGTGAAAAATGACCTTCTACCTTCCCTGTAACAACCAAACATGGAGCTGGAGCCTGTTTGAAAACCCCGGGCTCACCCAGAAGTGTGGAGTATTTCTCGGCCATCTGCTTCTTGCAGGAAAGGAATTAGTTCGTGCCTGTTTGGGCTAGTCCTCTCCCTGCTAGTAAGGTCCTCCCTTCACGTCCATCTCCCAGTGACCCTTTGAAAATAGGAGCAAACTACCTGCCAGCTCTGAGCTTCTGTGACCCTGCTGGAGGAGACACCCTTGTCTCAAGACAGCCTGTGCACGCTTCTTTGTTTTGTGCTGAGAACCTACTGGTTTCACTCTGTTTCATCTTGTCTCCCCAGTGCACCAGACTGGGTGGGTGGTGAAACACTGCAAAATTATGTTAAGCAAGACTCAAGGGCGGACATCCAAGTGCAAGATCGAGAGCAAAAGTGTATAAATAAAACAATGACAAATTCTATTCTGGTCTATACTCAACCATGACTCCTCTTTCAAGTATCCCATGAGGGATTTCTTTTGCACTGCCCTGTGGTGAGAGCAGAAGATGGTGGATTCACAGAGTCAGCCTTCCTCCTTCGTGGCGAGCTCACTGCTGCGTGACTTCCACTTCCAAATGCCCTGTATTCCTCTGGAGCTGTGCTTTTGGATGCAAATGCCAATCGTGTCCTATCTTGAGAGGGGCACCTCAGATTCTTCAGTGGTCATTTCCATGTCACCCTGGCAGGGACTGTCAGATAAATACAGCTGATTCTGCCTCCTGGGATCAGTAGTGTTGTGCACCAAGAGTATATCCTCCCTTTGTCCTTCGGCAGTCTGCTGACTCGCTGCCCCTGCCCATGGGATCCTTTTCAACTCCTCACGCTCCACTGAGGTTATTTATACAATCATAATATCCCTATGATGAGATATCAGTTGTGCATGCGTTCCCCAAGTTTTGTGATCACTGGTACCTTAGTGACTTTCTATACACATCACACTTTATTAACGCGGATAACAGATGCTGTAAAATTCACATGGCATGAGTGCTAATGCAACTTGTACGTAATGTTCGGATATAGCCTCTTATGTGAAGATCAGCTCCTCTCTACTTTGCTGTGTGTCTGGGTACAAAGTGCATTTTCTTCTGATCTAACTGCACTGGAATTCCAGGCAAGGGATGTCACTTTTACAGAGCTATACCGTAATTCGATTAAAAAAAAATAAATCCCGTTTTTACTTATCTTGGATGTACAGCGCTCCTGGTTCCCTGCAGCTACAGTCTCCCTTGATACAGAAGCCCAGACACTGATTTTCAAGATAGGGTGCATTTTGGACTTTATTGATGCAATAGACCTTGGTTTTGGCTGCATTCAGAGAACAGAATTTCAGCCAAGCAGAGCTGATGGTGTAATCTTGGATGATGATGGCATTTGTGATTGTCCAGTGAGCCTTCCCAGGGATCAGCCTACATCTCTGGGTTTGGGCACAATTATTTTCATTCTGACAAAACTACTGGTGGTGTGGAAGGAGAACATGGCTATAGCTGGGGTGGATTTAAATCTTTCCCAACCATAAGATTTTTTGATTGTTCGCATCGTGTTCTGCTTTTTAAAATTTTCAAAGTCAGTGGAGTAGCACTGATAGGTCTGATTGTTTTTCATAATGGTGTACGACGTCAGCTGTGCAGAGTTATTTATCTCTTGCTTCACCGTATTCTTAGGAAAAAAAGGCAAATGTGTTGATTTTTAAAATTACGCTAAAACAAACGTCACAATACATTGAGATTTTGATTTTAGAAAACCACTGGCTAGGAATGAAAGACTTCTCTCTTACATTCACTAATTCTTTTTTTTTTTTCTTTTTCTTTCTAAGTATAGCTCGGTCAGGTTTTTTTCATTTCCTTTTTTTTTTCCTGAAATGATAGCTGTCTCTCTTCATCTGTACAAGCTAGCCGTAAACTTGCCAAAATTATGCAATTCCTCGAACAATGTGATTCAAATGCAGTACATCTGGGTTTTTTTCTTCTTTCTCCTTCCCACTAATGAGGGGAAGAGTTCTGTGTTTGTGGAATTAATCTGCAAGGCTCATGATTTTAATGTGAAGCTCAAATAATTGGCATTGACAGTCTTATCGAACAAGAATAAAATAAGGATGGAAAAGGAAATGCAAAGTAGAGGAATTGGACAGAAGACAGAAACTGAGGAACAGTTTTTTTCCACCGTTAGTGGCTTTGCAGTTGGTGGCCACAAAAGCATCTTTTTGAACTGTATTGCTTGCTGTGGTAGACAGAGCAAAGCAGTAGCGAGCTACCATCAACAGCTTTCTCAGGCTTCCCAGCTACAGACACTTTCTGATGAATAGGGCTCCTAATCATTTGATATAGCTATATGCTTTATGCCTCAATTACCACAGCTTTCTGGGGCAATCTTTGGTTTATTCACGTCCAGTGAACTTCACTGTGCTTTCATTTTTGAGGAAGTACATTTTTAGTGCTTATCTATTTAGAAGAAAGTTTCCCTAACTCATGGTATCAAGGCAATTGAACGTGGGCTTTTAAAACAGTGTTGACTATTCTTTCTTCAGAGATTTGACTTAATTTCCGAATTTTGAATAGTGCTTATTTTATCTTTTTTTATCCTTTCTTTTAAAAAAAAAGTGGTGCATGGTGCTACTGCTTTTGCAGAGCTTGATCCAGAAGAATCGAAGCACATGCTTAAGGAGAAGAATGGCATGTGGTTCATGAACCCCATAATTAGTTCCCCTTCCTAGCTCTAAGCAATAATTAAATCTGTCACTTCTGCTCTGCTGATTCATTTATTTAGCTATTTAATTGCTCAGCTGAATGCATCTTTATCTCCGGAACTGCAACATTTTATTCAGACAAAGAAAAAGCATAATCCATTATTATTTTTTTTCCAAGAGCAGGGACACATAAAAGAAAAGAACACTAATACTAGATGATTTGGTGGTGTTGTCAGTTTTCACTTATCAAACAAAACAGTGTTTAAGGGAAAACTTCAACCAGTGCTTGAGGATAGCTTTCCATATATAAGCTTGTTTCTCCAGGAAATTATGTCAAACGCAAGGACCCAGTGTGTCTGATCCGGGTTTCCATTTCCTTCATGAGTTAAGGCACTTCCAGGTAGTCGTGATAATTTTCTATAAAACAAAAAGTCTTACCCTGATCTGTTGGTGGAATATTTTATGAACAGTTGAAAATTGCAAATATGTATTAAATTGTTACAAACTAAACAGTATCTTTTGTTTATACTTTTTCTTTTGGGGACATTGCTCATGGAGATTTCTGTTATCTGTCTCTTAGATTTATCATCAAATACAGCATTTTGATCTGTAAAGCAAATGGCATTTTGAATACTTTCAAGCTTACAAAGGAGAGCCCTTCTGGGTACCTCTCTGTGAGGCGCACTTCCATACACGCAGTTTTCCTCATGTTGCATTTCCAGCATCCTTAAGGGAGGTTGCAAGATTCCCCCACCATTTTTATCCATAGGTTGGAAAAGCTGGTATAGGAAAGCAGCACGCGAAACAACCAGGACCAGGTCAAGACAGATCAACTCAAACAGGGTCTTTTCGCAAGACAAGGAAAAATTGCTTATTTGTATAAACTGTTTTTTCCTCTTGTCTCTGAACGCCATAACGATAGCTGATCCAGGAAATGAAAGATACAAAACCCACCCAAAATTCAGAGAATAGCATATTTATCTTTCACTTCTGGCAGCAGTGGCTCAGTTCCGCCAATTTATTCATCTGCCTGGCTGGCTGGATTTTTATACCACGCACGCAATCTTGCATTTCACTCCATTAGTGACTTATTTTTGCTGTCCTGTTACTGAGTTACAACTACGCAGCTATTTAAGTCATAGGTCTTGGTTTTCCCAGGTAAGCTCATTATTCTAAAAATATTTTACTGCTTACCTGGAGGGGGTTTTGTCATTGAGGATTATTTATTCTTTTTCCCTTCAGCGAAGGTCCTGTCCAGTCCTTTGCAATGCAAAGCATGTCTGTACTGCTGCTGCGGACACCCCGCTTGGCCCTGCTTGAAGTCAAACCAGGACCCAACGTAAAGATCGGTTGGTGGAACCGGCGGGGTTTATTATCTATGTTGCAATACTTTGCAAATAGAGCCAGCCGTCCTGCCATACCTCCAGCTGCTGTGCCGGGCTACACGGACCTCCACCCTGCCTCTGCCAGAACGGGGGTCTCTGCTTCGCTCTCCCCCGTCCTCAGGGAGGGCTTTGTCAGCCCGGTGGCTTTGGCCCGACCACGCTTAGTCTGTATTGTTCGTGTTGCTGGTATTGTTCTGCATCTGTGCGCTCTGGGTTACTGCAAGCTCTTTGTTGAAATAAAGAGTATTTCTGTCCCTTCCAAAACTAGGAAGTCTGGGAATCTTGTGGGCAGTTTTGTTCTTGCAAGCCTGTGCATGTGATTTTTGGACTAGTGTTTTGCATGAGCTTCACTTAAATATTTTCTCTTTTAAATGCGTTTCCTCAAACAATCTTCTAAAATTACACTCTTTGTTATGTAGGGTACAAGCTCAAATTCAGGGAATTAATAAGCCAGCAAAAACCATCTCTGGACATCCTTTGAGGATAAGGGTGCTTTGAGGATAAGCCTGTATGTGAATGGGTTTAGGATGAGAAAGCAGTGCTCACTGCAGTGGGACAAACAAGTGTGATCAGAGGAGGGCATGGGAATGAAAGGGAAAAAATAACATTTATTTGTAGCAGAAGAGAAGTTTATTGTTGAGTTGGTAGAAACCGAACAGAGGAAACACAGGGATAATTTCAGACGGCTTTTATCTCAGTTCTAAAAGAGCACGAGGTTAGTCAATAGGATTAACTGCTTTTACATAGATTTGTACATAAACATTGAGACACGAGAGTTGGAGGGACATCAGCTGAGTGCCGTCCTTTTGCAACAATTACATTCGGGAACGTCTGTGGGGGGAATTAGGTGACAGTGACTATCGGCTTCGCCTCAGATGAACTTAGCTGTTGTCATCTTGCCGTCAACAGGCTGGAAATTACTATCTCAAAGGCTTTGCAGAGTTTACAAGCAGTCAAACGGAACCGAAACCACCCCCTTCTCCTGCCCTGCCCTGCCCTGCCCTGCCCTCCCCGCGCCGCAGCAGGCAGCATCCAGCTACGTGCACAGCGCGAACGGGAGGTTCGCAAAGTGCTGGTGGAGGCACTCTGATGGATCAAGGGTGTTTCGGGTTTGGGGTTTTTCTGTTAGCTTTCAGCTCTAACTCACCATATAGTTAGAAACCTCAGGCTCGACTTTCTCCTCACTCACAGTGCTGGAAGATGGTGGTGTAAAACATGTCTAAATCAAATTAGATTCAATACCCCAGTTTTGATACAAATACGCCCGAGTCTGTACTTTATTAATGTATTGATTTACTTATTGGCGTATTGGGAACCTCTTGTTAATGTTTTAATTTAGAGAAGTCATTGCTTATACTATTAGCGTGATGTAACGTACCTGTGGGGTTGGAGGCTACCTCTGACCAGCCCTGGTCACTGTGCTCGGTTATATAAGATGCATAGGCTCGGGCACCTATAAATATTAGCGCGCAGCTGTCACAAAGGGATTGTGAGCGAGCCGCTCGGGACCTCGAAAACATAATAGCTTGGCACCCAGAAATATACAACTTTGGTACCGTGTTACAAGGTTACGTATTGGGGGAGACGGTAGGAAGGTGGCGATCGCTTTTAATCTTTGTCTCTTTTTAAAAAATTGTTTTTCCTCCTTTGTACTTCTGGTATACGTCGGATCTTTACAATTTTTATCACATTAGGATGTGACATTCCTGGCCTTGACAGTGCTTTGTTTGGATATTTATAGCGGCTTCTGGTCATTGTTGAGCAAAGGAGATTGCCCTGCCCTCTGGCCCTTTCTTAAGCAGATTTTGGGCAGAAGCTCCTCTCATGTGGCACTAATTGCAATGATTGGTGGAGGGGGTGTTGCTAGCGCACTCCGGCTGACTCGGGCTTATCTGCCAGGGGCTAAGCCAGGGGAGGAAGGGAGAAAAAACGGGGAGAAGGGAGGAAAAGGGTGAAAGAGGGGAAAAAAAGGAGAAAAAAAAAAAAAAAAAAGAGAGGGAGGGGGACACGGAAAGAAAAAGCCCAGCTC